>CM053769.1:110380611-110403942 GCA_028658325.1 Potorous gilbertii
AAGGAAAGGAGGAAACATCTGTTCACCAAGAAAGTAACCTTCTATTGTCTTATTTTTTTCCCCTTTTCTGGGTATTTTCCCAGCCAGTTACTTGACTTCTGAGAACCCTTTCCACACCCACCTCACCTCCAGATCTGCCCAGCTAGTGCTTGGGGTCTGAGATTCAAATGCTGCTCCCCCACCTCAGGGCTTTCACTGGGGGTGGGGCTGCTATTTAGTGTGAGATTAAGTTCTGCTGCTCAGGTGGGGGCAGGGCCTCCACGCAGGGCTCAGTTCCCTCAGGGGGTTTATGAGGAGACCTTCAATAATGGATCTGAGCTCCCGTCTGCTTTGGGAGCCCCTGTCTGCTGCTGTTTCTGCTGCTGCCTCTCGAAGGGGCCTCAGTTATGGAGACACCCCGCTTCCCTCTTGGTCCACCAAACAGTCTCTCTCACTGACCTGTGTGCCTGTGAATGGGAGGAACTTCGTGGCCACTGGAGATTCTGTCACTGAAGACTGATCAGATCTGCTCCTTTAGGTGTGGCATGGCCAAGGCAGGGCTGGGCTCTGCTCCAGTCTGGTGTGTGACGGACCTTTGGTGGCAGTTTTTCAGGTCTCTCTGGAACAGAAATCTCCTCCATTCCATTGTTCTGTGGCTTCTGCTGCTCCAGAATTTGTTAGGAGCTCTTCTTTATAGATATTTTATAGGCTGTGAGTTTGGAGCTAGCGTATGCGTGTCTTTCTACTCCGCTATCTTGGCTCCTCCTACCCCTGCTTTTCTTACATCAGCTGAAGCCCAATATGTTCTGCTCCAACTTTTACCTTTACCCTGTGTGTTTTCCCCCATTTCAGATGTGTTTCTTGTAAACAACATATTGTTGGATTATGGCTTTTAATCCATTCTGCTATAGTCTCCATTGTATGGGAGAGTTCATTCCATTCACATTCATAGTTATGATTACAATCTGTGTATTTTCCTCCATCCTCTTTCCCACTTTTTGTGCTCCTATCTCCCTCCCTCTCCTAAATAGTTTTCACTTTTCACCTCCACCTCCTGCAGTCTTCTTTTCCTTCTTTTAGACCCGCTCTGTTTTACTCCCCTTTTCCCTTGCTACTTCTTCCCCTGCTTTTAGCTTCCCCTCCCCCTTTTCCCCCTTCCCCTCCTACTGCCTATAGAGTTAATTAGAATTATATAATTAATTAAGTTTATTGTTCCCTCCTCTCAAATAATGCCCATCTGCCTCCCCTCTTTTCTTCTACTATAATTTTTTACTTCTTCCTGTGATGAGATTTACCATTTTCTGCTTCCTCCTTTTTGCATCTCCTGTTACAATCCCTTTTCATGCTTAAATCATATTTTTATCATCACATCATTTACTTTATACCCATTCCCTCTGTGTATCCCTTTTATATTTCATAATTAGATGTACAATTCTCAAGATGAACAAGTATCATCTTCCCTTATAGGGAGTTAAACAGTTTGCCCAAATTGAGAAGCAAGTTTCTCCCCCACCCATTTACTTTTTGATGCCTCTCTTGAGACTTGCATTTGAAGATTGAATTTTCTATTGAGTTCTGACCTTTTTGTCAAGAAGGTCTGGAAATCCCTTACTTTCTTGAATTACCATCTCCTTGCCTAAAATGTTTTGCTGAACTTTGTTGGGTAATTGATCCTTGATTGTAGTCCTAGCTCCTTTGCCTTATGGAATATTGGATTCCAATGCCTTATGGAATATTGGATTCCAATTCCTTCAATCTTTTAATCTAGATGCTGCAAGGTCCTGTGTGATCCTGACTGTAACTCCCCAATATTTGAATGGTTTCTTTCTGGCTGCCTGTAGTATTTTCTCCTTCACTTTATAGTTCTGGAATTTGGCAACAATATTCCTTGGTGTTTTTAGTTTGGGATCACTTTGAGGAAGTGAATGGTGGATTCGTTTGATGACTATTTTTCCATCTGGACCTAGCACTTCTGAACAGTTTTCCTTGATGATTTCTTGGAAGATATTGTCCAGTCTTTTTTTCATCATGGCTTTCAAGTTGGCCAATAATCCTTAAATTTAATCTCCTGCATCTATTTTCCAGGTCAGTTGTTTTTCCAATTAGATATTTTACATTTTCTTCTATTTTTTCAGTCTTTAGATTTTGTTTGACTGATTATTGATGTCTTAGTTTCCTCCTGCCCAATTTTAATTTTTGTAAAATTGTTTTCCTCAGTCAACTTTTGCAGCTCCTTTTCTATCTGTCCAATTATTCTGTTTAAGGAATTATTTTCTCCAGTTAGTTTTTGAATTTCCTTTTCCATTTTTTCAATTTCCCTTTTTAAAGAGATGTTCTCTTCATGGAATTCTTTTTTCATGCTTTTAAAATCGTTGACCAGTTTTTCTTCTATTTCCTTCAGTTGTTCCAGGAGACCTGTTTGTGAATGCGAGCAATTAATAGTCCCTTCTGACGTTTCAGATAGGAGTACAGTCTCAATATTGACCTCTTTGGTATTCATGTTTTGGTCTTTGTCCCCATAGAAAAGTTCTATGGTCTTTTCCTGCTTGTTTTGCTTCTTCTTGCTTACGATGGTGAGGCTTTGTGTGTTTTGACCTTGGTTCTTTCAGTTAGAAGCTGGAGAACCTGGTATTGAGCTGCCTGGTGTAAAAATACTAAGGGCAGGTGCTTTTTTTCTTTTTGTTTTGTGTTTCCCTGAATCAGTCCTGGGGCTAACTTGTTAAGTGTAGGGGAGAAGTGGTCTGGTCAGGGGAGATCTCCTCAGCTGAGCTGAGGCAAAGGCAAGCACATGAGTTTGTGATCCCAACTGCCCTATTGTCTTGTCATTTTCCCTGGAGTGTTGAGGCACACCTGGATCCTAGTGTGAGTTTCCACCCCTTCTGTGGCTCTTCTCCTAGGGCTGAGGTTCACCTGGGTCCTAGTGTGAATTTTCACCTCCCCTGGAGCTCCTCTACTAGTGCTGAGACACAGCTGGGTCTTAGTGTGAATTTTCACTGCCCTGTGTCCCCTCTCCTTCTACTGTGCCTCTCCCAGAGTAAGAGGAATCCCCTTTAGCTATTTTCCTAGCCTTAGATGTTATGAGACTGTTTGCCACATAGGTGGTTACCACTGATCCGATCTTTCTGGGGAAATATTTTATGATTCTTTCTAGGTCAACAAGAGGGGAGGACAGAGTATTTACCATTCACCAACCATTTTGGCTCCTGGAAGTTCAAGTAGGTGACCTACAGACGTTTAGTCTGTGGACTGAAAATCTCAGGAGTTGCTGTGACTGATATCTGGTGTTTAGTGGCTGTCACTTGCTTGGCTCTGCTTGTCTCCTGCCCTGAACTACCATTCTGCCTTTCCCCCATGTTGCTGCTGTGAGTGACTGCCCCAGGGTTTTCCCACTTGGCCACACTGCTGTGGACTAGGCTGAACTGTGTGCTATGTGCTAACCCCCATGGAACAGATCCTTCCCATTGACCTTCCAGTCTGTCCTGGACTGTGAATCTGCCACAATCTGTCTTCTCTTGGAATCTGCACCTCCAAAATTTGGTCAGATTCTCTTTTTAGAGGTATCTGAAGGAGTTTGTTTAAGAGCTTAGGTGAGTTATTGCTCTCAGCCTTCTTGGCTCTGCCTCCTCAATCTCAAAGTCATTCTTAAAATGATTTTACTATTAGTGTATACAATGTTCTCTTGGTTGTACTCACTCCACAGAAATTTTTGAGAGTTGCATGGAATCATGGGAGTAACATTCATTTCTTTCTAAAAGGAATACTACTAAGAAAAAGCCATTCTCTTTTTGAATTATTTGGCCACTAGTACCCTATTACCTGCAAAGCCCAAAGATTTATTTTCTTTATTGATTAACATAGTTTTGCCTATTATAATGCAGGCTCATTGCAAGGAGGGATTGGTTCCTTCTTTATGCTTATCTCATATAGCAGGTAGTTAAGAATACTCTTTGATTTTGATTAATTGCTTGAGGTGGTTACATGTGAAAGAATCCCCATAAATCTCTAAGTGAATCTGGACAGTAAGAATCTTACTCAAAAATTGGAGTGAAGTAAAACTTGTTTTGATTTTGGCAAAACAGAATCAAATGTTGGGAAGTTCAGTAAAGGGTTGAAAACTACAGGCTAATAAATCCACTGACCCACTCATGATATGAATGGATGTCTTCAAAGGTGAGCTGCCAAAGCTTAGCATATTTCCAGAATATTTGGATAAAGGTAAAATATGAAGGGATAACATATTGGGAAAAACAAAACAAAACAAAACAAAGCCAGCAAGTGCAAACAACACAGGCCCTGCAGTGTGCAGCCTAGGGACAGGAGCTTTCCCAGAGGCCTCTTGCCCTGGGCTGCCTAAGTCTCTCAGAATGCTTTTCATGAATGTTAAGGTTGTATAATCACAACAACCTAACAAGGCCCAAATCTAGCAGTCCTAACTGCTTGGGAAATCCATGTTTTCTGCATAGAAATCCACCAGTTGTAATTCTCAGACTTGAGTTTAGTCACAAGATGACCCTTAAGGCTGGCGGATCCCATGAACTGCCTCTTCTTTAGTTAGAAGGCCAGATTCAAGAATCATTCTAGGACATTCCCTCCTCTCTCCTACTCCCCACATGGCCAGCAGGCATGGGTTCAGGAAGGATGCTGTTCCTGTTTTTCTGTAGCACATGGGTGAGCACACGCTTCCTCATGTTACTCAACCACTACCATGGTTTTTGCTATTTCTTGGACTCAGAAGGTCCATTCTCAGGGATATGCTTCTGGATCAGTGCTAAGAGGGGAAGAAAGAAGGTAAAAATTGGTCAAGGAGTATTACAAGCACATAGCACAGTGCCTGGCACATAAATATTTATTGACTGACTAATTTCTGGTCATATTGGCTGAGCACATGCAGCTGCCATATATACTTCTATTTCCAATGCAGTCTTAATATAGAGCAGAACTAGAGGAGAAGGGAGTAAGGAATGATATTCATACAACACTCCCTAATGGTTTCATTCTGGAAGAAAATCAGAAAGGAAAAGGCCAATGAAATCTGTCCCCCCCCTTACCTCTCCCCCCACTTAGGGGCAGTCAGCTCACTTATAGAAGTCAATGCCAAGGATTTCTATCTAACAAATATTCAGTAGCCCAAGCCAATCCATTCATATTGGAGGGCAGCCCAAACCTACCTACCAGATCTTCTCTGGCCATCCCAGGCCATTGAGACTTAATCAGCAATTGTCTTTTTGCTTCTTAAGACAGCACCAATGGGCACATCTATATTCTACTTGGGATAAAAAGAGTAAGGGGTGGTGTACTACATCCTGGTAAGCTTAGCAAGTCTGCCAGGAAACTGCTAACTGAGGTCTTACACTGGCATTATCTCCTCTTGCTCCTCACCCTCCAGTCTATCAGAGAGATTGGAACACAGTTGGTGCTCCATTAATACATACTTACTGAGAAGTGATGTGATATTTCAGAGAGAGTTCTAGCTTGAAGTCCGGAGAGATATATTTGGGTTTAAATCTCCTTCTGAAACTATTTAGCTAAGTGACTCTAAGCAAGTTAACCTCTCTGAGGCTCAGTTTCTTCACCTCTAAAATGGACATAACAATGCCCATAAAAATTACCTTCTAGGGCTGTCAGGAGAGTCAGACAAAATATTGAACACCAAGTGCTTTGTAATGGTTTTAGTGTTAGTGATCGATGTCAGCTTTTATAAATTAATTCATAAGGTTCAACTTCCAAGATCTGTGCAGTAATCAGCCACCACCAAGTCTTCGGCTTTTGTCCAACCCCTTCTGGCATCTAAGTACAGGGAGAGGAGAGACAACCTGAAAAGTCATTAAATGAACCCATTCCTTCTCCATGGAAGACATATGGAATGGATGGCATCATTTATCAGTCAAATCCCTGGCTAATGAAGACAGAAACATGAATATATAACAGTCTCCCTGTAATATCAACAACTGTAGCCTGGCTCTGTGTATGAGTCACAGAGAAAGGTGGCACTTGGCCTCACTTGGGGTGGGGGGCGATTGGAGGGAGGAAGCTGGCTGTTCAGCTGGAGGATAGAAGACAATCAACAAATAGATAGTAACCCATAAACTTCCTATTCCCAGGGGCAGGATCAACCCCACTGAGAGATGGGCTTTAGGGTAGAAACAATCAAGGTTGAAACCAAGTTAACAGTCCAGAATGTCTAGTCTTTGTCAAAAGGAGCTGAAACCTCTTTCGCCCCCCAGGAACCTGATGGTATCATTTGAGAACGCTTTCCCTTTTCAGTACAAGTCATTACCATAGGGTGATGGACAGGGCCCTTGATTTCATTGGTATGGAGAACTCCTAGTTGGGGAAACTCCCTCCATTAAAGCAGATTGGAATCTTTTTTTGCAATCTGGCCTTAGAAAGCTGCCCAGGGCACTGGAGGTAGGATATGAGCCCAGGTCCCCTTGGTTCCAAATGCCGGTTTTCTATTTACTGAGTCATGTTATCTCTTAGGTCATTACCAGAGGCTCCTTCTGCTGCTACTACTATGCTACTACTATTAATACCACTATATTGTTATTACAAGTAATATTACTATACTACTAGTAGTACTACTACTACTAGTAGTCATACTACCATACATACTAGTAGTAGAAGTAGTAGTAGTAGTGGTAGTAGTAGTAGTGGTAACAATAGCTAAGATTTTATATAGTGTTTTAAAGTTGCAAATTCCTTTTCAAATATCTCATTTTATCCTTACAACAACCCTGGGAGGTAGGTACTTTTAATATCTCCTTTTTATTGATGAGAAAATTGAAGCAACTGGACATTAAATAACATGTCCTGAATCACCTAGCCAGAAAGTATCTAAGGTGAGATTTGAACTGAGGACTTCCTGATTCCAATTCCAGTATTCTACTGGACCCCCTAACTGCCTTCCAGTGATGCAAATATTAATTTACTTCTGAAGTTGAAATATAATAGAGAAGACAAAGTCCTATTAAAAAAATACTTGAGAGATATTCAGGTCTTCAGTCTTCCACATTTGATAATACCAGAATTTGAAAGTGAACTTTTAAGAGAGGAAAGAGATAACCAGTACTCCATCTCAGAAATTCTGGCAAGAGTTGGAATTTGATGCTGAGGTATCTGACTATGACTCCTGCTTCTACCTCTGGCTTTGGGGAGTCTGCTTAGCCTGTCTGGGCTTAGGGTTCTACTTCTGTGGAATGTGGGTATTGAATGAGGTGGTCTGGGATACTCCTGTTAACTCTGAATCCATGATCTTGGATCCAGAGTTGAAGGGCAGCAGAGACATCATCCCCTTTAACCGACTCATTTGAGAGATGAGAAAACTACAGCCTGTAGAGCTTCAGTGACTCCTCCAAAGTCATATGGGAATCAAATGCCAAGTCTTGGATTCAAAATCATCCAACTTCAATGTTCTTTCCACTGCATTTCTTAAAATTGAGAAGGATTCTAAAGCTAGTCTAGCCCATTCCTATCTAATCCAAGAATCAGAGAATTTAGGTAAGTTATAAGAAAAAATTGAACACAACCTTCTCATATAGATGAGGAACTCAGGTACAGAGGGTAAGTGACAAGACCAGGGTCACACAATCTTGAATCTATTGGAACCTAGGATTTCATCATTCCAAATCCAGTGTCTTGGCTACTATGGCAATATGCATATCTATTGTAATCTGAACAGATGGGCATCTGGAATCTGCTTGGATCTGCAACAATGGGGAGCCTACTGTGCCACAAGATAACTATTCTTTGAAAAAAGATTGGCTTCCGGGATGTGTTTTTATGGTTTGCAGCCAGAATATGCAGGTGTTTTTGGAAAAGCTTCTTTGGACAATCACTATGAGAGAACTCTCTCCAGGTGGAAGAAAGAAAAGGCTTCACTTGAGACGAAGATACAGTAAAATGAAAAGGTAGTGATGCTGCCAAGGAGGTGGAGGAGGGCATGCATTCACCTACCTTATTCTTCATCCTCAACAGGCAGTGCTTTGGGGCAATGCTTAACATCACCTTTGGCTCTTGCTTGGTAGGAGGCCTGACTCAGAAGATAAATATGACCTTGCCCTTCCTGATACTGAGTGAATAAATGTCACCCTGATGAATTTAGAAGCAAGAGGCTGCCATGGGCTTCTTACTTGTTTTCAATTTAATTAAAAACCTAAGGAAGAAGATGAATGTTTAGAGTCAAGAGGCTTAAAAGCTCCAAGTTTCCTTCAGAAACTTGGATATTTAAATGATTTTTTCTTCTTCACTCTTCTCCAGTTCCCAACAGTCCTGACATCTTCATATAAACATAGAGAATCCATAGGATTACATCTAAAGAGACTTTAGAAGTTGTGTAGTCCAAGCCATTATTTTTACTGCTTAGAAAACTGAGGACAAGAGAAGGCTAGTGACTAGCTTGAACTCCCATCGAATTAACTGTGAAGTCAAAGGGTCATAGAAATAGAATATGAAGGAACTTCAGTAGTCATGTGAGCCAATTCCCTCTTTTGACTGCTGAGGAAACTGAGTCCCATAAGAGTGAAGCAACAAATAGGAAACATCAGAAGTGAGATTTGAACATAAGGCCTTTGATTTCAGAGCCAATGCTCTTTCTATCCCAATTTCTTTCTGTGGATGAGTCAGCACTAAATTTTCATTGGCTGTATTCCATAGCCCACTCAAAACATGCCATGTCCTGTTTCCATATCTTTTTATTGGCTATCCTCAATGCCTGGGATCCTCTCTCTTCTCACATCTCTACTCTTTGTTTTTTTTTGGCTTCCTCCAAGACTGAACTCAAATCTGAGCTTTTTAAAGACTTTCCCAGTCTCCCCCAGCTGCCAGTCCTTTTCTCTTTTAGAATACTGTCCATCTATTTTGGATATATTTGTCTGTACCTAGTTATTTATGTAACCCACCTCTTAAGTGAAGCTGTGTGGGGAGGCAGACAGCCATGTGCTGCAATGCTACCTTCAAAATGTGATTCCAGAATGCTGATGACTTCCTGTGTGACTGTTTGAGGGATAGAATTGCTGCAATTGTGTGGAAGAGAAGAGATATTCTTCCTTCCTCTTTCCAGGGAGGATATGTGTAGGTCTGGACTCTCTTGGAACTTGCTTCATATCTCTAGATATGTGAGGGAAGGGGAGAGGGAGGGAAGGAGGAAGGAGAGAAGAGAGAGGACAGAGGAGAGAAGAGAGGGAGAGGGAAATAATGCTGTCAATATGTCCCTGATTTCCAATTTGCCTCTTTAGAGACTTGGAGGAATTTCTCCTTGGGTGAGATAAGGGCCTCTTTGGCTGAGCTTAGAACTCATTTTATTCCTATCTAAAGAGATCATTCAATCTTGCATATTTTCTGCTATTTCAGATTTCTATTTCCTGTCCTCGTGGGAAAATGGATTTACTCACTAATCACTATTTGTGATGGTATTTTGTGTAACTAGCATTTGATGGGAAAAAGTCTAACTAGTGGATATACAGTAAGGGTATATACATTCTCTGCTCTCCCCTTAAGGGATTGTTGTGTTTGTCCTTCATTGCCAAAGAACACCTTGCCATCAGAGAATTGATGGCATGACTTGCACTTGACTTTGTTTTGAGTGTGGAAGGCTGCTCAAGGTCACCAGTCTCACATTCTCCTCCTAAGCCATCTTTGATCCAGTGACCAGATATTCATCAGGATGACTGAAGATGGCCCAGGATGCAAGAGATAGTGACCAGGAAAGGAGCCATGTTCTGAACCAGTCATGACCCTAGACCAAAAATCTTCAGGGAGAACACAGAGTTATCATTCTAGTGTGGTATCTCCTCATAGAGGAGAACAGACATGCCAGGCTTATGATGCTTTTTCTTGCTTTTCTCCAGGCAGGGTGATAGGTCTCTCTTGGAGAAGGGTAGTGAAGATTTCAGAGATATCTATCAGTGCTTTTCCTTGAGCTATCTCTCTATATATTTAAACAGTCAATATGGATATCTACATCTTCCCTATGTGCTTACAGATGTCAGTATATACCTTACATGATGTCTCCTGGAATTGGGCTCCTTTTGTTCTGGGAAGTTTGGATTCAGGCAAAGGACCTCCCTTGAGAACCTAGAGGGCCACATGTGGCCTCCAGGTCACAGGTTGCCGACCCCTTTCTTAGTTACTTAGTAAATATTAGTTAAGTGACTAATTGATTGATTTAACCTCTTTTGGATGTGGTCATTCAAAGGCCATAGTTTCAAGTTTGAAAGGAAATTCAGAGTTTGACTAAACTCCCTCATTTTAAAGAAAAGAAAATGAAGGCTTCATGAGATTAAGGACTTAATGTCTCCCAGCTTTTAAGTAGCAGAGTTGTGGTTTGAATGCAGGACTTCTTGGCAAACTCCAAATCTCAGAGAACTTCCCATTAAAACAGTTTGACTCAGAGATAACATGTACATCTCCCCATCAGGGCCATGGGAAGAAGACAACCTGGATAGTCAGAGTAGTTCAGACAATCCCCTTTACCAGTACACTCCAGAGAAAGTGGGGGGTGATGATCACGGCCACAGGGTGAGGTGGGAGATATGAATAAAAATGAATGAAGGTGATGACATTATGAGATTCTTAGGACTTTGGATTTAGACTCAAAAAACCTGCTTTTGAATGTATGTGTAGAGACCATATTAGATTGCATGCCATGTTGGGGAGGGACAATGAAGGGAGGGAGAGAAAATTTAAAACTTATGGAAGTGAAGGTTGAAAACTGAAAACAAACAAATTAATAAATTTGAAAAAAAATAATAAAAAAGAAAGAAAACCTGCTTTTGAGTTGCAGTTCTAACATTCATTATCTGTGTGACCATGGTAAGTCATTTCTCCTTTCTGTGCTCAGTTTCCTTCTCTGTAAAAGGAGCCTCTTTCTGTTCCATATCTGCTGTAATGAACTATGGGAGACCGCCTGGCAGAGCAGAATGTGTGCAAGAACTCGTCAGAGGAATCAGTTCTAATCTAGCTCTGCCCCTTCTTCTCTACGTTACATTGGGCAAATCAATGATCTTTCTGGGTCTTTTCTCTGTCTGTTTTCCATGCCCTCCCACCTCAATCCCACCTCCTGGCTTCCTTCAAGTCCCACCTAAAATCCAGGGAGTCTTTTTCAGTCCTTCTTAATTCTAGTACCTTCTTTCCATTGCTACTTTTCAATTTCTCCTCTCTGGAGATGGTTTGTACATATCTCTTAGTACCTTTACTAAGTAACTAAGAAAGAGATTGGCAACCAGTGACCTGAAGGCCACATGTGGCCCTCTAGGTTCTCAAGGGAGATCCTTTGACCGAATCCAAACTTCACAGAACAAATCCTTTTATTAAGGAGCCCAATTCTAGGAGACATCATATAAGGTATATACTGACGTCTGTAAGCACATAGGGAAGATGTAGATATCCATATTCCCCATTAGACTGTGAAACTCCTTGAAGGCAAGGACACTTTGTCTTTCTTTGTATCCTTAAAACTTAGCCTTTGGAGAGGAGAAGGAAGGGAGAGAGGGAGACAGAAGGAAGAGGATGAGTTGAGAGAACACAGTTAACTGCATCTCCACCCAGGCAGCTTGGTCTTCTCACATGTTGTGTTTGTCCCTTGTTTTCGAAGAAGACCATGACATCAGAGAAATGATGACATGACTTGCACTTGACTTTGTTTTGAGTGAGGGAGGGCTGTGCAAGGTTGCCAGTCTCATTTTCTCCTTCTGAGCCATCACCCAAAGATTATTAATGTTAAGAAGATGAATCTTTGTACTAAAGAAAAGCCTAGGGTCAATAAAAGCACTGCAAAATTTCCTAAAGACAACCCAACTCTCCTTTTTTATCCATTTTGGGTCCAACTGATCGTCCATTCCCAAGATCTGTCAAAAATACATGTATTTAGGCTCTGGTTCTATGGGCTATCCAAATTACTGCAAAGGATAGACTAATCAATAGGCACTTTTCGTTCATTTAGTTTTTCCTAAGTAGACACTTGGGCACAACTTTTAAGTGATCATGGATCTCCTGGAGGATGTCTGTAATGTTTGAGTGCAAAGGTTCTGAAGCATTTTTGTGTCTTGCTTCCTCTTTGGCAATCTGATGGAGTCTATGGATCCTTTTCAGAATCTCAAAATAAACCCTCCTTCATTTGACCTATTTAATAACATGCATGGGTCAAAGAACAAGACACTGGACATACTGAAGCCAAAGGTGAACTTGTAAGAACTTTTCAATACATAAAATACAGAGGATTGCGAAGGAAACCAGCTTTATTGGAATGCAGTTATCAAAATTGTTTTTAAAACTGGTTCATGGATACCAGTTTGAAAATCCTTATTTCAAGGCCTGATAAAATCAGTACATTGTTATGAATAAACAGAAAAAAAAAATTAACAAACTCTCATCAGCTGCAGGGAATCCTTCCTGACTTATAGTAACCACATTGACTGACTGTAAGATGGGGTTGTTGGGTTTGATGGCTTCCCATGGTCCCTTCTCGTTCTATTATTCAATGATCCTCCTGGGGTGGAGGGTGAGGTCCTTACACTGAACACTGACACCGAAGCCCAGTACGACCCCTTCAGTTAATATGTGTGACAATAGTGAATGAATTCAAGGATGTGTACAGGGCTGGATATCAATTGAAAGTTTTCTTCTTCTTCTTCTTCTTCTTCTTCTTCTTCTCCTTCTTCTCCTCTCTATCTCCCTCTCTCTCCCTCCTTCCTCTCTCCAATTTCCAGCTAACTAAACAAAAATTTAGCCTCCTCTTTCCCAGTTCACTGCTACTTCTTATGTCTCCTCTTTGAATAAAAGAATTTTCACTCTAGAATTGATCTAAGATGTCTCATAGCTTGTAACTTGTAGCAATTAACAGAATCATAGCTCTAGAATTAGAAGGGACATTAGAGTCCAGCAAGCAATGAATTTATAGAAGAGGAAACTGAGACCCAGAGAGGCTGAGGGACGCCCCCAAGGTTGCACAGGTAGTAAAAGTCAGGGGTAGGATTTTTTTGAATGCGGATCTTCTGAGTCCCTATCCATTACTCTTTCTGATATACCATGAGGTCTATCTTTCATTTTTCTACCACTTGTTGAACAACGGCCAATAGGTAGATGGGCACAGAAGCGTTGGGATTGGCAGCGGGTTCAAGACCCTTGATTTTGCTTCTAATCCAGTCTTCATAGTCATCATATGGAGCCTTAATGGAGGAAAGCCAAGCCATTCTCATAAACTACCAATCAACTGCTACTTCCAGGGCAGACAAAGCAATCTAGCTGAGTAGCAAGGCATCTTGAGGGAGAAAGTGGAGGCAGTCAATTTCAAGTGCCCAGGAAAATTAAACCACTACTGCCTCCTCAACCACATCTCTACTCAGACCTTGATGGAAACAGATGAACCCAAGAGCCTTAGGAAAAACAAAGCTTCAAGCCCAGTATTCACAGTCATTTTTTTTCTGGGAAGCAACTTCTGTGATGAGCCTCCCCTGCAGAAACTACAGCCACATCTACTGAAGAAGAGAAAGGAAAGTTCTTGTGAGCAAGGTCTTTGGTCTTTCAAATGGTTCAATAGTGGAAACTGACATGTTTTATCAATGGAAATGATATTAAATTAGAAACATCACCATCTCCTTTGCCACAGGACCTTTATATCTGATTTGTAATGTATGATCTCCCCCATTAGAGTGTGAACCTTTTGAGAACAGGGACTGTTTTGCTGTGATCTGGGGGAGGGAGGGTCAAGTCTCTTTTTTGTTTATGGAATGTCAGAGAATCCTAGAGGCAGATGTTATGAAACAGAATTTGGGAATATAAATATTTCTCTAGAAGTGATACATCTGTCTGAGAAGGGAAGGAGTTTGAGAGTGATCTTATGGTTCCCTCTTGTGTTCACTTCTAGGAAACACAGGCTGCTTGTGGTTTCTACCCAGAATCAAGTTGTCTATTTCAAACTTGTCACATATCACTTTGTGTTTTAGCTATTTACAATGATCACAGCAATTTAGAACTAGAAATGGATCCCTATCACCTAGGAAAATAGCCCCTGGTTAACTAAGAAGAAATCAAGGACCAAACACGTGAAGTGGCCTGTCCAAGGGTCTCTAAGTAAGGAGGTTAGTAGCAGAGAAATTTTAGGTAAAGCAATAGGCCTGTGTGGGGGTGTGTAGATGTGGGGGGTAGCCGGGACTTTGAAGATCACAGGTTTACATATTTAGAGCTTGGAGAGACATTAGAAATTCATCTAGTTCTACTCCATTATAGACATAAAGAAACTGAGATCCACAAAAGTTACCACTTGTCTAAGGTCAGATGGTGGAAGTAGTGTTCAATCTCAGATCCTCTGAGAGAAATTATTATTTCTCCTTATATTATAATCAATTGTTACATTAGGATTGAGGTTTTTTCTTCTTATTTCCTCATTCAGAAATCAAAAATTTGTAGGTTATTCAGTCTCTGAAGGGCATTGTTGATAGATGAGATTGGCCAAATGCATGGGGTATATGCTTTTTGGATCCTGGATGGGAGACTCCACTCAACTAAAGAATTACAAAGTATTTAATCTAAAATGAATTTCCATTCAGGCTGGCTTGGGTAAAGCGTAGAGTGTTTGTCTGAACTGGCTGAGGCTAGGGGTGGTCTGGTTTGAGATAACCTCTCTTTGTCCACAAGTGACATAATAAAAGTAGTGTCTCCTAGTTGCTCATTACAATAGGTCTACCTTTCATATAATATTTATTATTCTCATTAATTGTCAACCAGAGTTGACTGCTGCCTATCAAGAACACTCACTCTTTCAAGGACATGTAAGCATCAAGAAGTTACCATGATCCATTTTGGCATTTGAGAGTATCACTGACTCTTTTATTAATTAGTGACTAGGATAATTAATAAAATGATTAGTTATCCAGAAACTACATCTCTTGAACTTTGTATATGTCACACTTCTAACCCATTTTGCTGTTCTTTCCACTTTAAAAACTGACAGGGGCTATCACCATCTACAATAAAAATTTCAATGGTTATAAAGTAATTGCCATAAAGGGGAGGCCAAAAGTTTATTTCAATACACATGATGTAGGTAGTCACCTACTTTGACTCCAACTAAGGACTATACACGATATACTGATGACAATGTGGTTCAGTATGCAGAAAACTAGACTGAAATTCAAGAAGTCTTGGGATCAAATATCAATTACGCTGTATTCTAGCTGTGTTATTTTGGACAAATCATTGAACTTTTCAGCTCCTCATGCTACTCTCCAAAGCTATAACTTTCAGAGGAAGGGCCAATATGCAATGATATGAGGTGTTCCTCACTGAGAGTTCTCAATATCAGTGAAATCAGAGATCTGATAAATAACAACCACACTAATGTAAATCTAACAAATAAACAAATATTTTTTTAAGTCAAGAAAATCACACTGTCCGAATATTCTTCTTTACCAATCAATCAACATTCCTACTATGTGCTAGATATTGTGTTAAAAACTTAGGATACAAAGACAAAAAAATGATTAGTCCTTGTCCTCAATGAGTTTTCATTCTTTTTTATTGTTATGTTATTATTTAAGCCCTGGTTCTTTCACTCTGTCATCAGGGACAATGGAAATTTATCTGCACTTATTTCCAGATAATCCTTTATTTGTTCATTCATTCACAAAATATCAGTGAAACACCCACTGTAGGCAAGGCCTTATGCTTGGTGCTATGGAGAGTCATAGACTCTCAGAGTTCAATGGGAGCCTAAAGTACATCTAGTTTCACTTGCATCCAAATAAAATTCCCTCTAGAACATCCTTGATTGGTGGTTGTCCAGCCCCTGGAAAGTCTCCAATGAGGGGGAACCTGCTCTCTCCCAGGCAGCCTATTCCATTTGGAGGCAGCTATAATTATTAGAAATTTTAAAAAAAACACCTTTTATTACATCAAACATAACTCTAGTTGTGTGTTTTGTTGGGTTTTGTTTTCTTCGCAACTCCCACATATCATTCGTAGTTACTTTTTTTTCCCCTTTAGGTCCAAACGAAACTTGTCTAATTCCTTTTGCACATGACTATTCAAATACCAGATCATGATAGGGATTATATCTCTTTTAGATTATCTCTTCTTCAGGTTAAGTATGAGATTTCATTCAACCCGTGTGTCTTGTGTAATTAGGGACAGATGCTGTCTGAGGTGCTAGACAGACAACAACAGAAGCCAAACAATTACTACTCTCAAAGAACTTACATATGGTACTTCACTCATATGATGTCCTCTTGAGGTCCATAAAGATACTGGTTGTGTTCTTTTGTATGATCTCCAATTTGCTCACATCTCTCTTAAACTGCAGTGTCCCAAATTGTCACAATACTCAAGATGAGGTCCGTCCATTGGAGAATAGCAACTGTATAGTCCTTGCTACTCTGCAACCTAAGGCTTACATTGGGCAGCTAGGTAGCTATCCTCCTGAATTCAAATGTGGCCTCAGAAACTTACTAGCTATGTAGCCCTGGGTATGCCACTCAATCTTGTTTGCCTCAGTTTCCTCATCCGTAAATTGAGCTGGAAAAAGAAGTGGTAAAACACTTTAGTATCTTAGCCAGGAAAACCCCAAGTAGGATCACAAAGAGTTGGAGACTTGAGCAGCTAGGTGAATGGTTGATATAATACCGGCCCTGGAATCAAGAGTTCATATCCAATCTTAGATACTTGACATTTACTAGCTGTGTGAACCTGGGCAATCACTTAATCCCAATTACCTTGCAAAAAAAGAGTCAGACCCTGAAATGACTAAACAAAAACAGATGACATTAGATCTTTTTCTTTTGGTCTTCCATACAGTAGTGCTGACTTAGGTGGAGCTTGTGGTCCATCACAACCTTTAGATTGTTTTCAGATAAACTGAAATGTCAGTCTAGACTGAAGATGATTTTTTTAGAATAAAGTTCAATTCCTATATCCATGCAGATTATGTCCTGAAGTGAAGATGGTAACAGAAGGCAGCATAACCAAAGAGATACATGTTAAATGCTATGGTGGTCCCATATGAAGCCAGATGCTCTTCAGTAAGTAAAGGCTTGTTCCATTTTATGAAGCTATGAAAGAAGAGCAGGATTTTTGATAGGCAGAGAGATGAGGGAAGAAACTTTTCAAGCAAAGACTAGATGACCACTTCTCATGTATATTGTAGGGGGATTCTGGTGGAGGGTCAGAGTCAGCTTGATGGCATTGGGGGGGGTCATTTATGGCTCTTAGAACCTGTGATTTGACTGGGGTCAAAAGTAAAAAAAATGGGAGGAAGAGATATAGGCACTGCGCTAATAATTTAATTGATTTAAGGGAAATTTCAGGTGACAGAATCCTCTTTTCCATTACAGGCAGCAACCTTAGTTACAACTTGCAGTCTTAGAGGGCTGACTAGAACAGTTTGTGATTCGCCCAGGGTCGCACCACTTGTATTTGTCAGAGCTGGAAGCAAGATTTTCCTGACTTCAAGGTCAGTTTTCTATCCATCCACTACACCATGTTGTCTCTCTTAAAGAACAGAAAGTTAAAAATAAACACTTGTTGGGACAGGATTTATTTATGAAAACTTTTGAAGGAGGAACACATGGCTTATACCAGTTGATTTTTATCTTATCTCTAATATTCAGTCATTTAGCAAGCCTTTGTTAAGCACTTACCATGTGCCAGGCATTGTTCTGAGATGGTGATACAAAGAAATGCCGCTAGGTGGTGCAGTGGGTAAGATTGGTGGACCTGGAGTGAGCAGTACCTGAGCACCACTACTAAGAGTGATGCTGGAAAAGTCATCTCATCTCCTTACCCTCAGTTTTCTCATTTGTAAAGTGCAAATAATAATAGAGCTTACCTCTCTTGTTTAAATTTAAGGTAGCTATTATTTCATTACTGTTATGGCTACAATTAGAATTATTATTAAATACAAAAATAATAAAATAGAAGATGAGGTTTTCTCTTGAAGGTACTGAGCATGAAAATAGGTTTTGACCTTGGAAAGAAGATATTTTGAATAGTTACAGTGAGGGAGGCAATAGAGAGACAAGAAGAGATGAATGAAAGTGTTGCTTAGCAACACTGAGGGCCCCGCCAGGGTCAGATAGCATTCAATCCTATTGAACAGAAAAATTTTAAGGCTCTTCCATGTGGAAATCACTGGGTTAGTTTTGGGGAATACAAAGACAAGAATGAAACAGTTCCTACTCTCTTGGAGCTTACAGTCTCCTGGGAAAGGAAGGAAAAGAGACAAATATATAACATCGACTATAGGCAAGGCTTTATGTTTGGTGCTATGGGAGGTAGAAAGAAGAACCATAGAATCTCAGAGTTCAAAGGGAGCTTAAAGCACATCTAGTTGGACTTGTACCCAAATACGCATAAATCACTCTGTAGAAGGCAGCTACTAGTAGGGGATGACACTGGAGGAGGAGAGGGGAATAGTGCAAGTTTCCATTGGATAGTGAAGGAAAAGGTAATAAGGGTGAAAGAAGCTTACCCATCTCAATCAGTCAACCAAGCAATCAACAATCAAGCATTTATTAAGCACTTCACCATGTCCTGAGCATCAGGATTACAAAACATTACAGAGATAGTCTTTGCTGTCAAGGTGCTCTCATTCTGATATGGGAAACCATGTGTAAATAACTAAGAAAACCCAGGTACATGGAAGGTAGATGGAAAGTAACCTTCAAAGAGCTTGATCTCAAAGAGCAGAGAGGGTGGGGTAAGTAGAGGGGCTGCCAGAAGAGGAATGAGTCTAGGGAGTAGTAGACTTGTTCTGGATCAGGATGACAGCAGCAGAGGAGAGGGGAGGTGAGGGTGAGGGAAAAGGGGAGTCCAGATGGAAAATGAGTTTCCCTTTTCATTTTTGAAAATGTCTTAATTCACCAGAACAAGGCAATCTTTCAGGCTCTCAAATTAAAAACCAATTGCCCATCTGATGACTGACAAATATTTATCTCTTTCCAAACAACAGTTGAGCCCTGAAGCAGACAGACAACAGCACTGTCATTTTCCTTTCTTCCTTCCCTGCCTGATCTTCATTAAGAAATGCATTATGAAAATGTATATTTTTTCCATTTTTCTCCTAGTGCTTAATTGACTTACAGTTTAGAAAAGACCATTAACTGAGAGAGGAAAACAAAGCGGTGTCCTTAAGCTTCATTAGTCTCCTCTTAGTATCCATTTAATCTTGAGTTGTATTCACAAATGCTAATTGTAAGCATCCTTAATTGCATGTCACGCATCATTGTGAAATAAGACTCAATTTCCTTCTCTTTGACATAATTTCATTAAAGAAAAAAAATCAAAAGTCCCTAAATCACCAGCAGAGGGAAGGCAGGATGACCTACTGACAATGCTGTGATGTTCCATTTCCTTTTGGTTTCCCAGAGGAAAAGGGACTGGGAGAGCAGCAATTCCTGCCAAAACAACTACAGAACTTCAGTGTGGAAAACAACCTGAGTTATCTACCAGAGAATCTGGCCATGATGAGCTCTGAATATGGCACAGAACCCATTCTCAGGGACCACTCATTGAAGCTGACCTACATTACAATAAAGGACGTTAAGTATACTTAGTAAAGAAAGAGGGAAATTTTGTTCTATGATTAGAGGCTGCTTTCCAATGTCCTAATTTGTTCTGGTAGACGTTATTGACTGAGAGCAGCCTGGAGCCTTAGAAGGGTCACTGTATTTAGAAGACAAGAGACCTGTCTTTTAGTCTATGTCCCACCACTAACTTAAAGTCAAATCATTCCATATATTTCCATAACCCTTGATCCCATACATATGTATTGCTTGCTGTGTATGGAAAGAGATGTGACTTCCTAATTGGAAGTGCCTGGCTTCCTTCAGGTCACTGTTAAAATCCTACCTCCTGTAGCAAGCCTTTGCTAATCCACCTTAATGCTAATGACCTTCCTCTGAGCTTATCAATAACTATCTTGTTTGTATGTTCTTATATTGTTATCCCCATTGAACTTGATGGAGAGAATATTGATAGGAGAGGGCCCTGATTAAAGGGTGAAGTTGGTGAGAGAGTTTATGGGAGAGAACAAAAAGAAGCCTTTGGAAGGTGAGAGCATGTTAAAGAAGCCCGTCCCTTAGCCCTGATTTCAAGCTTGCCTCTGAAGAGAAGCTGGACAGAGAACTCTTTTCCTTACATGGAATTAGGTCTTCTCTCTTAGTTGAGCTGTGATTTCCTTCTCTCTTCTGAAGAGCTCATTTACTTATATATTTTCCGGGATACATTAATTTATATAACTTTTCTGATTTCCGTTTGCTATTTGCATGGAGAAGTGAGTTTACTTGGCATCTTCTATTTGAAATGATCTTTGGCTTAACTAGGGTTTGGTAAGTATAAGTTTGGGGGTTACCTTCCCCCTTAGGCATGATTGGGGAAGTGACTTTGTTTTGAATCGTCTAAAATTATACTCTTAAACCAGATATATTTAAGGGAAGCAGACAGATCTAAATCTGACCTCTATCTCCCTTGGACACAGTCAAGGGAAAGGGCTAGGGGTTAATAATGGACCTTACCCTGCTTCACCCAAGGCGTAAATTGCAACCTTCCTTTTAAAGGGGTGGGTCAGATTCCAGATTTATGCTGCTCATAAATCATACTATATACATTTGTGGGCACCTACGTGTTGAAGTGGATGGGCCTGGAGTTAGGAAGACTCTTCTTTATGAGTTCAGATCTAGCCTCAGGCACAAGCTGTATGACCTTGGGCAAGTCTCTTCACCCTGCTTGGCTCAGTTTCTTCATCTGTAAAATGAGCTAGAGAAGAAAATGACAAACCACTCCAGCATCTTTGCCAAGAAAATCCCAAATAAGGTCACACAGAGTCAGACATGATGGAAACAACAGAATAAAAATATATATATTTATACAACTTGTGAATATATATCTCTTATGTAGTCACACATATTTTACATTTGTACCCTCAGTACTTAGCACAATGTTTAAAACATAGTAAGTGCTTAATAAGTGCTTGCTGATTGACTATCTTACAGTCTCTGATCCTCAGTTTTCTCTTCTGTAAACTCAAATGATTAAACCAGATGATCTTAGACATTCCTTCCAGTTGTAACAGTCTCTCATTCTATGATAGGTAGAGGTAATCAATCAACAAGCATATATTGTTGTGCACTAAATCATCCTTGTGCCTTAAAGAAAGCTACACTTGGAGAAAGATCTGTGCTAGAATCATGGCTGACATTTGACAGAATGAATGAGTGAATGAATGAATTACACCTCCCTCAACCCCCAAATGATTAAGAACTTACTCTGTGCCAAGAACTTTGCTAATCTAAGAACTGAAATACAAAAGCAAAGACAGTTTCTGGCCCCAAGGAGAGGCATTAAAGAAAGAGCACATGTAAGGAAGAAGATAGGGAGGAACATTTCCATGTAAAAAGTTAGAGGGGTAGGAAATGGGGCATAAAGGGAGAAGACTGACATACTCCATTTAACAACAATGGCAGTGAATTTGATCATGGCTCACAGATCAAGAATTGGAAGAAAAGATGGGAAAGGAGAGGCATCTTTGGTTCTTTCAGGCTGTTGGTGAGGAGGAAGAAGAGGTAGGCAGACAGAAGGGTGTCAAAAGTAAAGTGTGTCTGGACTTTCCCAAAATAATGTTCTTTTAAAAAATTTTTTTAAAATAAATTTTATTTATTTTCAGTGTTCTACAGTCACTACCATAAAACTTAGATATTTCCTCACCCTTCCCCCTCCACCATCCTCCCTCCTCAAGACAGCATGCAATTTTATATAGGTTCTACACATATATTCCTAGTAAATATATTTTCACTATAGTCATGCTGTACAGAAGAATTAAAATGAATGGGAGAGATCATATAACACACTAAAAGGTAATACATAAAAAAATGATCTGCTACATTCTGTGATTGAATTCCATAGTTCTTTGTCTGGATGTGGAAGGCATTTTACCTTAAAAGAACATTGGGAATTTTTTTAAGTCCTTGGATTGCAGTGAAGTTCCAAGTCTACCAAAAAAATCTCCCACACAGTGTGGTCATGGATGTGCACAAAGTTCTCCTGGTTTTGCTCCTTTCTCTCAGCATCAAATCATATATGTCTTTCCAGGCCTCTCTGAAGTCTTCCTGTTTATCATTTCTTATAATACAATAGTATTCCATTACATTCATCTACCATAATTTATTCAGCCATTCCCCAATTGATGGGCATCTTCTTGATTTCAAGTTTTTGGCCACCACAAAGATGGCTGCTATAAATGTTTTTATACATGTGGGACCCTTTACCATTTTTATAATCTCTTAGGGATGCAGTCCTAGAAGCAATATTGCTGGGTCAAAGGGTATGCATATTTTTGTAGGCGTAGTTACAAATTGCTCTCCAGAATGGTTGGATGAGCTACAGCTCCACCAACAATGAAGTAGTGTTCCAACTCTCCCACATCCTTTCCAACATTTCTCATCTTCCTGTTCTGTCATGCTCACTAATCTAATATTATTTTATGAAAGTTCCCTTTATTCCTATGTTCTACAGTGTTTTTAATAGGAATGAGTGTTGTATTTTATCAAAAGCTTTTTCTGCATCTATTGAGATAATCATGTGGTTTCTGTTCTGTTCATTTTATTGTTGATATGGTCGATAGTGCAAATAGTTTTATTAGTTTTTTCATAAAACCAACTATTAGTTTTATTTATTAGTACAATGGTTTTCTTAATTTAAATTTTATTAATCTCTCCTTTGATTTTCAATATTTCTAATTTGGTGTTTACTTGGGGATTTTCAGTTTGTTCTTTCACTATCTTTTTCAGACGCTTGCCCAAGTCATTGATCTCCTCTTTCTCTATTTTATTTATGTAGGCATTCAAAGATATAAAACTTCCCCTAAGAACTGCTTTTGCAGTATCCCATAAGATTTGGTAGTTTGTCTCATTATTGTCATTCTCTTGAATGAACTCTTGATTGTTTCTATAATTTGTAATTTAACTCACTCCTTCTATAGGATTAGATTATTTAGTTTCCAATTAATTTTTGGTTTATCTTTCCATGACCTTTCATTATATGTAACTTTTATTGCATTATGATCTGAGAAGGATACATTGGCTATCTTTGCCTTTCTGCACTGGACTGTGAGGTTTTTATGCCCTAGAACATGGTCAGTTTTTGTATATGTGCCATGTCCCACTGAGAAAAAGGTATATTCCTTTCTATCCCCACTCAATTTTCTCCAGAGATCTGTCATATATAACTTATCCAGAGTTTTATTTATGTCCTTAACTTCTTTCTTTTTATTTTGAGGTTAAATTTATCAAGTTCAGAGAGGGGGAGGTTGAAGTCCCCCATTATTATAGTTTTGCTGTCTATTTCTTCCTTCAACTCCCCCAACTTCTC
>CM053769.1:110404042-110415193 GCA_028658325.1 Potorous gilbertii
ACTTATTGTTCCATCCTTGAACCAAATCAGATGAGAGCACCTCTCAAACAATGCTCATCTCCCTCCCCTCTTTCCCTCTACTGTAATTTTGTACTTTTTCCTGTGGTATAATGTACCATTTTCTGCCTCCTCCTTTTCACATCTCCTGTTACAATCCCTTTACATGCTTAAATCATATATTTAACATGACATCATTTACTTTATACCTGTTCCTTCTATGTATAACCATTTTATATTTCATAATAGATGTTCAATTCTCAAGATTAACATGTATCATCTTCCCTTATAGGGAGGTAAACAGTTTGACCAAACTGAATAACAAGTCCCCCCACCCCCATTTACCTTTTTATGCCTCTCTTGTGACCTGCATTTGAAGATCAAATTTTCTATTAAGTTCTATTGTTTTTGTCAGGAAGGTTGGAAATCCCTTACTTCAATGAATGAACATCTCCTTGCCTGAAATGTTATTCTCTTTCTGGCTGCCTGTAGTATTTTCTCCTTCACTTGATAGTTCTGGAATTTGGCAACCATATTTCTTGGGGTTTTAAGCTTGGGATCCCCATGGATAGGTGTACAGTGGATTCTTTTGATGACTATTTTGCCCTCTGGATTTAGCACTTCTGCAGTTTTCTTTGATAAGTTCCTGGAAGATATTGTCCAGATTCTTTTTTTTCATCATGAATTTCTGGTAGGCTAATAATTCTTAAATTTTCTCTCCTGCATCTATTTTCCAGGTCAGTTGTTTTTCCAGTTAGATATTTTGCATTTTCTTCTATTTTTTTTCATTTTTAAGATTTTGTTTGACTGATTCTTGCTCTCTCATAGAGTTATTAGTTTCTACTTGCCCAATTCTGATTTTTACCAAATTGTTTTCTTCAGTTAACATTTGCATCTCCTTTTCCATCTGTCCAATTGTTCATTTTAAGGATTTATTTTCTCCAGTCGGTTTTTGTACTTCCTTTTCCATTTGTCCGATTTTCCCAGTTGGGTTTTGTGCTTCCTTTTCTATTTGTTCAATTTTCCTTTTCACAGAGCTGTTCTCTCCAGTGATTTCTTTTTTCATACTTTTAAAATCATTGGCCAGTTTTTCTTCTATTCCCTTCTTCAACTGTTTCAGGAAAACTGTTTGTGCATATGAGCAGTTCATAATCCATTCTGAAGTTTCAGATGGGAGTGCAGTCTCAATACTGACCTCTTTGGTATTAGTGTTTTGGTCTTTGTCCCCATAGAAATATTCTATGGTCTTTTCCTGCTTTCTTTGCTTTTTCTTGCTCATGATGGTTAGCCTTTGTATGTTTTGACCTCCGGTTCTTTCAGTTAGAAGCTGGAGAACGTGATGTTGAGCTGCCTGGTGTGAAAAGCTAAGGGCAGGCACTTTTTTCTTTTTGTTTTGTGTGTCCCTGAATCAGCCCTGGGGCTAGCTTGTTAAGTGTGGGGGAGAGGTGGTCTGGTCGGGGGAGACCTCATCTGGGCTCAGGCAAAGGTAAGCTCAGGTGTTGGTGATCCTGGCTGCTCTATTTTCTTCCCTTTTCCCCTGGAGCACTTAGGCACACCTGGGTCCTAGTGCATGTTTCCACCCCCTGGGGCTCCTGTTCTTCTGCTTTGTCTCCACCACAGTAAGGAATCACCCTTAGCTATTTTCCTAGCCTCTCGTGCTACAAGACTATTTGCCCTTTCTGCTGATTCCACTGATCCAGGATTTTTCTGGGGAAATATTTTATGGTTCTTTCAAGGACAACAATGGGAAGGGGAGAAAGAGCATTTCCCGATCACTATGACATTTTGGCTGCTGGAAGTTCAAGTAGGTGACTTACAGACGTTTAATCTGAGGGCTGAAAATCTTAGGAGCAGCTGCAGCTGATACCTGGGGCTCAGCAACTATCACTCACTCTGTTCCTCTGGTCTCCCACCCTGGTGTGCCACTCCACCAATCCAGCATGCTGGAGTTGACTCAGGTCCCTCCCATCTCCCATTGTTTTCCTCCTTGGCAGTGCTGCTGGGGCCGGACATGCTGCGCTGTGTTCTGTGTTCCACCCCCGTGGAACAGATCCTTCCCATCAACCTTCCAGTCTGTCCTGGTCTGTGAATCTACCACAATCTGTCTCCTGTTGCATTCTACATCTCCAAAATTTGGTCAGATTCTCTTTTAGAGGTATCTGAAGGATTTTGTGTAGGAGCTTAGGTGAGTAGTTGCTCTCACTCTCCCATCTTGGATCTGCCCGAAATAATGTTCTTGATAACTGTGTTCATAAGCAAGTGTCTTAACTTCTCTGTACCTCAATTCCTCATCTATACATTGAAGAGCTTGGGTTAGATTTCTTCCAAAGTACCTTACAGTTCAAAATCAATGATTCTATGGCTTCCTCTGGGAGTTGCCCTTGATTGAATTATTTTCTGAATTGTGTAATGAAGGCCTTGGATCAGCTGACCTTTATAATCCATCTCCAACATTCTCTGAACCAGTGTTCATTTCAGGTCCAAATCTATGATCCCACAGTCAGTGAAGTAGCACAGTGGCTAAAGCCCCAGGCCTGGAGTCAAGAAGACTCATCAGACATTTACTAGCTGTGTGACCCTGGGTGAGTAAGTCATTTCACCCTGTTAGTCTCAGTTCCCCTTCTGTAAAATGAAGTGGAGAAGGGCATGGCAAACCAGTAGATTTGTCAAGAAAGCTTCAAATGGGGTCATGCAAAGTCATACATGACTGCAATGACTCATCAACAACAAAAACAGTGAAGTCAGATCAGATAGGTGACATGTATTTCATCACTTCCACTCGAGTCCTAAGTCAGGGTGTTCTCAGTGAGAGGAATCTTGACAGACTGCCCTGATATCATTTCTTCATACATTGGCTCTTTTTGAATGTTGATTTTGCTTATGGATTTATTGAGTGCACCTTGTCTGCTACTCTTAGGGCCCAGGCATATCTGAACATCATTCATCATTTTGGAATGAACCTGGCAGGCAGGGAGCTGGCATGCTTGCTGTCTGGCAGTCAATAACAAAGGCAACCTTTTCGGCATTTTTAATTGGACCCCATTTGTCACTGGCTGGAGAGTCACCCTGGCCTTGCCAATGAAGTTGTGGGAACTGGGTAGGTTCCATGAATTACGAGAATAGATTATCGCTTTCCTTCTCATTATAGCTTTCAAGGTCACCATTTCCCATCTGAGAGACCAATAGTGATGGAGGAAGAGCATAGACAAAATTGATCTTTATCCTGTGCTCATGGTTGAATGACCCTGCCTATCTCAAGCTATGCTAAGCCTCACTCCCCTATTCTCTGACCTCTTCCACTGTATCCAATAACATAACATCATAGGATCATAAATTTAGAATCAAAGTAGTCTTAGAGGTTATCAAATACAAAGTTATTACAGGTAAAGACACTGAGATCCAAATAGGGGGATAAGGTTTACAGAACCATAAATCATCCTATCATAGACTTAGACTACAAATTGACTTTTAGATTTCATCCAGTTCCTTCATTTTCTAGATAAAGAGAGAGAGATCCAAAGAGAATAAGTGAGTAGCCCAAAGTCACACAAATCTTAAGCATAAAAAGCTGAGATTTGGACCCAAGTCTTTGCAATCTAAATCTTGGGCTTTTGTCACTGGCCACAGTTTCTCCTGTGGCTCTCAACTATCCTGGATATCTTCCTGTAAACACTCCAGCAAAAGTCATGAGATCTGAAATTTAGAGCAGGACATTCACCCAGGCCATGTGTTGCATTTTTGGCTCTGAATACTTGGTTTTGGTGCATCTTATGTGCCTACTTATGTATCATATGTGTATATACAGCACTTTGCAAATCTCAAAATCCCATAAAAAAGTCAGACACTTTTATTATTTCTAAACTATTATTATTTGTCAGTCAGTCAACAAGCATTTTAAAAACTCTTACAAATGTGCCGGCTACTGTGCTAAGCACTGGGGATCCAAACACAGGCCAGAAGAAAAGTAGTCCCTGACCATAAAGAGTTTACATTTTAATGGGGGAAGATATTACATAAAAGGGGAATTGGAAAGAGGGGGCAAGATGAAGAGAAGGAGGGATAGAGATGGAAGAGAATCTGGAATGAGGAGTCTGGGACCTATCCCCAAAGTGAAAATTCCAGGAAACAGCTACTAATGGGAACAAAGGACTGTAGGAGGTATTTGAGGTATATTACCATAAATGTCTTGAGGCCATGGAGCTAATGTTCATGGATATCACTGAGTACATAACATAGGACCAGGAACATAGAATTATAGACTTAGAGCTGGAAAGAGCCTTGGAGTTCAACTTCCTATTTTAATTTTTTTCCATTTCTTCTTTTGTCTTTTTTCAAACTAACTTTATTTATTGTTAATTTTCAACTTCAATTCACTTCCATAAGATTTTGAGTTCTAGATTTTCTCCCCATCTCTTTCCTCCCTCTACCCAAAGAAGGCATGTGATTTGGTATAGGTTCTACATGTACATTCATATTAAACCTATTTCCCAATAGTCATGTTGTTAAGAAGAATTAGCACGAATGGGAGAAATCACACAAAAGAAGAAAGACAGAGAGAGAGAGAGAGAGAGAGAGAGAGAGAGAGAGAGAGAGAGAGAGCACAAACAGTATGTTCTGATCTACATTCAGACTCTGCAGTTCTTTTTTCTGGATGTAGACAACATTTTACATCATGACTATGTCTTTTGGAGTTGTCTTAAATCCTTGCATTGCTGAAAAGAGCTCCAACTATCAAAGTTAGTCATCACACAATGTGGCTGTTTCTGTGAACAATGTTCTTCCTGTTCTGCTCATTTCACTCAGCATCAGTTCATTTAAGTCTTTCTAGAATTTTCTGAGGTTGGTCTGTTCATCATTTCTTATAGCACAATAGTATTCCATTACATTCATATGCGATAACATTTTCAGCCATTCCCCTTTTCCTCCCTTTTACTTTTACTTTACTTTTACTTTTCCTCCCTTAACTTCCAACTCTGCCACCACAAAAAGAGCTGCTATAAATATTTTTGTATATGTCAGTTCCCTTATTTTGTAGATGAGGAAACTGAGGCTCAGAGAGGTTAACTTGTCTATGGTCATAAAAGAATAAGTGGTTGCAGTGGAAATTGAACCCAATAGTAGGGCAAGAGTAAGAACCTTACCCCTGGAAAGTGAACTTTAAGACAAGCATTATTTTTCTTGGGCTAACGGCATGAACTGAACATCAAAACCCAACCCAATCTAACAAAGGGTAATTAATCACTTACTATGTTCAAGACACTGTACCACATCCTGGGGATAAAAACCAAAAGGAATAAATAATCCTATTCCTTGCATTTGATCCAGAGAGATAGGATGTAAACTAGTAAGTTGATACTTGATAATCTGAAGAAGAAGGAGAGAACTCTTAACAACTCATGGAAACAGAAAAGGCATCCTAGAGTAGATGGTACATTAGTCAGGATTTGGTGGAAAGAGGTCAAGCTTGTAGGTTTATGTTTGTCACTACCCTCACTTGAAGGAAGCAAGGGGACTCAAGAGAGGGATTTGAGAAGGGAGTACAGTTATTCCTTCCACATCATGGGGGTTAAGGACATACTGGCCCTGTGATTTGGACAATCTGTGTAAAATTTCTTGGTCCTCTTTTCATACCGAAGAAGTTTGAAGTTTTTCTTTTTCTTCTATAGGGTTTCTTATTGTAAAATTTGGGTTAAGAATTTGGTCTTGGGTTTTTTGTAAGTCAATATTAAGTAAAAATACTTTTTCTGTTTTGTCTGCTGGCCTTTGCATCTGTGACTTCTGCAAATCTCCAAAAAACATTCCCATTTAATTTCTTATGCTGATCCACAATATAGCTAAACAGTGATAGGGAAAGTCATGATGTGAAAGGGATAACTGCATTTAGCTCTGTGGGATAATGTGTAAAGACTTGGAGGTGGGAAATTTACTAGAGAGTTCGGGGAATGGTCAGACCACCAGTTGGAATGAAACAAAAACTAAGAGAAGGACAGTGATGCGCAGTCCTCAAGACAGATGGTGAAGAATTGTAAACGTCATTTTCAGGACTTTGTGTTTGTCTAGAGGCTATCAGAGTCCCAGAAAGTTGCTGAGCAGAAAAGTGATATGGTGAGCCTTGTGCCTTAGGGAGATTATGCTGGCAGCAAATTAGTAGATGGGTCAGAAATGAAGTGGCAGAAAGCAGACAGGCCAATTAAGAGACTATTAGAATAGTTTAGGCATGTTAAAAAAAGTGAAATGTCACTCACAACCATGTTTCTCTCCCTGTCTCATGGTTTTGCTCATTCCTAACTTGAATATAGACATATTTCACATTGCAGGAAGAATGGTAGGAAGGAAAAAGAACAAAAAGAAAAGGGGTTGTAGGAAGGAAGGAGAGAAAAAAAAGGAGGGAAGGAGAAAGGGAAAGAAGGTAGGAAGGAAGAAAAGAGGGAAGAAAGAGAGGAAGAAGGGAAGGGGAAGAGAAAAGAATGGAAGGAGGGAAGGAAGGAAAGGAGAGAGGAAGGAAAGAAGGAAGAAATGGAGGAAAGAAGGGATGGAGAAAGGAAGGAAAAGAGGAAGGAAAGAAAGGAAATAGGGAGGAAGGAAGAAAATAAGGAAAAAAGAAAGGAGAGAGGAAGGAATGGGGATAAAAGGGAGAGAGGGAGGAAGGAACAGAGGACGGTAGGAAAGGAGGAAAGAGAAAGAAGAAACGAAAGAAGGAATAAAATAAATTGGGAAGAAGAAAGTAAACAAGAAAAGATAGAAATGACAGAATAAGGAAAAGCACTGTGTGAAATATAAAAATGTCACATCAAGAAAGTGAGCCCATCACCCTGAGGTCTCAGACGATTTCATGCTAGTCCCATGATGCTTTGAGTTCCCAAGACATTTTCTAAATATAACTTTTTTCTTGCCATGAAAACATAAATAAAATGCCTCCCAATTTCCTTGAAGGTAAGTAAGCTAACTGAGCTGGTTGTGATATCATTTGTCTTCATAGCTTCCCCTTCCCAACCCTTATCCTGGGCAGAGATTTATTGTCCATATACCATGTTTTACTGTTATTGGACCTGGGGAGATGGGGACCCAATCCATCATTTCAGAGGCAGATGGATAAGTGTTTCTGAGGAGTGCAGAGAGTTTGGGAGGCAGGGAGTCAGGGATTGCAGAATTCTCCCTTTTCTTCCCTTGCTTCCAGTGGAAATCACTGGCTAAGATAACATACTAGATCCCTTTATGAATACAAACCACCATGACCACCATCCTCCTCCTCCTTTTCTTTTCTTTCTTTTGTTCTCCTCCTTTCCCTCCTCCTCATCTCATTTTTATCCAGACCTCTCTCTGAAGAGTATGTGATAAATTCACTCCCAACATTCATTCAACATATGAATTATTAGTTGTTGGCTTGCCAATAAATTCTTGATGGCTAAATGCACCCTACCCATTTACATTTTTATCAGGGAATAAAACCTTCATTCAAAGGGATGGCTCCAATACAATTTCAGAACTCAGTGAGTTTGGTGGGGAAAGTTTCTTCCTCCTCCTCCTCCTGTCCCCAAAGACACCACCTAGGCATCTTCCTACTTTGACTTTGTAGCCAACTTCACTCAGTAATAACAAGCATTTATATTGTCAAGAACTATACATATATTATCTTATTTGAGCGTCATGACAACTCCTTAAAGGAGGTACTATCATTATTCCCATTTTACAGATGAGGAAATTGATGACTTGCCTAAAATGACACAGCTAGTATGCATTTGGAGTGAGATTTGAACTCAAATCTTCCTGACTTCTAGCCCAAAGCTCTATCCACTTAGCCACATATTTCCTCTTGATGGTACCAGAGACAACGCAATCACTTAAACTGATGCTTGACACCTCAGATTTGTCATTTTCAAAGCAGAATCTAATATTCTGGGCAGACAGAGAGCCCTCTGCTCTGTAATGGGGTCCTTTTATATTTCAGCCACAGGAGGATTGCTTTAGGAAGGGCTCCCTAAGAGCATTTAGTTCTGCTTTTCACTGTGCTGGTGAGAAACTTCTGGACCTTAGCAATTTTATGCCTTGCTAAATATCACACAGTGAGAGCCAGAATTGGAACCTGGTTCATCTGTTTATAGACCCAGAGTTCTTTCCATCATGTTATGCTTCCTGTCAAGGTGGATTCAGTTCAAAATTTCTTAACCACAGTTTATGTATAATGCATTGTGCTTGGTGTTGGGAAGAAATGAAGCTGAAATTGGCCACACTCTGAGTCCTCACAGAATTTAACATAATTAATGTAATAATAGAAAATAAAGAATTTCAGAAACACCCATGACAAAAGAGTCAGCAGAGATAACTGGCCTCAGTCAGGAAAAACAAAAACAACACCAAGAAAAACAAACCAACATTTGGTTCAATGCCTACTTCTGACTTCTGACAAGACCAAGCTGTGTGACCTGGACTAGTCCCTTAACCTCTCAGGATTCTGAATAGGTTTTTAAAACTATGCAGGGGCTGATGGTATTGATAGAAGTAGTTTCCTCCCTGGGAATTCCTGACACTGATGAAATCAGAGGCATAAGTATATCATGATTCTTACTTTTGTAATGAGAGAAGGGACACACATACACACATCTGCTGTTGAAATATATTCAAAACAGAAAGGAAGAAAATACAGATGGGGGTAGATTTAAGAGAGGGATGTAGGAGAATCTAGAATTGTGAGGGAATAATCACAAGCAAAGCAAATTTTTGAAGTCTAAAGGGGGGGAGTTGGGAATTAAAGGGAAGGGATAAAACCCAGAATCTCAGGTCTGGACTGGGTGAAGAGATAATGCAAATGACCAGACTTTTCTAGTGATGGATTACTAGATTTTTTTCTTTCTTTCTCTTTCCTTTTTTATTTGTCTCTCTTTCTCTTCCTTTCTTCTTCCCTTTAAACTTCCTTCCTTCCTTCCTTCCTTCCTTTTTTTCTCCCTCCTTCTCCACTCCTTCTCCATCTTTTTCTTTGTAAAGGGATAGGAATGAGAAACAAAAAGAAAAAAACCTGACAATAGAAGATGATAGATTAAACCCCACTGAATAATGATAACCATGAGTATGAAAAGAATGAATTAACATCAAAAACAAAACATGATAGTAGAATGGATTAGAAAGCAGAATCCAACAACATATTTCATTTGGTTAATGAATGGAAACATACAGATTCACACTGATAATTTGGGGAATGAGAGGAGACTATATTATTCAAAAAAAGAAGGTGAGAGGCAGTCATTGTCTCAGGCAAGAAAATAGTAAGAGTGGACATTATTTAAAGAGATAAACAGGGAGTTATAATATGCCTAAAGGTATATAAATGGTAAAATAGTATCAATGATATGGTATATATAGCCCAGCATAGAATCTAAATACCTGAAGGAAAAGTTGATTAAACTATGGGGAAAAATGGACAATGAAAGAATAATTGTTGGGGACCTTAATGTGTTCCTTTCAGAATTAACAAATCTAACAGAAAGTGAATGAGAAAGAAGCTAATGATCTGAATAAAATTTATAAAAATGATAAATATGATAGATTTCTCACAACTCTAGAATGGGAATTGTAAAGAGGATACATATTATTCATTTTTGTATGACAGCCTTATAAAAATGATCCTGCACTAGAATCATTTCTAATACATAAAATGTGGAGCAATTTTAATGCATTAAAGCATTACATGTTAGCTACCACCATTATCATCAATCAACAAACATTTATTAATCACCTACTATCTACCAGGCATTATACTGAGTGTTAAGTATACAAAGGAAAAAGTGGGACAGACATTGCTGTCAGAGAATTTACATTGTGACACAGGAATGGCCTATTCTTTAAAGGGCCTTGGCTATAATAAAATATGTATTTAATAATAAATGTATTACTAAATATAAATTAAAACAATAAACAATAGAATTCAAATGATAAATATTTAACCAGAACAAAATAACAAATTAAATAGTATGAAAAATTTTGCAGTAGAATCACTATTAGTCCTCAAGTACAAGTGATTGTCATAACTTACAGACTCATGCATTAGTGGGGAAGGAAGGAGACTCTCAGAGAATTCATGGTGTGAAGTAAGAAAGTGTTTCAGCATCAGTGACATCTGCTTCACATTGCAGTTGGAAAGATTTTTTCTGGTTCTGTTCTCATAGCTCCATATCTAGAATCCGGCTATGCCTCACAACTGCTGTCAGTTTTGTCTACCAGAACATCTAGGTCTAGCCTTGGACCTCTTCTACTGCCATTGTCTCACTGCATCTCTGCAGATGTTCTTCAGTGATAATTTTCCATCTACCACAGGTTTTTTTTCCCAGTGTTAGCATTTATCACCACTGATATCATCATTCTTGCATCAGAGAAGTGTCACTAATCCTTTAGAATAAGATCATCTGGGCCATGTGCTTCAGGACTAGTCAATAAATCTTGCTTGATCTGCAAAGTTGGGTCTTTGTCCCAAAAGGGACACTCAAGAATATCACTTTCCTTCCTTCCATCTCTTTCAAAAAATTTTCCTAGCCCTTACTCATAGTTGAATAAAGGTCAATGATTTCTTTTCATTTTCTTCCCAACTCAGTCTACATGTAATATGTTCATTCATCTATACATACACTTACAGACTCTCACACAGAGAGTTAGCACTTCACATTGTATACCCTTGAGAATGGGAACAAATGCATGCTACCCTTTGCATATGCCCTTTCAATCTCTATCCAGATAGTTGGTAGCTAATGTTTAGCCATGCCTTCAGGCTTTGAAAAGCCTCAAGAAGGCAATGGAAACACTAGAGGGGAGGCAACAAAGTTGGTAGTCTTAGCTAGAATTTTTTCCATTGTAGAAATGTCTTTTTCATGCTTCCATGAAGTTATCATAAGATGCAGTCCTTTCCCTGAATGATCTTCCAATCAAGAAATAGGATAAAACACAAGAGCAGATACTTCAGGTCCTTAATATGGACAGTTCTTCCATGATTAAAGATAGTAAGTCATTTGGGACTGAAGATAGTTTTTTAGAGTTGTTTGAAGTAAAAGAGATTTTTCAAGTTCAGTTTTGGTCTACCTGGTATTGAGTCCTTTTGAACTTAGGCTGGTCTTCTGTTGACAGACTTAGTGTCCAACATCAGATTCCTACTCAAAACCTTTTCAGCTT
>CM053769.1:110415693-110438440 GCA_028658325.1 Potorous gilbertii
GGTCCTTTCCTATTTTTACTATCTCTTTGGGATACAGTCCTAGAAGCGATACTGCTGGGTCATCAGGCTCATTTTCTATTCAGTAATTCACACTGTCTCTCCTCAACTGGTTGATTCATTGGTTTAAGACCATAATTTCAAGGCTTTTTTTTATTCCCTTCTGCATCAGAATCTCTTAGAGTCAGAATGATTTATTTGAAAGTTGAGTCAGAAGGCAGTTGGTTAACTGAATTTAAATGGAAAAGTTCACCAAATGACAGCTCAATCCCCAATTTAGGTGGCAGCTTCTGACAGACTAACTACCTCTGAGGATATACATGTGATCTGACTTTGGGGAAATGTGAGGATGAAGAGGAAATGGAGACCCTGTTTACCCATAATCTCTCTTGGTGACTAGAGGAGGAACTAGTTAACAAAATGCATGTTCAGATCCCACTGAGAGGCCCATATCCAGGGCAGGGCTTTGCATAAATAGAACCTCTTTAATAAACACTCCTGTAGGTCTGGGGAAGACAACTCCATTTACCTAGGGCTTTTCCCTAAACCTCTCTGTGTGCTTTCCACTACCTGGGCTTCAGAAGATAAAAAGCTTTTCTCCCAGAGGCAGGGGATCTAAAACTTACAAAGATTGGTGCATGCATAGAAGAGGAGCTGTAGATGGGAGGAAATTTAATTTCTGAAGGGCAACCTCTTCCTTTTGTCTAGAAAAGAAACAAACTCAAAAGGTCTTTGTTTTCAATAGAAATAATGCATGCATCTGTTTCACTGACTCTGAGTAGAGAAGGCCAGCTCCAAAGAGACTGAAAAGATTTAGTGGGTACAGTGAAAAGATACTGGACCTTGGTTAAGGGATATTAATCCCTTAATAAAAGGATTTGTTCTGTGCATTGGATTCAGTCAAGGGACCATATTTGAGGACTTAGGGGGCCACATGTGGTCTCTAGGTCACAGTTTCCCCACCCCTGTGTTAGACGCATTTGGAATTGGTTGACTGACCGAATTCAAAAAAATCAAGAGATAAAGTATCTTACATGAGGAAAAGCAAGGAGACCAGTGTCAAGGGATTGCAGAGTGTGTGGAGAAGAGTAAGGCATAAGACTGGAAAGGTAGGAATATTGAAAGGGTAGGTTAGGAAAGCCTTTAAGAGTCAATAAAAGATTATATTTATACATATATATGTATGCCTACAGAAAATAGGGAGTCACTGCAGTTTATTGAATAAGAGGGTAACCAGAAAGGACTAAAGTTTTAGAAAGATAACTCTTACAGTTATCTGAATGGATGATAGATTAATTGTGGGCAAGCAAATGATCCAAGACCAGAGACTACAGAAGCAGAAATGGGACAATAAAAGACCTTGGTGATTAAATGCAGAGAACCAAACTGCAAATAAGAAATGGGGAAATCAGACCACACCAGACAATGAAATGGCCATTATTTGGGACATGAAAAGCAATAAGTCCCCTAGAAGGAGGAATCCAGTTTATGTCAGGTGTTATATTGTATTTGGTGTTGGAAAGAATCTTACTTACTATCTAGTTCAATCTTTTAATTTTAAAGATGAGGAATAAGAGAGAAAATGGAATCCCATGGAAAGCATAGTGGCCTCAGAAGAAAACATGTGGGTGCAAATGCTGTGATTGACATTTTCTAGATTTGTGAAGAGAGAGAAGGTACGATGTAACCATAAACAACTCTGACCCTATCATTTCTGACTCTGGGCCTCAGTGTCCTCATCTTCAAAATATGCTGCCTACCTCACAGGGTTGTTGTGAGAAGCACATAATGATGTGAGATGAGATGAGATGAGATAATTCTTTGTACAGTATGATATTCTGTATAGTGCTTTAAAGTTTGTAAGCCTCAAATCACAATATGAAAGTTGGGTGTTGAGAAGAAGAAAAAGAAGAAGAAGAGGAAGAAGGAGAAGAAGAAAGAGAAGAAGAAGAAGAAGAAGAAGAAGAAGAAGAAGAAGAAGAAGAAGAAGAAGAAGAAGAAGGAGAGGAAGAGGAAGAGGAAGAAGAAGAAGGAGAAGAGGAAGAAGAAGAAGAGGAAGAAGAAGAAGAAGAAGAAGAAGGAGAAGAAGAAGAGGAAGAAGGAGAAGAAGAAAGAGAAGAAGAAGAAGAAGAAGAAGAGGAATGAGAAGTAGAAGAAGAAAGAGAAGAAGAAGGAGAAGAAGAGGAAGAAGAGGAAGAAGAAGGAGAAGAAGAGAAATTTTCTGTCAAAGAGTTTGTAAACTATAATATCTGGCTCTAGGAGTGTGCTGGCAAATGTTTAACAACCAACCTGGGGGTGGAATGGAAGTATAGCTATACACTTTTAAATTTAATATGAACTTATTTACACTTTCTTAAGCCTAGAAAATGGCAAAACAATAAATCAAGCTCTGATTTGTAACAATTTCTGATTTCCAAGATATATATGCTCACACTGAAAATTTAATAATATCAAGTGGGTTAGAGTTGGCTCCAGAGTAGTCCTCCTTGGTTCCCTCCTGACAAATCCACTTCCCCCATCACTCTTTACAACACTGGTTACACTTTTTCCCACATTCACCAATTCATCTGGTTATGGAAGGGGAGTTATAATACTACTTGATCCTCATTGTCACCACTTTTCTAGAAAAAAATTTTGAATTTCATGAACATTCAGAAATAACATTTTCATATAGTAAATAGAACAGAAAAAGAGGATTATATGTGAAATTTCAAATGTCTATTAAGTATGACTCACTTTAAAAAATGTGCATATATAATAAATTCAACGCATTCTTTTCAGAGGGATCTTGCTTGACTGCATTCCCTTCTGAATGAATGAATGCTCAAATCTGACCTCAGACGGTTATTGTCTGTGTGATGCAGTTGTGTGTCCCAGATCAGTTACTTGATCTCTATGCCTCAGTTTCCTCAATGGTAAAGTAAGAATAGTAAGAGTATTTAGCTCACAGAGCTCTTGTGAGGCTCCAATAAGATTTATAAAGTGCTTCCCATAAGGCTTAGCTCATAGCGGTGCTTAATAAATGTTGGTTTACTTTTTTCCTTCTTTCCTCCTTCCCTTGTGTGATACTCTAATTTTAAAAACTGCTTCAATGACCCTCTTTTCTTTCTTTTCTTCTTTATTTGGCAATACTATTGCTAACTCTCCGTTGTCCACCAACAAACCACTCTCACACAAATATATACACACAAATAACAGAAAAATAATTCTTACAGTACATAAGAATATTCAAGCAAAACACATCCACACATTTGTCATGTCCCAAAATGTCTGTCTCATTCTAGTCCATCACCCTTCAATAATATATTTCATCATCAGTCGTCAATAGGAGTGGTTGGCCATTTGCATTGATAAGCTTTATTCAGTCTTTCAAAATCGTTTTTCTTTACACAATTATTGATACTCTATAAATTGCTCTCCTGGTTCTGGCTATTTCTCTCTGTATTAGTTCATACAAGTCTTCCCAGTTTCCTCTGAAAGCATCCTTTTTGTCATTTCTTTGTTTTTCATTGTCACTTTTAGTCTCTCTCTCTAATCTTCACTAAGCAACTTCTCCTTCTTTAAGGCTCATTTTTTCCAAATATATTACCCAGTTCAGATCCTTGTGGATGTTCACTACAAACCCCAAAGATATTATCCCTTCTTCCTTCCTTCTTTTTCTTTTTCCTCCTTTTTTCTCTGCCTCCCTCCCACCTTCTTTCCTTCCCTCCTTTCTTAATGAATTCAGTTCCTGTCACACATTCTTTCTCTCTTCCCAATTTCCTACTGGCATACTTGGGATTTCAAGATTCACATAGATTTTTCCTCAAATACCTTCCTAGTTCCTCAATATCATCAGTTCCCATCGCCAATACCTTCACTCCATCAGCTACACACAGTGATCCTCTCCAATTTTCCACAACTCACAGTTTTACTTCCACAGTACCTAGCATTTACATTAATTATGTGATAACAATAGTTTACCATTCCATTTTCCCCTTTCTCTGATGACCCCTTATCTTACTCACTGTGACCTCCATTCTGTGCACCTCTGGGTTCTTTTCCAAGTCATCACCCCTGGAATCACTACACCCTCCTCCCTTCTCCATTTTGGCCCCCTCAATGAACCAATTCAACTCCATACTATTCTCTATTATTAAATCTTTCCATCCTATTGCTAATCATATCTTGCCAAATTCAAATCCTAGATTCTTCTTTGTCCCTTTCCCTCCCATTAGCATACTACTTAATGGACTGAGGGCAAACCGTAAGAATTCACTAAATGGGTCCACTATAGGTATGTTGCATAATCTCAACTGGATCTTGACTGCAGCAAGAAAACAACCCTCTCCACTTGATTTGTCATATACAACTCTTTCTGGGGACTGTTCCAAGCTTTCTTATCTTCCCTTCAGTCTTCCATGCCACCTCTTTCTCCCCATAGTCATGGGAGGAACCTTTTTTCATATTTCATGGGAAATGGAAGTTATTGCCTGAGAGTTTTCCCTATTTCCTTCCTCTTCAATAATAACTGACATTAATGTAGCATTTATTTTGTGCAGGTCCTGTGCTAAATGTGCAATAATTATCATCTCCTCTGATTCTCATAACATTCCTGGGAGGTACATGCTGTTATTAACCCCATTTTCCAGTTGAAAAAACCAAGGTGACCAGAGTTTAAGTGACTTGCTACTAGCGATCACACGAGGTTGACTTTGAACTCGTCTTCCTGGCTTCTGGTCGGGCGCTCCTGTCTACTGTGCCTCTTAACTTCAACTTCCTATTATTCGCCTGCCATTACCAATTCTGTCACTAAAGTCTCAGATGAAGTTGGTACTTCTCTTTGCCGAGATCGGCTCTTCTACATACACCTTCATTCCTATTAAGTCCATCTCCTTAGGTCTCCTTCAACAAATCATTACATGTATCGTCCCAACTCTTCCATCCTATTCCATTGTTTCCTATCTTCTGGCTCCTTCCCTGTTGCCTACAAATAGGCATAGATCTCTCCCAACCTTAATAAAAAAACCCAACTGATACAACATTACCTATGGATTATCTTCTTTTATCTTTCCTCCCCTTCTCAGCTGTCCCCATTGTTCATCCTTAATTTTGGAATAGGACCCATGGTATCAGCCTTATGATGCCATCGGTCCCTCTCAGCTAAATTCCTTGAGAAAGCTGTCTCCACTTCATGACTCAATTTCTTCTCTCTGTTCTAAATCCTGTTCAATCTGGCTTCCAATCTCAACTGAAACTGCTCTCTCTAAAGTTGCCAGTGACCTCTTAATTGCTTACTCTAATGACTTTTCTCAGTCCTTATCCTTTTTAGCCTTTCTCTAGTTGATTGATCACTTTCTCCCGAAAATTTTTTCCTCTGTAGGTATCTGGGACATTGTTTCTTCTAGATTTTCTTGCAATAATCTGGTTACTCCTGAGTGCCCTTTGCTAGTTTTTAACCCATGCTTTGTCCACCAATCATGGGTATACAGCAATGCTCTGTTCTTCTCTTTTTGATCTATACTATCTCATATGGTATGCGTGTAGGTGTTCTCATCCTTCTTATAGCAAAATTAAGCAATTTCACTAAGTCATTAATAGGCAGTTAGGTGGATCAGTGGATGAAGTTCTGGGCCTGGAGTCAGGGAGACCTAAGTTCAAATTTGGTCTCAGGCATTTAATAACTGTGTGATCCTGGGCAAGTCATTGAACCCTGTTTCAGTTTCTTCATCTACAAAATGAGGTTGTGAAGAAAAGGGCAAAACACTCTAGTATCTTTGCCAAGAAAGTCCCATGGACAATATAGCCTATGGGGTCATGAAGAGTTACACACAACTGAACAACAAGATATTTTGGTTCTAGAATCTGTCTTGCCTTGTCTTGATAAAAGGAAATGCTTTGTGGTACAGAGAGGCAAATTTCTACTTAATTTATAGAAAATCATTTTAACAATTAGAGCTCCCCCACTGAAGAATGTAATGAGCTTCTCATTACTGCAGATATTCAGGTAGAGACTGTGGGACCATCTGTCAGGGATACTATAGAGGGGATTCCCATTTCAGATATCAGTTAGACTGTATGACTTCTGATGTAATATCCCACTCTGAAATTCTGTGAAATCCTGGTTGGTTCCCCTTCCCATGTGACCAATACCTTCCTAACCTAACTGCTTAACTTTTCTAATCTCAGGTATGCACCTACTTATCTTGCTGCTTATTTTCAAATAGTTCCCTCACAACCTCTCATCCTAGCCTTCTTGTCCTGTAAAGTCTTTTCTTGACTAAGACCTCCTGATTAAACTCATGCCCAGTCCATTCCCCTAGGCCCAAGTTTGCAGCTTTAGCACCTGGGAATGTGGCCAGTTTTCTAGCCTCATTTTGAAATATTCATTTTTCAGTTTTTGCCTGGATATCTAACCTGGTTTCAGCTCTTTAAGGGAGCCCCTGGCCCTTCTCTGAGACCAAGGTTAACTCAAGCCCATTTCAAAGAAGAAAACACATCATGTGTAAACAACAGGTCAAAAATTCCATTCATCTTTTATTCATTGCCAGGTGAAATGGTAGGTTTCCAAAATACCCAGATCTCATTTTCCACTCTCTGTAAACTATTAGAACACAGGAAATTGCTCCTGTCCAAAGAAAAGAATCTGTCAACGATTTAATTTGGAGATGGCTTTGGGGAAAACTTTCAACCTATTCTTTATCTGGACAAATAATAGGCAATCTGATTGCTGAGGGAAAACTAGTAGATTTGTGATTAGGGACCCGAATTCAAACTGCTGCTTTGTTCTTTGGTACCAGTGTGACCTTAGGCAAGTCAACTGACTTTTCCCAATTGCTTCGCCTGTAAAAATAAGACTGCTGGAAATAGACAGGCAGTGGAATTAATTAAGCTATGATGTGGGATCTGGAGTCAGCTAAGACTAGTGATGTCTTCTTTGGATTGGATTTTCTCAGGACTTAGCCTTGAGCTTCCAAGAATAGTAAGGGAAGGGATGGATGTTTGTCCTCAATGAAAGGAAAGGTCTTTGAGGGCAGGGAGTATGCCTTATTTTTCTTTTTATCCCTAATATCTAACAATGCCTGGCACATAGTAAGTAACTAATGAGTAGTTATTTGTTAGGAAATCTAAGAGGAGGTACGTCAAGTCAAGAAGAAATAAGCATAGCAACCACAATGAGAGACTGTCTGCCAGCATGGCAATAGGTGCCCATGTCTCACTTTCTAATGGTGTCACCTTAATAGATCTCATCCTAACTCCCTTTATTTGGAATCGCCACTAGGAACCAGCTCTTTGCTTGCCCTTTGTTTTGGGACTTGGACCATCCTTCATTTTGTTTGGCATGGGCTATAATTTATTCTTGAGTCATCAAGACTATAACTTTCTTCAGGAAAGGTTCGTTTTTTTCCTAGTCAGTTCCCAATTCTTGTCAATTGGGAATTCTTGTTAATTCTTATCAATTCTGCCTCCATTTCCCTCACACCTATCACTATTCTCTTTACTTATATGGCCACCATCCAGGACTTCATCACCCTTTTCTTGGAATATTGTAACAGCCTCCTGATTGGTCACTATGCCTGCATTGTTTCCTCTCTACTCCATTTGATATATAGCTCATGGTATGATAATTCTAAAGCACATAAACTATGTTTATCCATAGCTCAGGAAATTTCAGTGGCCCTATATTGCCTCTAAGATAAAATACAAATTCCTACATTTGGCATTTAAAGCTTTTCACATTCAATCTGTCAACTCCACTTCCCACACTATTACACATTATTCAGAGATGATATTCCAGATGAACTGGATTAAATTCTTGCTCTCCTCTCTGGCGGGCATTTAATTCCTTTCTTTGTAACTTTATAAAGACTATACCCAATCAATGGAATCCATTCCCTCCTTGTCTCCACCATTTAGATTGTTGAGTTAACATCATGGATCAACCCATGGGTCATTCCAGTAGGAAAACTTAACTGATAGTACTGATTTACTTTCTTTCCTCAAAATATTATCAAATCAATCAACTAACATTTACTAATGACCTGCTTCATGCCAGGCACTAGATATACATTATTATGCATATACTTACAGAATCTATGTAACTGTTACATCCTTCTAAGGTTCTGTCTCTTAGGGTATAAACTGATTTTCATTTTGCTTGTGTATTCTAAACACCTACACTTTGTTTTCTTCATAGTATGCACTTAATACATTCTTATTGGATTGGATTAAATTGGATTGAACTGGACTGGATTTTCTTAGGCTCCTTTTACTGAGTTTAACAACAAAAAGCTTTATTCTGTCCCTACCTGGGGCTAAGGAAGCAGCAGTGGAGGATGTCAATAAAGGAATTTAAATAAATCTTTGAGCATTTTATTAAGTAAATCTCAATTTAGTTTGAATTGGATCTACTTAAATGTAGGCTGACTTGTGGATTTAGACTGTAACAGAATTTCAGAGATAAAAGGAGTTAGCTGGTCCAAGACTTAACTTGAGCAGGAATCCTATTGGCTCCTGGGATAGTATCACAAATAAATATGGGTTTTATGAATGACAAAAAAAATTGTTGGAAAATGGAGAAGCAGCAGAATAAGGTGGAAAAACAGTAGAGAGGAAAATGGGAAATCCGAGTTCAAGTCCAAGGTCCCATACTAACCCAAACTAACACGTATTTTGACCTTGGATTAATCCTTCACTTTCCCTGGGCCTCAATTTCTTCCTCTAGGAAAATAAGGAGATATTGGAATAGGTGAGTACAGAGACCCAATACAGTCATGGCGTGCTTATTTCTGTGATTTTATAGGCCAAAGTATAAGGAAAATTGAAATTGGACTCTTCCATGACCTCTGAAGCCATCAATGGCAAAATAGCTCCCAAACCATAGCTCATAATGTAATCGAAGAAAAGAATATGGCTGAAACTATGAAGACATGAATCCAGCATGGGAATTAATAGGGAAGATAATGTAGGGAAGGAGTTAACTTGAGACCAGTAAAATCAAGAAAAGGAAAAAAGCAAATGAAGCAACAAGGAACACGGATGTGGAGAATAAATGGTAGAGGGGAAATATTTGCATCAAACATCACTGATAAAACTAAGATCCAAAATACACAGGAGACTGACAAAAATATGCATCACCAAGAGCCATTCCCCCAAAAGATAAGTGTTCAAAAATATAAATAGTCTTCCACAGGAGCATTAAAAATATCAATAACTACATTAAAGCATGCTTCCAATCATTGACACTAAAAGGAAGAAATTAAATCTCCTCTGATGTTGTACCTTACAAATTGGCATAATTGAAAATATAGAAGAACAATTAATGATGGAGGAGATATGAGAAGGTAGGTACAACCCAGGCACTGTTACTGGAGTTGTGGAGTGGTTCAACTATTATGAATTTCACTTTGAAATTATGCAAGAAAAAATGTTGGAACTACCTACATTTTGACCCAGAAATTCTTCTACTTGACCAATATCACAGGGAAATTAAAGTCAGAAAAAAGATCTACTTACCAAAATATTCACAGCAGTATTATTTGTTAGCAAAGAACAAGAAACAAGTGCGGTACCATTTTATTTGGGAATGGTTAAATGAACCATCATCTATACATACAAAGTACAATTGTGAAGTAATCAGTGGAGTATATAGATATTATTAACTGAACCACAACAAAATAACAGAATCAAAAAAGCAATGTCTGCAATGTCAAAATAATATTCATTAAAAGATCATTCAAAGGTGGTAGAGTATGAGTAATGCAAAAAAAAAACGCCAATAAATTCCTAGAGAAGAGACACTGAAACATATCTCTATTCCCTTATGCCAAAAAATAATGGTGGACTACTTGAAGAAAATAGTGTATTCACTGTCAGACAAGTTTTCTGTATCAAACATCTTTGCTTAATTGTTTTTCTTTATAACAAGGAAGAATTCAGTCAGTATAAAGGAAAGAATCGCTGATATGAAGTCAAAAGACATCCATAGAACATCTTAAAACAATTGAGAAAATATCAGTAAGCCCACGTTTTTTCATCTCCATGGTGTCACTATGCAAAGATTTTTATGCATTTTGAGAACCTCCTTGATAAAAATATGGAAAGAGAATATGCAGTCTTTCTTAGATCATTTTCACAGAGTAGTAGAGGCATTTTCATATGTCTTCATGATCGTCACACAATTGAAGTACATGTAAATGATCCCAATGGTCTTATACTGTGTTTAATATAACAAAAGTGTTTGATTGACGGAGTCAAATGCTACCTTAAAGTTTTCTTCCCACAAAGTAACTCTTGAATTTTGTAAAGTTAGTCAAGTCCTTAAAAGATGCAATAATAAAAGCAGTGTTGTTCTATCTATGATCCTCTCCTATTAATATTAGGTAAAATCTAATGTAATAACTCACATTCTGGGCAAGGAGATTTGCCACCATTGTGGAAGATGTCCATTAGAGGCACCAGATGGTTTCTATAGGTTTAAGGTCCTTTTGGATTATCCTACTGTAACAGAACACCATAATAATTGCATCAAGCCCCAGAATATGACTGACTATTAAAAATACCTTGTTGGCTGGGAGTGAAGGTAGCCTATAAATGCAATAAACTCCAAAGATACCCCTCCTCTGACCTGATATACTTATCCTTGGTTCTTTCCTGGGAATCCACATCTGAAATCTATTTCTGGAAACTTTCAAACTAGAACATTCTATTTTTCTTAGAACATTATTGATTGATAATTCCCTGCCTATGAGTTCAGTAGTAGGAAACTTGGCAGATGCTCCTGAAAGAGATCTTTTCTCTATCTCTGGATGTCTTATCCTTTTCTCCACTGAGACCTGACACTGTTGAATGAGGAGTCCTACGCAAAAGAAGTGAGGTAACCAAGACATTATCATTACCTGAGTTCCAGGGCAGGAAAGCACTTCATAATTTGATCCCCCATCTCCTTCCTTCTCTTTCTGGACATGAAGACCATCATAAACAAGGTCAGGACCTTGGACAGCCCCTCTGATGGTCCACTTCTTTCACTGTATCTCTGAACTCCCACTTGTATTCTTGCTCCATTGCTCCCCTGGGTGCCCAAGGGACACCAAGTACTTTTCTATGTATAAGGTAAAATGCAAAGATAATGAAGACCTTTCACTTTTATCATAATTGCCTAGTTTTCTTCATCTGAGGAAATTATTAAATCTCTGAAGAGCAATTACAAAAAGCTGGGAGGAAAGCCTCATTCAAAAATACAAAGCCTAAAATAGATAAGTGGGAAAACAAAGACTTTAGAAACAATAAACAAAACTTACAGCTAATTTTTAAAAGATAAAAAAATCAATAAATCTTTAGTAAGCCTTATCCAAAGAGAGAGGAAAATCAAATTATCAAAATTTAAAAATGAATAAGGCAACAAAGAAATAAAAAAGAATTGTCAAAGTCTTTACAACACATAATTATGCATTAAATACTACTGAGAATTTAATAGAAATGGATGATTAGGTGCTAAATTATGAAGTACCTAAATCAGCAGAACATAAAATAAAGATCTTAAACAACCAAAAATTAGAAAATGAATTTGAACAAGGCCAAAAGGAAATACTCCAGTTTGTGGAAAAAACTGGAAAGTAGATGGCAGAAATACATTTTTGACCAGCATCTTAAAAACACTACACATAGTAGGCTCCACATAGATGCATTACCTGAATATAAAAAGGTGTTGCCATTTTAAAAAGGGTTAAAAATGATATCAAGTCATTTTTACAATAATGAGGGAGGATATTCTAAAGTACATAAGTGATCAAAGCAATCATAAATGATAAATGGAATACTTTGATTACATAAAAATGAAAAGCTTTTGCACAAACCAAATTAACATAGCTTAGATTAAGGAGAAGTCCTATTCAAAGTAACTGGCATTGAAAGTCTTTGATAAGGGTCTTACATCCAAGATTCGTTATTGTTGTTCAATTGTTTCTGTCAAATTTGACCCTTTATGACCTCATTTGAAGTTTTTTTTGGCAAAGATACTAGAGTGGTTTGCCATTTCCTTCTCCAGTGGGTCCATTGGATACATTTTCTTAGACCATCAGAGGTTAAATGACTTCCCCAGGGTCACAATCTAGAAAGTATCTGAGAATGGATTTGAACTTACGACTTCTTGACTCCAGGCCCTATACACTGAGCTACCAGATGCCTCAACATCCATGGTATATGGGAATTAATGCGAATTCTTAAGAGAATAAAAACATTCTAAAATGGACATATGATCAAAGGACATGAACAAATAATTATCGAAAGGAGTTTAAACTATTAACAACCATGTGAAAGCTGGTTCAAAATCACTAACAAAATGAGAAACAAAAATCAAAACAGCAATGAAGTTAGAACTCACACAGAGGAAATTGGCAAAGATGACAAAAATTGGAAATGGTCAATGCCGAAAGAGCTGTGGGAAGAGTAGCATTTAATAAGGTGTTGTTGATGGAGCTGTGAATTGGTTCAACTAGTCTGAAAATCAATACAAAGATTCAGAGCTGGAAGGGAAATCTGAGGAGATCTTGATCAATCTTTTCATATGGGGAGGGAGGCAACTGAGGTTAAGTGACTTGCTCAGGTATATGTCTGAGGCTGGAGTTGAACTCAGGTCCTCCTGACTCCAAGACTGGTGTTCCCATGTACCACTTAGCTGCCCATGATCCTTTCATTTTACAGATGAGGAAACTGAGGTACAGAGAATTTAGCTGCATCGCATAAAGTTACACAGCTGGCCAGTGTCTGAGGCATTCCTCCTTAATTCCAAGTCCAACACTCTATCTTTTGCCCAATTATATTCCTAGATGATACAAAAATGACAACAACGTCTATAATCTTTCACCTAGTGATGTCACGTCTGAGGATATATCCCCAATACAGAAAGTCCAGTCAATTCAAAATTCTTTATAGCAGTATTTTTTAGAGGCAAAGAACTGGAAACCCAGAAGGTACCTATTGATTGGATCAAATCAATGAATTAAACACTGAAAGGAGGCCATAGCATTTGGCAAACCATCAGTCACTAACAAAAACTATAAAACAACAAAGATACCAAAAATAAACAAATAAAAAAGCTTGAATTCGCATAGCATTTAAAGATTTGTTAAGTGTTTTACAAATACCTCACAACTGAGGCAGATAGATGCTAAACTATTTATCTGAGGCTGTATTTAAGTTCAAATCATCCTGTTTGACTGCAGTCAGTGCTCTATCTGTGGTGCAAGCTAGCTTCCCACACAAAAACTATATAAGTATTAGCTCTTATTACTAATAATTTTTTGTTTTGAAGATATGACTGAACAAATTTTATACATAACCCCAAAGAAAATTTCCTGGCTTCTAAGAAATTATGACTATTAAGAAATCAGAGAAGTATGAGAAGATTCATATGCCTGATGTAGAACAAAGTAAAAAATAGCAAAACAATAGTCATAAGAACTCCAAAAAATATAAGTATAAAAAGTGAAAAAGAAAAGAAAATTGGAAACTCTGTAATTATAATGGCCAAACTTGTTCCCATGGAAGACCAGAGAAAATCTCTCTCCTTTTATAGACGAGGTGAAGGAATATGTGTGTAGAATGTCGTATATACTGGCAGACTTTCAATGTGCTGGTCAGTTGTGATAAATTTTTTTCATTTTTTAAAATTTTTGATACAAGGGAAGGTGACTGGGAAAGAGAAGAAGAAAAGGTATATTTGGGCATGAATGTGATATAAAAATAAAAGCCATCAATAAAAATAACTTTTAAAACGTTCGGCCTAGTGGTCCATGGAAGAGAATTCTAGCAGATGATGAGCAGTGATTGTCTAGTTAGAGATTGAATGAGCAATTACATATATATTGGATGAACTCTGCACATGGTTGATGGGCATAGTCCTAGACTAAAGAGATAGAATAGGTTAGATTGCCTTAGAGGAAAATTTTAGGTCTTTTGTTAAAACTTCACTTTCCCCTGAAATAAAGGCTCAAAATTTTAACAGCCTTGTACCACGATGCTTTATGGCCTCAAATCATGAAATATCAAGATCTTGGAAAATCAATAGAGAGTCAGTAAAAAGGCAATATGCGAGGGAATGGGAAATGGTAGTCATGAGGAAGATGAAATACAGTCAAAGGATCTGGTTTCAAATTTGGCTTGCTTGCCTTTGAGACTTACTCCCGTGTGACTTTGATCAATTCATTTTTCCTCACTTGGCCTCAATACCCTCATTTGTAAAATAAGTGCCTTGTACTCAGTGGCCTCTAAGGTCCTTTCTGGCCCTAAATCTAAACTCGAATAACAACCAAGAATTATATAAGAGCAGTGGCATATGAAAGATACTGCAATAAAAAGTATGACTATAAAAACTTGTCACATGGCAAAAATGAAAGTTAACCAGGGGTTAAGTGATTGACCTCCATTGGTACCCAAACAATATCAAGAGCAGTAAATAATCTCAAAATGTTAATTAGCACCCCTGTGGGTTGGACCTGTCAGAGAAATGCTCAGGGTTAAGATAAGATGAGAAATATGTACAAGTTGTGATATAGACCATTGGCTAGTGCAGTCACATCTAGGAGATTACAGCTCCAGCAAAGTATTATATTATTAGGTCTGAAACTCTTGTCTGGTTTTCAGCCCCATCCATAGATAGACAGCAGGACACCATGGACAGCACACTGGGCCAGAAGCTATTGCAGATAAAGGCTCTATTTATTATACATATTTTCTGTTTGTAATCAAGAAAATAATCACTTTATTTCTAACTTTAGTTCAGATTCTGTCAATGAAAACTATGGCTACATTATCTCTTAATGTATCATGAAAGGTAGCACAGCCTGGTTACTCGGAGTCCAGAACATCTGGGTTCAGTCCCTCTTCATTTGTTACCTGCATGACATTGGATATGTCACTTAACCTTTCTTGCTTTCCTCAAATGTAAAATGAAAACATTGGACCATATGGTTCCTAAGGTCTCTCCCTGCTCTTAATTTATGATCCTATGATCTCCCCCTGATAGTGATGAGATCATATATCCAAGGAGGAATTCAAGCTAGCCTGGCAGTAACTGAAAAAAGAAAAGAAAAAAGTGATGGAGTCAGGAGAAGCCTAGTTTCTGCTCTGGTTTCAACAGTTATTAGCCATAGGACCATGAACAAATCACTAAATTTCTCTGACATTTCAGTTTCCTTAACTGAAAAAATGGGTACAATAATCCCCAAAGCATTTATCTCACATCATTACAATGATCAAATGAGATAGGTAGGTAGACTGTTTGCCAAAGTTTAAAGCCCTATGTATATGGTAGTGATAGCTATTGCTAGTATGGACAAGAATTTGTGCTAAAATCTGAATGGAAATTGGGTCAAGTTGGAAGTCAGAATATTACATTAAGTCATAAAGATTCCCACAGCAGGGCAGTTCCTATGTTGTCACTACAAGATGTATAACAACAGAATTCCCTGTCTTCAAGGAGCTTACAATCTAATGGAAAGGGTATTAGTTGCATGAGATAAATATACAATATACAAGATGATGGATGCAGAATAAAGATTCAAAGGGCTTTAAGAAAATTTGAGAAGCAAAGGAAAACTAGGGAAACCAGAAAACTGAATGAAGAACATGGAATCTGAGCTAGGCTTCATTCACTTCTTTATTCATTCAACAAACATCTATTGAGTGCTTACAATATATGTTCAAGGCACTGTGTTCATGGCATTAACAAAGGGGAATGGGTCATTGTGGGCTGCAGAGTGTTGTGGTCTGTGACAAAGATGATCACCCCTCAATGAGTAATATTCTCCAGGGTTGGGGCAGAGATGGAGCTCAGTTGTAAAGTATTAGCTACAACACCCATCATGTATCATTACCATCACTAGCATTTATATAGTGCCTTAAGGTTTCATTTCATTTGATCTCCACAACAACCTTGTGAGATAGGTTCTATTATCATTCCCACTTTCCAAATTCAGAAAATGAGGCTGAAATGAGTTAATCACTTGGATAGGGTCACCTAGGAGTTATGTGTCAGAGACAAAACTTAAACTCCTATCTGGTTGACTCCAGGTCCAGCATTTTACTAACCAAGCCATTGAATAAAGCTGCAGTACACACAACCAGTGCTCCAGTACCCTCTTTGATACATTCAGTGCCCCAGTTTTCAAGTGGTGAAGGACCATACCAGTGCTTCTAAGGAAATAAGTGAATAAGCAATGTGATCTCCTGGGTTCCTAGAGATGCCACAGTCATGCTTCCTCACAATAGCAAGAGAAAAACACCTAGAAGAGGCCATATTGAATAGCTGCAAGCAAATGAGAGTCCATTAGCATGTTGGAGATTTTCCTTTGGGTCTCTTGACATGAGTGGGCCAAGGACTGACCACATACACTATCAATCAGGAATTCTTCATTCTTATTTTTTTTTTACAATCAACCTCTTTTTCTGATAACTCATTTCTTTGATGACATTCATTGAGATGACTCTCTCACATAATTTTCCTCTGATAATATCTGATATTCTCCTCATACCTAGCCTGTGCCTCTAGATGGCCCTTTCAGAAATCCTTGCTTTCATTCTTTGGAGATGACCACTCTGTGACTCATAGTTATACCTCATAACCGGGAAGTTCTTGTTATTTAAAAGATGGTTCTTTGTTGACCGGAGAAACTTGGAAATCACTAAAAACTCTGTTCAGACTCTTATGCTTTCCTCTTGTTCAATTCTGAGACTATCTCATTGCTCATTTGAGTGTTTTTAATACATATATATGTGGCAATATCAGCATATATTTACACAATATATAATATATAGGTGTATGTTTGTATACATACATGTGTAGATGCTCTAGTAATTTGGTATATGTGTCCATGCACATACATATGAAGATATAGTGCAATGCACATATATGTATATGTATATACTATGCATATTTATATACATACATGCACTGATGGACAAATTATATGTTATTCTTCCAACTTGGTATTATAGTCTAGATTAATGGCATAAAAATTCATGCTGGCCCTTGCCTCTCTATTGGTCCCTGCCCAATTCTTCAGTTCAGGAACCATGAACCATAACCTCATCAACTCTGAGATTTCTCCTGCTTGAAGTGTGTCAGTCCATTGCACGGTGGCCTAACTTTCTTTCCCTATAGAGTTCCAGACTAATGTGCCCCTCCTTGGCCCCCACTTCTCTGTCTGTGTTTTTCCCCTGATATACTGTAAGCTTCTAGAGCATAAGGGTTGCTTTACTATTTTTATTCCAACAATTTTTTGGCACATATGATGTACTTAATAAGTGCATTTTCATTCATATGTAGATATGCAAGAAAATAAGTTATATATATTCAAGTATCCCAACAGAGTTTTCTTAGATTTTAATTACTTGAATAAAGCTAAGGAATATCCTTAGTATTAAGTGGAGAAAAAAACAACAGAACTGTTGATTAATTTCCTTTGAGATTTTCTACATCAATGTAAGCTTGGAATTTAAAGGGAAAAGAAACTCCTCATAATACTTAGGAATATTGGGGAAAGGAGGGTAACAACTATCTATCATTGTTACTTTTGCATGCCCATTTTCATTTTCTAGAAAGTGATACCAACTTTGATATTTAAATTCAAGGAATTTCTGCACTAAAAGACATGGAAATCCTAACTTTAAAATAGACACTGATCCGGTCCACATTATTGGAGCACAATTATAACATTCAAAAGTCAGGTATTAAGAGATACATTGTTGTAGTCATAATCTAGCTGGCCCTCAGGCTTATATCACAATGAAAAATCTTCCCATGTTTTAGCTGATCTAAGTAGAGTCCATCAGTACTAGAGGGAGCAAAAAGCCAGATTGAATACCTACTCGATTTGGGGAGAGTACCAGATGTCCATGTCTATAGCTCAGTCTCCTCTGACTTCCTCAAAGTTTGTGTTTGTTGCTTACACCCTCATGTGAAGCATATCACCTTAGCTGTGCTCCTACCCCTTACACTTAATGCAGAGGAAGAAGACACAGGTAATTGCATCCATTTGTGATTTATGCCACAAGCTGGAGATAGCTTTGGGATGCTGCTGTGCTCCCAGGGTTTCCAGAAATGCCTGAATCACACAATCCCTTTTTCTAGATAATTAAGCAGAGTTAGACAGTAGTAAAGTGATGTCAGTGTCTGGGATAGAGTTCTTCTCTACGTGGTACCATCAAGCTGCCCCATTACCAGCTCTTTTATTGGATCATATATAGATTTAGATCCAGGATGGACATTAGAATCCATTAAATTCACCTCTCGCATTTGACAGATTAAAATATTGAAGGCCAGAAGAGGCATTTACCTTACTCAGGATCCCACAGCTAGTCAGTGTCTGATACAGGATTCGAACCTGTCTCCCTGACTCCAAGTCCAGCAACTGTCTCCTGTGTCATGCCACCTCTCCAGCTGATGTTCAGATGGTGTTGTCCTGAGCTTTTTCTAAATATGCTCTCCACCTTATTTTCTTTCCTAAAATGTGTTTCCCACAACTGAAAACAAAGCTTCAAATGTAGTTGGACAAGGAGGTAACATGAGGGAGAACTCTGCTTCTAAGGTCAGAGACCCACTCTGATGCTCACTGAATGTCTGACCCTTGGCCACAGCTGCTCCATCTAGAAAAAAGGTGGGATTGGATGAAATGGCTTCTGCAGTTTCTTCTACCTCTACATCCATGAGACTTTCAGATGAGATTAAATGAGATAATGTATATGTAATACTTAGTCAGTGACCGGGTACACAGTAGGTGCACAGTAAATGCTTTTCCCCTTCCTCACTAGAGTTGTGTGGAATATTAAATGTGATAATGTGCATCCTATTTTTAAAGTGCTTTCTAAATTGCACAATGCTATACCAGCATGGATGTGATTGCTATGTACTGGGGATACATATTCTGGGAAATGAAATGCCTTGTATTTAAATGAGACCATCCAGGTTCTAACTAGGCTGCACCTTTGTAGAAGGCTGGCCCTCCCTCACCCAGCACCTTCCTTCTGTCTCCTGCCTCAGTTTCCTCCTCTATAAAATGAAGGGACTGGCCTAAATGGGCTGAGGTTTCTTCTAGATCTTAGAGTACAGTGGAGATGCGCCCTCCTTCCTTCTGGTCGTGAGGACCCTCTTAACTCTGGTTGAGATTACATTAACAGTTTTAGCCACACTATCATGCTGTTCAGTAAATACATTTAAAGTTGAATTTTGCTGAATTGGAACATTGTGCGTTTCCCCATCAGCTTCCCCGCACTGAAGGCAGGGGAGCCTCTGACCTCCCCTCTCCAACAGCTCTCTCCCCCGGAATGTACTTGAAGAAATTCTTTTTTCTGCAGCTTAATTTCCTAACAATGAAAAGCCAATTAATCACAGCTCATTTTCTTTACTGGCATGTGGGACCTACACATCAAGTCTTCTATGACATTCAGCATCTGAGAGGTAAACAGTGGGGGAGTTAATGGCATTCAAACCCGTCTGTGAAGAATTGTGCCTAAGTAGACAGCACAGGAGGTGGGATGGCTGGATGGTATGTTTGCTTCCGTGTTCCATTGTTGTTAGGTTGTCTGAATTCATAGACAACCCCTGTAGCAGGCCTCCTCTGCCAGGAAGTCCTTCCTGACCATGTAAAGTAAATGAAGAAGATTAAAAATGTCCAAAAATGAAATGGAGAAGGACCCAGTTTGCAAAGGGCTTTATATTCCAGGCTGAGGATTTTGTATTCCAGTCAAAACACAACAGAGAATGATTGGGGGATTTTTATGGATGTGTGTGGTAACAAAAACATGAAGAACCAAGATATGCCAAGAGACATGCTAGGCACTTGTGATACAAAGACAAAACAGAAAAGTCTTGGCTCCTAAGGAGCCTATTTTTCATGAAGGGAAATAATATGTAAGAGGCAAGGAAGGAAACAAGTATTGATTGAGCACTTACTCATATGCCAAGCCCTGGAGATACAAAAACAGGACTAATAAAAAAAGAGTTCCTGCTTTCAAGAAACTTACATTCTAATAGGAAGACAACTCATAAATGGTTACGGGAAAGTGAGAGGGAAAAGAGTTTTGAAGTCCAATAGCCAGAAAAAGGGTTAGGGGAAGGGAGTAATAAAGGCCAGTCAGGAACTGTTCTATAAAATAGAGTATCTAGGAGGAAAGTGCCAAGAGGAAAAGGGCATGGACCTTATATAAGGATGTTTCAGCTCAAGAAACAAGAGCACAAATGGTTGGATGTTCCAGGATGAGGAGGATCTAGATGCTGAGAGAATTTCCAGAATGGCAACGTGGTTGTGAAGTCAGGAAACGTGGAAAGTGACCAGGAGAGGAATATACACATATAAGCAGATACAAAATAGATATGATAATTTAGAGGGAGAGATGCCCACAACATTTGAATTGAACATTGAAGGAAACAAAATATCCTAGTAGATCAAGATGAGGAAAAAGGCATGACTACATCTATTTTTTAGGAGTACTACTTTTGCAGTTATTTGGAAGATTACTTGGAGAAGTGAGAGTCCAGTGGAAAAGTGACCAGTTCAGAAGTGAATATAATTAATTAATTAACAAATTAATGAAAGAGGCAAAGTTTTTAGCACTTCTATGGGAAAGGCACTATATGAAGTGTTTGAAATACAAACATAATAGTGAGATGATACTTGTCCTCAAGAAGATAACATTCTAACAATATATCTCTGACAGCAGTGACCAGGAAAAGGAATTTCAGTCTCAGAAGTCATAAAAATGGTTAAGTTGATTCATGGGACAGTTGATTGTCAGGGGATTCTATTATTACTATAGTCAGCATGAAAAGTGATTAAAACATGAACAAGAGTGGTATCTGTATAGACAGCGAGATGGTGAGAGATGTGAGATATTTATGTGAGATTGCATATCCATTTAATAATCAAAATGAGAGATGTGTACCCAAACCTAACAAGACAAAAAATATATAATTGCATATAGAGGATGAAGGAGAAGGAAAAGACAAGAGTGACACCACGGTCACCAATCTGGCTAACTGAATGGATGGTAGTGCCTTCGATACAAACATTTAAAAAATTGAAAGAAAATTTTGGGGAAAATATGGTGAGGTCAATTTTGGACATGTTAAATTTGAAATGCCTGTAGACTATTCAGGCAAAAATGCCCAGCAGGTAGCTGACTTTGTAAGATTAGAATTCGACAGCAATCTGTTTGCTAGATAGATCAGTTAGGGAATCATCTACCTGGAAATGACATTTGAAATCATGAGAATAGATGAGATCACCAATAGAAAAGAAGAGAACTCAGGACAGAGCTCTGAAGGACACTCCTACGTAGGTAGTGGGAGAAGGATGATGACTCAGAAAAGGAATCTTAGAAGTAGTTTGATAGACAAGAAGAATCAAAACAAGTAATATGAGAGAGAGATGGAGTATGTTGAGTCCACCTCCCTCTCTTTCTGGAGGATAGATCTTGAAGACAGGGAAAGGGGAAGAATGAATCTTCCAGACCTGGATGAAAGAAACAAGAGCAAAGGGGCAGAGGTTGAAAGAGCATTCCATTTGGAAATCATGAGTGAGATTAGTGTAGTGGGAGCAGAGACTTAGGCAAAAGATAAGTGGCAGATAAGCCAAGATATCAAAGAATGATTAGAACAGAAAAAACAGAGGAAGAGAACTGAGATTATCTGGTCTGCCCTCTCTTTTTGTAGATGAGGAAACAGTGTGGTGTGGTAGAAAGGACACTGGCTCTGGGGTTGGGGTAGTTATTATTGAGTTGTTTTAGTCATATCCGACTCCTTGTAACCCCATTTTGGGATTTTCTTGGCAAAGATTCTGGTGTGGTTTCCCATCTCCTTCTCCAGATCATTTTATAACCAAGAAACTGAGGCAAACAGGGTTAAGTGACTTGCTCAGGGTCACACAGCTAGTAAATGTCTGAGGCCAGAATTGAATTGAGGAAAATGAGTCTTCCTGACTCTAGGTTTAGTGCTGTATTCACTGTTCCACCTAGCTGCCCTAGATGTGTTTTGTGGTTCCTTCCAGCTCCAAATGTATGTTACTGCATTCTAAAGAAACTGAGGCCCAGATGTCAAGTTAAGAATGCCCTAAGTTAAGCAAAGCTAATAAAGACAGAAGAACAGATGAAGGAGGATTTACTAGAAAAATCACTAGGAGACATGAAAATCTAAAGTTTAAAGATTCATTAATTAGTCCAGAATCTACCCTACAAAGTTTCATTGATTATAAAGAGAATAATTCTCATTTTTGTGGAGTTCTGAAATTTATAAAGTACATGGGTGTTGTGAGGGCATCATAATTCCTTATTCTGATGGATATGTGAACCTACCTACTTGGCTACTCCATCCATCATTACACATTGCAATCCATCCATCAATTCTCATCTTCAATCAAGCATCTACTGGCCTACTCTGGGCCAGGTCCTCTGGTACTGGGGATACAAAGACCAAAATAGGATGGCCCCACCTTCAAGAACCTCACATTCTATGTATTCGTCCTTTGTTGCCGAAGAAGACCATGCCATCCAAGAAATAATGACATGACTTGCACTTGACTTTGTTTTGAGTGAGGGAGGACTGTGCTGGTCACCAGCCTCACTTCTCCTCCAGAGCCATCTGAATTCAGTGACCAGATATTCATCAGGATGACTGGAGATGACCCAGGATGAGGCAATTGGGGTTAAGTGACTTGCCCAAGGTCACACAGCTAGTGAGTGTCAAGTGTTTGAGGTGAGATTTGAATTCAGGCCCTCC
>CM053769.1:110438940-110490942 GCA_028658325.1 Potorous gilbertii
CTTAATTGCTTTCTAAAACTTTGGCCTTTATGAGCTAAATTTCTATAAGAATTTTGTTTCAAATCCTTCTTTGGATAGTTACTATGAGCTAAATTTCTATAAGAATTTTGTTTCAAATCCTTCTTTGGATAGTTACACTTTACACCACGGTTTCAGTATCCTCATCTATAAAATGAGGGCATTGGATTCAGGCTTTCAATCTATAATCTTGTGTTGCCAGACTAGAACACAAGAGAGAAATTAGGAATGGATACATATATATATATATATATATATATATATATATATATATATATATATATATATATTTATATATATTTGGTAGTCATCTGTGTTGAGTGATAATTGATCTCCTGGGAATTGATATGATCTCTGAAAGAGTCAATGCCTAGGGAAAAGAGCAAATGAATTTATCAGAAATACGTGAAAAGAACCTTATCATTTAAATAGGTTAAACTCACCCCTGCCATGTTTATATTTTGCTTCAGAAACCTTCTCTTAATAAATAATGCAATAGCAAACTTCACCCTATTCTTGTAAAATTGATCAATGACTACATTTTAAAACAGTGGAGAATGAAATAATGAGATGTCATGATATCATAATGTAGCATTATACACAAGATATGTACCTGACTTTTGGAAGTCTGGTTCAAAAGAAAGAATACCTCTAAATGACTTTATTAATCCACACGTAATCTTTGTGAGTGGGGAGAGGGTCATGTTATATTGACATCCTACGGCAAAAGAGTATTTTTTCCATCTTTGCTTTTCCTAAACCTTACTCCCCAACTTAAAAAGTTGAGTGATTTTGTAGACCACCTTGTCCTCCAACATAGATACCATAGAGTACTCTATACTCATGAGGACCATGTGTTCTGGTTTTTGGTGTTTTGGGGTTTTTTTTTTTTTGCTGGGCAGATGTGTTTTGGGGAAGGGAATTATCACCAAGTGCTTGGCCTGCCCCCACGTAGTGGTTCTCTATGAAGTCAGTAGGCTGATCACCTGACATCATAAACCTACTAAGCCCGAAACGGAAGACTCTTTAGTTTAGCGGTACCTGCCTATGTTTATAATTCCACTGTGAAAAGGATGTAAGATTGCTGGGCCACTCCCATCCAGGGATAGGCACCGAAGGAAAATTTCCATCTTAATTAAATTGCCTGGATTGAATTTGGCACGAGAGATTCCTATCTGCTAGCTCAGGATGTCCTTTAGGAGTATTTTCCATCTCCCTTAATTCAGATTAAGAAATTGACATTTCTGTCTCTCAGGTTTCCACCGTGAGCCAAGATCTATGTGTTCATTTATGAACAAACTATAATATGGTCCAGTAGTAGCAGTTTCTTTCTCTCCTTTTCATGTAGAAAGGGACTCGTAGCCAGATCACAGGATTTGAGATTTGGTGAGAAATTCAGAGTCCATCTTGTATAACTCAAAAACAAAAGGAATCTTTATTCCATGTCTGCCCAGTGAATCACTATCTAGTTTCTATGTAAAGACTTCCAAGCAAGGGTAACCCACTGCCTTCCTTAGTAGCTGTCTCCATTTTAGGATATCTGTAATTATTATTTTAGGACACTTCCCCACCCTACTAATGTCAAGCCTAAAATGATCTTTTTGAAATTTCTGCCATTTCTCCTGGTTCTGCCGTCTGAACTAAAATAGAATGGCTTGATTCCCTCTGTCACATGAAAGCTTTTAAAATATTTCAAGATAGCTGTCATGTCCTTGAGAACTTTCTCTTCTCCAAGCTAAAGATGCTGAGTTCCTTTAAATTAGCACATTTCAGCTATCCAATCTTGTGAATGAATACCAAAAGGCCCAGAAAATGTTGAATAATCTTTATAATTAGAGAGAAGAAAGAGATACTCCTCAAGAAAAAAAAAAGGTTCTCATTTTCAGATACAGGAGAAAAATCCTAGTTATAGATGTAAAGCACTCAGGTTCACATTTGACTTCTTTGGTGTCCTTAGTGTAAACTTGGGCACATCATTTAAAGTCTCATTTTCCTTAACTTAAAAAAATGATGCCTCTCTGTACTCTGTGATTTCCACCTCCCATTTTTGCTCTATAATTAAATGAGAACATGTATGCAAATCAGTTTTAAACCATGGAGCATGGTATGTATAAGCTGCTATAAGTATGAATTAAATTAGTTTCCAAAAATTGACAGTACAAAAATAAGCATAGAAGGTATATCATAGAAGAAAGTCTGAAAGCTGAGAGCCTGAATTTGCACAAAATAGCAGTCTGTGAATATTGAATTTATAAAGGAATTCAAAATAAGCTTTATTTGTAGAAAATAATTGAATATATTCAAATGTTTGACTATATTGATATATTTTCAAATATCTATATATAGTGTAAAGTATGGTTTACTGCTCATGACTTTCTTTCCTCTTTTCTGTATTTTATTTTAAAAAGTTAATTAAATCTAAAGTTAGTATTGATTCCTTTGCATTTATTTTTTCATAATTGAATTCTATATATATACATTTTCTATTAGTTTATGACATCATTAAGTCTATAATGGTATTCTTTTCTTTATATATTTCTGTGTCACACTATACTTAACAAGGTTTATACTCCCTTAAATTTATTTATTGATTTATTTTACAAGCATTTATTACCTCTTTCTCTCTGACCCTAGTTGAATAATTTTAAAAAATGCTCCTAACTGTTATGCATAGTCCAGCCAACCCAATCTCCTCAGGACCCATGTCTCAAAGCCTATGTCTCATTAGCATGTGAAGTTCATCACCTCCCTATCAGTAGGTGGGTACCTAGTAGGTTCTTTTCAGACTCATCAATTACAAAGCATGGCATCTTTTGTCTTGCTAAGTTTTGTGGCTACAATAAGAATAAAATTCCTCCCAGAAAAGGCTACAGATGAAGTAATTAAAATCCATATGCTTAGTGAGCTGTGCCTTTTGCAAGGTGGTGCATTACTGATTCTAACAATGTTTAATTGCTCATAATATTCAGTGCACTTAATCACAGTCACTGACATTTCTATTATTTTGCTTATTTCCCCCAAAATTTGGCATGTCATCAGTAGGAAAGGGGTTGGTGACATTTGGATTGCCACCTTCAAGTACTCAATTAGTGGTATTGGGAAATAAACAACATTGGATCTTATTGAATGGGCGAACATCAAGTTGTTCTTTGAAATTGTCATATCCTTGTACAAAAGGTTGTCGAAGCTCAACAACTCCAACACTGGGGCTTGATTGGGGAAAAGAGCTTACTGTGACTTTCTTAAGGGTATAATGGCTAAAGAGCTATCGGGTGAATGGGGACTGGGAGAAACATTTCTGATGGCCAGGGTCAAATTCTGCCTCATGCAGTAAAAACAACTTAGATATATAGTCCCCAGTTCCAAAGTCCCTTGAATACATATCATGTAATATTCCCAATAGCTTTCTGAGCTAGACAAGGCATGAATTTTTGTCAACTTTTCAAGAGGACAAAAATAAGTCTTGGAAAGATTCAGTCATTTGCCCGAGGCCACAAACAGCTATCATATAGTTGAACAAAGTCTCCACAAGGTTTTCCAGTATGAACTCTGATGTACATAGTAGCATTGTAGCAATTGTAGCACATTGTCTCTGGGTCTTAGGCTCTTTATTGAACCAGGTGCCTGGCCCCTCCAGGTCCTTCTGGTTCAAAAATGGTATGATCTGGCATGCACTTAAAAATGGTAATGACTTGCAATGCACTTCTGTCCTTTTTGGACTCTCTTTCTTATTTCCTCAGGGCAGAATAATTCTAGATTGAGAATCGAAAGGATTCTCAGAGGTTGTCTTGTCCAGTGCTGTCAAACTCAAATAGAAAGGAGGCTGATGTAGAAAACACAGATTATTATTTTCTTTGTGCTATTGTACTTTTATTTATTTTGTCAAACATTTCTCAACTATATTTGTATTTGATGCAGATAGCACCCAGGAGTTTGGGGATTATGAGTTTGATACCTCTTATCTAACCCAACGTATTTGTTTTAAAGCTGAGGAAACTGAGGCCCAGAAAAAAATTAAGTGATTTGTGCAAGGTCACACAAGTATGCTTGGTAGAACTGAGCCTTGAGTGCTTGGCCTCTAGGATACAAGATCTTCTAAATCCTGTATCTTTTATGCCATGTACCACAGACATCCATGTGTGGAAAAGCTAAATTTGAGACCAGACATAAGAAATGAGTGCAGAGAGGCTAGTTATCTCCAGCATAAAGAGAAATGGAAGTACAAATGCTCATATATTTGTGATAAGAATGTAGACCAGATTTTGTTCATTACCCTAGATTGTGGCAACTGATACACGGTACTTTCTTATGTGATAGGCAGCTCAAAGGACCAAACATCCTATAGCCTTCTTGTTTCCTGAGATAACAGGATCTCTGGGATGCAGTGTGTTTTAATGGGTGTTTTGATGGAACCCATAATTTGTCTTAGGCTCTGACCCTTCCCCTTCCCCCCCAACATATATCAGAGAAGAAGAAAATTGTTCTGTTCAACCATTTCTGCTCAGCGTGGGTATAGAGGACACTAAATGTGGATGGAATACATTTGTTTTCTATTCTGAGTTACTGCTTCTGGAAAAAAAAATAGGACTCATCGTTTTGCTGGTATAAACCCAACGGCAGCTAGGAGATAGAATCAACACGCCACTAGGTTTCCTTTAGTCATTGTTCCATTGAAGGCTATTCCAGAGGATTTCTGGATCTCTGGACCACACAGCCTGACAATTCTTACTCAGACCCTTACTTGATTCTTGGCTTTGGGTCAGTTTCCATGTCAAATTGACATGATCTAAAAGAGGGAAGCTGAGGACAACAACAGGTCCAATTTTAGTGCATTGGAGTAATGAAGCAATTTACATACATTATTTTATTTTAGTCTCAGAGCCACCCAGAGGAAATGAAACTGAGCCCAGTTTAACTTACTACACTGCTTGTTGTCATACAAGTAGCAAGTAGGCAAGCCTGACTTTAAAGCCAGATTTGCTTTTCCTTCCACTTTACCATCATGGTTTTCAGGAAGTCTGAGATATATTTCACAACCTTGCCAAATGTGAAATCCTTACATCATCTATATGTAATATCTTTTGTTGTTTGTTCATCATTCTCTAAGAGGACCATGACAACAGGAAGGTGATGCCTTGACATGCAAATGAATTGGATGCAAGTGAGAGAGATCCCTATGAGGCAAGAGAGAATTGAATTGTAGATGTCATGATGCTATCCAAGCATAGCTAGGAAAAATTCATCAATGGACTTTTGGTTACTACTCAAAGTTTGCTTTTTTCACAACCTCAGATCCTACACCAGGTGCTGGTGTAAATCAGAGAAAAATGGACCCACAAAGATGAAATCAGGTTTTCCTGAGAGACTGAAGTCATTCTACTTGCCTTCTTACACATGTGAAGAGTGCCCTTGTATTTGTGCCTTGGCTGCTGTTGCCCAGCCATTTTTCACTTGGGTGTGATTCTTTATGATTCCATTTTTGGTTTTCTTGGCCAAGACACAGTAGTGGTTTGTCATTTCTTTCTCTAGTTTATTTTACAGATGAGGAAACTGAAGCAGACAAATTTGAGTGACTTGAGGATCATGCAGCTAGTGCCCAATGCCAGCTTTCTTGATTCCAAGGCCAGTGCTCCATTCACGGCATCATCCAGCTGCCCTAACCTTTCATGACCCCATTTTGGGGCTTTCTTGGCAAATATACTGGAGCAGTTTGCCATTTCCTTCTGCAGTTTATTTTTTCAGATAAGAAAACTGAGGTAAAAGGGTTTAAGTGACTTGCTCATGGTCCCACATCTAGGAAGTGTCTGAGACTAGATTTGAACTCGGGAAAATTAATCTTCTTGACTTCAAGCCCAGGGCTCTAGTGGAGATACTGCTAAAATGATAATCAAGAGACCATGATTGCAATTGGATTCAGTCAGACCCTAGCAGTGTAACCATAGATATGTCATGTTGTTGCTCCAGGCCTTGGTTTTCTCATCTGCAAAATGAAGGTGTCTGGTTAGAGGATTTGGTAGGTCTTTTACAGTGTGAAAATTCAATATTTTTTTTATGGCTGAAATGAGAATGAATACTTTTGTAGCATACTTTGAGAATTAGATAACCATGACGCTAAATGGCTTTCAGCCATTTCCCTGCCTTATAGATTCCAAATATTAATCTTAATGATAAACGGCTTTGAAAATGACAACTGTCAACTATTGAATTGGCCTTTAAAAAGTTTTGTGACAGGATTTATTTCTTCCAAATGAAAGTTCTATCTCTATTGCTGACAGAATATAATATGATTACTAGGGATGTGGATGAGCATGACATTTCATAGTAGGGCAGCCGGCCATGACACCTCAGGCAGCCTTGATCCCTTCTTCTAATATAGTTTCTTTCCTTTGACTTAAACAGATTAGCTCTTTGCTCTCAGGATTTTACCTTAGGGAGAGAGCTAGGCATATCAAAGCTGGACATATTTAAGCTGGGTATATCAAAGTATCTCTGAAAATCAAATGGGAAAAGCAGAGCCTAATTGTGAGAATTTGAGAATAGGCTACCTTGTCCTCACAACCTCTGTACCCTCTAGACCTGTTTCCTTCTATCGGTGAAAAGCGATTAGGAAGAGAAAAATGTGGATATCGTCACTTCTCATGTGGACTGTGATTAGAGCCTTCCTGCCTGTACTATTTTGTCCCTTCATTCATGTTTCACACCACTCACTGTCAGTGAAATCCTTCGGAGGTTCTGATCAAGGTACGACGTTACCTTATTCACAGCTTTTAGTAGTTCCTCACAGTATGTCAAAGACAATTTTTAAAAATATATATGTTAGCTTAGAGTTTAGGCCTCTCTCACTCTGGCTTCTGATTATCTCATTTTATACCACTCCCCTTTCCACACTCTAAATAGAAAACTTTCATCCAAATGGAGAACTTGCCAGCACCTCATTTTGTCCTGCCTTTTTTTTTTTTTTATTTTCAGAGGCCAAATACCATGCCAGCAATCTCCTCCCTCCATGACTTTGTTTTCTGAGATCTTTCTACAAGGTCTGGCTCAGTGACCACCCTTTCCATGAAGCCTCCCCTGGATATTTCCTGTTAGAAGCTAATCCTTATTTCTTAACTCTCTCCTGCCGTTTTAGTTTTGCCCCTTTGGCCACTTAACCGCAATCAATCTGTGTTATAGTTATTGCACAATACTTATGTGTCTACCTATTTTGTCCTCTTTTCCAAATGATTAGCTCCTTGGTCAAATGTCAGACTTTTACTCATTCATTCATTCATTCATTCATTCATAATATCCATGGTGCCTTTGACAAGTCAGTCCCCTTCTCTATGCCTCAGTTTCCTCATCTGTGAAATATGAGTTTCTAATACCCCTTCTAGCTCTAAATCTATAATCCTACAAGAAAAAACTAATATTGCATGATAGGTGAGGGTGAATTATCTGATGGCTGAACTTTCTGACATATATGATGGTAAATTACTGGACTGAAATGAAGTCCAACACATGGATTTAGTACTTAGAATAAACAGCCAAGCAAGGTTTTTCTTATCTTTCACTTCATTCTTCTCATGCTTTCTGCCTTTTCTTTTTTCTGATCTTTCTTCTGCTTTTCTCCTCTGTTCTTTTGCTTAAAAAGCAGCCTTTCATCACCTCTGTCTTTCCTTTGTGCTGCTGTTCAGTTGTGTCTGACTAACATACATCAGTTCTCTCTACAGTGTTTTCTTGGTGATGACATTGGACTGATTTGCCATTTTCTTCCCCAGTGAATTCAGACAGAGTTTTGTTAAATGACTTGTTCAGGTTCACAATCTAGTAAGTATCTGAGGATGGATTTGAACTGAGGTCTTCCCAACCCATACCCAATGTTCCATCAACTCAGCCAAGTAACTGCCTTATCGTTTCTTTTACTACTTTATCAATTATTCTTTTTTCTAATTATTTTTTATTTTCAGTTTTCAGCATTTATTTCCACAAGATTTGGAGTTCCAAATGTTTTCCCCATCTGTCCCCTCCACCCACCCCAAGATAGCATGCATTCTGATTACCCCTTCCACCCAATCTGCCCTCCCTTCTATCATACCCCTCCATTCAATTATCCTCATCCCCTCTGTTTTTTGGAGGGAAAGATAGATTTCTATACCCCACCAGCTGTATATCTTCCTTCCCAGTTTCATATAATAACAATTTTTAACATTGATTTTTAAAACTTTGAGTACCAACTTCTGTCCCTTGCTCTCTCCTCACCAATCCTCACTGAGAAGGCAAGCAATTAGATATGTGCTATACATGTGTACTTATGCAAAAGACTTCCATAAAAGTCATGTTGTGAAAGATGAACTATATTTCCCTCCATCCTATCCTGCCCCCAATTTATTCTATTCTCTTTTGACCCTATGCCTCCTCAAAAGGATAAACTTCTAATTGCTCCCTCCTCCTATTTGTCTTACTTTCTATCATCCCCCCACCCCCTGCTTATCCTCTTCTTCCCCACTTTCCTGGAGTGTAAGACAGATTTTCATAGCAAATTGAGTGTGCATGTTATTCTCACCTTAAGCCAAATGTGATGAGAGTAAGGTTCACTTTTCCCTCTCACCATCCCTCTCTTCCCTTCCATTGAAAAAGCTTTTTCTTGCATCTTTAATGTGAGCTATAATTTGCCCCATTGTATTTTACCTTTCTCCTCCCAATGCATGCCTCTCTCACCCCTCAATTTAATTTTTTAGATATCATCCTTTCCTATTCAACTCACTCTGTGCCCTCCGTCTATATGTATATAATCCCTCCAGCTACCCTGGTACTGTGAAAAGTCTCAAGAGTTATAAATATAATCTTTCCATGTAGGAATGTAAACAGTTCAACCTTAGTAAGTCCTTTATGATTTCTCTTTCCTGTTTACCTTTTCATGCTTCTCTTATTTCTTATGTTTGAAAATCAAATTTTCTATTCAGCTCTTGTCTTTTCATCAACAATGCTTGGAAGTCCTCTATTTCATTGAATGACCATTTTTTCCCCTGAAGTATTATACTCAGTTTTGCTGGGTAAGTGATTCTGGGTTTTAATCCTAGCTCCTTTGATTTCTGGAATATCATATTCCAAGCCTTTCAATCCTTTAATGTAGAAGCTGCTAGATATTGAGTTATCCTGATTGTAGTTCCACAATACTCAAATTGCTTCTTTCTGACTGCTTGCAATATTTTCTGCTTGACCTGGGATCTCTGGAACTTGGCTGCAATATTCCTAGGAGTTTTCCTTTTGGGAGCTCTCTCAGGAAGCAATTGGTGAATTCTTTCTAATATCCATTTTACTCTCTGCTTCTAGAATATCAGGACAGTTTTCCTTGATAATTTCTTCAAAGATGATGCCTAGGCTCTTTTTTTGATCATGGCTTTCAGGTAGTCCCATAATATTTAAATTGTCTCTCCTGGATCTATTTTCCACATCAGTTGTTTTTCCAATGAGATATTTCACATTGTCTGCTATTTTTTCTTTCCTTTGGTTTTGTTTTATAATTTCTTGATTTTTTTCATAATTAGCTTCCATATGCTCCATTCTAATCTTTAAGAATTATTTCCTTCAGTGAGCTTTTGGACCTCGTTTTCCATCTGGCCAATTCTGCCTTTTAGGGCATTTTTCTCTTCAATGACTTTTTGGATCTCTTGTCATTTGGGTTAGTCTATTTTTCGCAATGTTATTTTCTTCAGCATTTTGGGGGGTCTCATTTCTCATAATTTTCATGCATCAATCTCATTTCTTTTCCCAAGTTTTGCCCTGCTTGTCTTACTTGATTTTCAAAATCCTTTTTGAGCTCTTCCATACCAAAGAATAATTCATATTTTTCTTGGAGGCATTGGATGGAGGAGCTTTGACTCTGTTGTCCTCTGTTTGCATGTTTTGTTCTTCCTTGTGAACAAAGTAAGATTCTGTAGTCTGATTCTGCTTTTTTTCTCATTTCCCCAGTCATTTACTTGACTTTTGAGCTCTGCTTCCAGTGGATGTGGGAGATATACTGTCGTCCCCTTGATCCCTAGAGCTACAGAAACTGTGACTGCAACTCCTCCTACTGCTGCTGCTGCTGTGACTGCCTAGGGTTCCTCTGCTCCCTTCCCGCTTTCCCCCAGGGCTGGGACTTGACATTTCAGGTCTCCTACAGTAGTCTCACAAGTTTTTTCCACTGACCTTCCAATTTATTCTAACCATTTGTGGGTCCTAAAATCTCGAAACTACTACAAGTGCGAGAGAATCCATCTCCCCAAGGCCTGCTCAAGTCCTCTGTGTGCTGGAGTGTCCCATCCTGGATAGACTTACCCCTGCACCCTGCATGGCATGATCATCACTTCCTGGAAACTTTTCAGTCTGTCTTGCATTGGAAATTTGCTTCACTACATCATTCTATGGGTTCTGCAACTGCAGAATTTATTTAGAACTTTTTTTTTTTACTAGTGTTTGACTGGGCTTGGGGGCAGCGCTCTAGAAAGCATTTGCTGTTACTCCTCCATCTTGGATCTGCTCCTCTCAATTATTTTTTAAATAATAGCATGCAAGTACCAGTCCTGGCTACAGAATGTTAAGTATTCCAGTCTGTCAAATAAATCATTCTTTCAGTGCAGTCTTTGATGAAGGTATCTTTACTTGTTTTGATCAGAAAGTGGAAAGCTGAATTCTTCCACATTTTTCATGGCCCAATTCCTAGTCATTCCCATGATACTTACTGTGTGCTCAGAACTCTGTTGGGTACCATGAGGATTCAAGAAAAAAAAATGGAGGTTGATCCTTACCCATCTCATTTCAGTTTAGTATATTTTTGTCTGTAAATCCCAGGTTCCCAATGTAAAACCAGGAATGTAATAAGCATTTAATAAATTTTTATATAAATAGAATTCAGCATCTTGAGTATATACAAAAAGTAGAAGACAGACTCTACCTATCCTATCCTAATTATGTACTATTGAGTCATCTAACAAAAACCTTTACAACTTTTGGAAATCTTATGCTGCTTTATTGGCCCCTGTTTCCTCAGTTGTGAAATGAGAGGGTCTGGTTAGCCATTTTTATAAAGTTTATAGTTCTGTGTTTCTTCTTGATATCTGAACTGTCAGAATTAGAAGCTTCTCATTTTCTATCTTTTCCTTATGTACACTCACAAACAACTTTGCTCCCAATTAGTTTTATAGATGACACTATATTAAAACTCAGAAATAATATAGATATTCCTGAATATCCCTATTAAAAATTAAAAGGAATTCAAAAGAGTGGAAATATCAGTTCAAAGCCTAGTACAAAATCTGTCTAGTTTTGTAAACACATGTATTCACTTTCTTATAATAAGTTAACTCTTTTGATCAGTTCTATTACCAAATCTGAATTATTGTAGCAACAGAAAGTAACAGGAACTGAAATCCCATATGCATAGTTTAAACATGCTAAGCATATTCTCTCATTTGCTGGGTTGTAAATGAAAATAATGCTTCCTATGGTGGGGTTGGGGGTGGTAGAGAGGATTTGGGATGAGTAGAGAATGGCCTTCTTTTTTTAATGAGCACTCTTATCCCTTGAATATGAATCCTTTTTTGTGAGGTTTCAAAATATTTCCATACAAATGACTACTTCCTTGGCAGAAATTTGTTCTAGTTTTTGTTTGGTAATCATATATATTGTTTGAAGGGGAAAGCATATAGTGGCAAAGCAAATTTATTTTCTCTTTCCTCCTTCCCTAACTTCATCTTATCATAGAAAACAGCCCTATTTAATTTTAAAGTGATTCACAGCTTTGTAAATCTCATAGGAGATAGCTTATGCACCCATACATCTATGTACCTATGTATGTGTGTATACACACTTGTGTAAGTGTCTATATTGAATGTATATAGCTGTTTGAATATTGTCCCCTACCCCACATCAAAATGTCCCTGGCATATAGTAAGCACTTCATAAATTCTTGTTGACTGATTGAGTACAGTGTTATAATTATTAAGTTTGCTTTAAAAATTGGGGTTATTTTTATGACTCATATCCAGCCCTATATAAGAATGCAAGAACCATTAATGTTTTGGTCAGATTGAAATTTTATTGGTTTTGAAAAACTCAGCTTTGAAGAATCTATTTTCTATATGTAGAATCAATATTTTTTCAAGTTAGTTACATCAAATAATCCTCATTATATATATATATATATATATATATATATATATATATATATCTTAATCACTGAGGTCTAGCATGGGTATTTCCAGTTCTAGCATGGTATTTCCAGTTCCATGGTCATTTTTCTGTTAATGTGAGCATTATATCTATTTTGTATGGAAGGTTGAAAAAAAATTGTTCCCAGTGAAATAGATATTCTCCTGGTTCATTAAGTCTGCCTCAGCCTTTTGTTCCTTGGGGCAGTAGGATTAGATTAGCTTGCTCTTTTGCTATATTAGTTTTGTTTTTATAGGGGGAGGGGGGAAGGCTGGTCTCTTTCTGAAATCAAATGTATTCAACCCAAAATTTCTCTCAAAAATGAAAAGTTGTAATATCATCATTAATAGATTATAACCAAGGTCTCTTTTCTATGTTATAATGTTGTAAATCTTCACTATAGTATAAGTGGGTCAATTGAGTATTAAAATTATTTGTTACTCTGATATCCATAACCATTTATTAATCCCCTATTGTATTCCAGACACTATGCTTGGAACACAAAACCAAAAGATAACTTCAACCCTGAAAGAGCTCACAGTTGCAACATGCAGATAACTTTGTACAAATAAACTATATATATAAAATTTATTCAAGATAATCAAGAGACATAAAGGTCTTATCATTAAGGGGGGATCAAGAAAGACTTCTCATTGACGGTGGGATTTTAGCTGAAACCTGAAGGAAGACAGAGACATCAAGAACTAGAATGGAGGAGGGAAGAGGAATCAAGGCTTGGGGGGCCAGTCAGAGGAAATGTCCTAGATCTGGACATTTTAGTTATTAATATGTTACTTGAATATTTGAAGAGTACTTTGTATAGGTTGCTGCATTTGATCTTTTACCAATTAGTGTTGTCCTTTTGTAGATAACTTATGCTCTTGTTCATCTTGTTTCATGCATCCCATATTCAGAGTTCCAATCAATTATAGTAGGGACTGACTGCTTCTTGTAGCAGGGGTGGAGTGGGGGAGGAGAAGGGACCCTAAACCTAAGATTCACCCCAATGTTTTCTCTTGGGATTGGTCAATAACAAGTCAATATTTGTACTGATTTTTCCAGAAGAATCTTTGGCTTTCCTTCACATATAAGATAATATTTTTAGCAGCAAAAGTTATATTAAAGACTGGTTTTTTTGTTTGTTTTTTTTTTTTACCAGGGATTAGTGGGTTGGTGACAATGAACAATGTTATGAAAGCTAACCTATCCAATTCCTTATTTTGCTTCTTTTTTGTCTCAAAATGATTTTTTAATTGGGAAGGATAACTTTTAAAAAAAATTGTTAGTATTTTTTGGTAGCCCAGGAAAAGTGCAGAGCTCATCAGGTAGTTACAGGCAACGAATTCCAGTTATGATTCTTAAATTTACAAACTCCTAGAATCCTGAAAGAATTGGCAGTTTGTTTTCCAGGCCAGTGTTTGTGAGCATTGAAATAATTTGGAGGATAGGAAAGTTTATGTAAAATTAGAGACAGGCATATGTCTTAGTTTTCAGGAGGAAAAAATGAGTAAATTCTTCTGACTAAAATCAGTGAGCTTGAATTCTATTCCTGAAAAACATCAAGTGGGTGGTTTGTATACAAATGAGAGAAATAGTGTTCACAAAAAAAAGTAGGCATATATCAAGAATGTCTCATGCTAGACTCATCTCATTTCCTTTTTCTGACAAAGTAACTAGACTACTAGATTAAAGAAAGGCTTTAGATTATAGGATTTAGATTTCAGCAAAGCATTTAGCAAAGTCTCATGTCTTGAGCTGAAGTGGAGATCTATGGGTTATGTGGTACTACAGTTAGATGGTTTCTGGGACTTAACAAGCCTCAAGGAGTAGTCAGTCATTAGTAAGTCAATGCGAGTTTGGAGAGAGTCTTTTACACATAACTCTTCAAGAGTGTTTTCAATGATTGAACTGACAACATAGATACCATGCTTATTGGAATTGCCATTCAAATCAATTGACATTTTAAAAAAGATCAGGTGTATGCTACATTTAGCACTGGAGGAAAAGAAATGAAGCAATTTTGAATCCCAAGGTGCTTATATTCTTTCTTGACACAGCTTGGACTAGAGATCAATAAGGAATAGGAGATACTTAATCTGGAGAGGAGAAAGTTTATAAGATATGTGATGGCCTTCCTCAGAGCTTTCAAATCAGAGATTAGACAGGGGCCACATCCAACACACATCTTATACATAACATATGGTTAATAACTTTTAATGAATTCTAAATTTTCTTGTTCCCATAGGATGGAAAGTGATCGATTAATGGATAATTTAAAAAAAAAAACAGGTTTTGGTTTAATGTAAGCAAAATTTTCCTTAAAAGTAGAACTGTCTTTCAAAGATGAGATAAGCTACCTCAACAAATCATAGTCCCCTCCTCTGAGAAAAGAATGGACAGCTTACCTGTTGTGGATATTAGAGATTGGTTTATTTGCTGTTCCAGTGTAGTTTGAACTAGTTGGTTCCTATAAACTTCCCTCAAACTTTTCGGTTATAGTATTCCGTGACCACACTGGCGTGACCTCCCTTCCTTGTTTGTCCTTTTATACCACATCACTATGTAGTAGGTGGATGAGAGAGAGAGACAGAGAGAGAGAGAGAGAGAGAGAGAGAGAGAGAGAGAGAGAGACAGAGAGACAGAGAGAAAGACACACAGAGATAAAGACAGAGACACACACACACACACACACGGAGAGAGACAGAGAGAGATAGACAGAAATACACAGAGAAAGAGAAAGAACCAGGAAGACAACACAAAGAGATATGTTCAGAAAGAGACAAAAAGCATACTAGTATGCTAGGGTGTTGGTGGGAGATGTTTTTATCGCTTTTCTGTGGAAGGGTTTATTTGGATATCTGCAAAATTGATCTGATGCATGGGACTGCTGTTGGCTTAAATCTCTATTTCCAAGTTACCTGCCTTCCCTTTAAAGTTTATCTGGTGCTTTAGGACCAGATAAATCTTGCCAATGTGCCTTTTTGACAGTACAGTAATGAATGTTTAAGTTTCGTATGGGCTGTAAAACTTGAGGTTGTTTGCGCTGAACATAAAGACTGAGCTAATCTGCAAGTCTAATGTGGCCATTGTAGATGGCAACTTCCTTTCTAATCCAACAGTGTAATATATTTCATATATATCGACATATTTCCTGGATCTAAAATAGTATCATCATGAGGATGAGTGTTTTCTTTTAAGCACACACTAAAATTGTTTCATTTCATCCAGATGCACTGCAAAATGTTAAAATTTTGCACAGAAATCCACAACAAAATGAGCCATGTGATGATAACAAATTTCATTTAAAACTCATAAATTAACCAAAGAAAGATATTAATTTCTCTTAATTTTTTTAAAGTGGTAGCTTATTTGGGGTTGATGTATTCCTGATGTTATATTGGTTAAGGAATTTTCATCCTTAACTAATAAGAAAATTTGAACAAATAGATTTGTCTAGTTAATTCATTTTGAATAAAATGTAGTCTTGATAAAGACAATGTCTCATGTTTCATCTGCTTCTCAATCTTTTAGTTTTAGTTTACTCCATTTTTCACAGCTGACTCATTAACGTTTCCCTATACCCCTAGACCTAGATGCCAATAAACAGGATACATTAGTCAAAATGGAGACTGTGTGTGTGTGTGTGTGTGTGTGTGTGTGTGTGAGAGAGAGAGAGAGAGAGAGAGAGAGAGAGAGAGAGAGAGAGAGAAGGCAGAGACACTGAGAAAGGCAAAGGCAGAGATAAAGACAGAGAGAGAAAATGAGCATTCATCTACATTAATTGAAAAATAATCTAAATGCATTCCTTGTTCCTATTCAATCAGTAGCATCATAATATAATGGGAAAACTCTGAATTTGTTATCAGAAACACTTAATTCAAGTCTTGACCCTACAATTTAATGCCCATGTGAACTAGAACAGGAAGGTCCCTTAACTTCTCTCTATGTGGACTCCAATATTCTTATCTTAAATGGGATGATGAGATGACAGATTAAACATGACTAATAGGGAGTAAATAGCCAGAAGAAGGAGGAACATGGTAACAGAAACTATAAGTAATAGTATAGTAAGATTTTCTTCAGTTCCTGAGAAACTTTTAGAACAGATCATCAAGAGATGGTTGAGGGATATTCGGAATAAGGAGTGATTGCCAAGATCGAGTAGAGCACCATCAAAACTAGATCATGGCAGAATAAACTCTTTTTTGATTTTGACGTGATTACTAATCTAGGAAATTAAAGGAACCCTGAGAGCTTAATTGACCAAAACTTTTTAACTAGCACCTTGTTCAAATATCTCACTGTTTTCTTACAGAAGGCGGAGAGATGTATACCCAACCAATGGTTTCCAACTCAAATAGAATTGGCTTCCTGATGGGCATATTTTGACTTAGAAAACCACAATTTAACATTTTAGTTAACATAAAACCAATATTCATTAGTTATTTTGCACATATTATTTCTATTTATTGATTATATTTTCTTACTTATCACATTTTTATCTGGTTCAAGGTGGGAGTTTGGAGTCTGCTTGCTCATTGTAGCTGTTCTAGACATTAAGACAATTAGATAGATTCAGACCTAATTTGAAGACAGCCTTCAGGTCATGGTTATTAATCATGCAGAATCAAAGTGAGAGTGGCAGGAGGTCTCTAGCAGAGTACCCTTGGGATCTCTGCTTGGCAGTGTACTTTTATATCATTCACACGAATAACCATATGAATGAAATGTCCATCAAATTTGCACAGTCTTGACAGACTAGAGCATTGCACTGAAGCTAAGGAGACATAAATCAATACAAATCAATGGAAAATCTTTTACTTAGGTAGTAAAATCAACTTTACCGGAACAAGATGAAGGAGGCATTACTATATAACAAGTATTCGGAAAACAATCTTTTTTTGTGTTTGCTTTTGTTTTAGTAGTTGGCAAGCTTAATATGAGTCAATAGTTTCATGTTGTAGCCAACAAGCTAAAGAAAACTTGGGCTAAAGAAAGCTATATTGACAGCTATAACTTCCAGTAATAGGGAACAGAGAGTCCACCCTCTTCAGCCCTCCTGCAATCTATTTCCTTTAGGTATTGATACCACAGAAAGATTTTTAAAAGCTAGAGAATTCTCAGAGGAAAATAACCAAAATGATGAGGTCCTTGGACTTATATCAGATGAGTAGCAACTGGGAAAAAGAAAGAAAGAAAGAAAAAGCGGGGGGCAAAGGGAGAGGGGAGATGTATTTTAGCCTGAAGGACAAAACCATCTGTGCACATGTCAACTGTCTTCCATTATTAGAAGGGTTGTCAAGTGGACAAAGATTACACTTTTTTTTGGCCCCAGAGAGTCAATGGGTTGCCCCATGAGTAATGGGTAGAAGTTACAAAGAGGCCAATTTAGACTTGATGGCAAGTATAATTTTCTAATGTTCCAAGCTGTCCCAGAGAGCAGTGAGCTGCCTCAGAAGGCAGTGGGTTCCATTTCTTCTGAGGGCCACAAACATTGGCTTGATAGCCACTTGTAAGATATATTGTAGGCAATTCCTTTTGCATATGGTTTAGACTTAGATCACTGCTGACATCCCGTACTTTTTTCAAATGCTGTGATTCTGTGGCTTTGTCTCTTCTATGATTCCCTTTTATTATGTACTCAGACAAGTAGTACCTTTTATGAGTAAATTCAATCTAGGAAATCTCCAACTTGTGGTTGATGGTGACCACACATAGGATTTTTTAAGGTCTATGTATAGCATGGGAATTAGCTCCTTAAACAGCCTTCATGGTGGTTGGGGTTCAAGGATGATCATTGACATTGTTCTATTAGCAACAATACTTTTCATTGATTTTTGGAATAATCACTTGTTCTTCTCAGCAGCATCATTTTAGATGTCAGCATAATCAGGTCCTGATGAATCCTTGCTTTCTCTTTTGTCTTGTAGGTGAAACCATGAGAATCGCCTCTTCAGAATTTGCTGATGACCCATGTTCATCAGTGAAGCGTGGCACCATGGTGCGAGCTGCCCGAGCCTTGCTCTCAGCTGTTACTCGTTTGCTCATTTTAGCTGACATGGCCGATGTCATGAGACTTTTATCTCACTTGAAAATCGTGCGTATGACTTGAAAATCTCTCTTGTTTGGGGGATAGTTTTGAGCCATGTAATGGCAATTAAACATGCAATCAATGACCGCCTTCTGGAGATGCACATGGTTATCATCTAATTTGTCCTACTGGTTGTGTGCTATTTCCTCTAACACTAGCATTATATTAACTTTTCAGGGTTGTTTTGTTAGTTAAATACAATCAATAATAGACAACCACTTCCCTCTTCAAGGAAACACAGCTCAGTGTTCCCTTTATCATCCAGGGTAACACCAAGAAATTTTTCACTTCGTTTTTAAGGGCATTTTACAGAGAAGGAGGGGGACCTGAAACTTCATTTGTCTCATTCCTAGATTCTGATTCAAAATTAGCTCCTTGATGCTAGTGGTTAGCATGTCCATTATTCCTATTGACTTGACTAATGGTTCATTTTAGCTAAACTCAGATGGTATTGGAATTAAGTATCTTGGACCAAGCCTGAGGTGAGGAAGGAAGAAGTGACACAAGACAAGACTCTCTTTTCTGTAGGCAGACCTAGGAAGTGAAGCATTCCCTAGGACTTCCTGAATGGTAGTTTGTCTCAGTTGATCAGCCTGGACCTCCTCTAGTCTGTGTTTTAAGAACACTGACAAAAAAGCCCTAAAAGCTGAGATTTCTGATCATAGACATCCCATTTTGGAATCCTGGGAGCTGGATTTAAATCTAGGTTCTGCTGCTTACTAACTCTGAAACCTTGGTCAAATCCCTTCAATTTTCTGAGTCTTTGTTTCTTTTTGTTTTCTTATTGTAAAATCAGAGGGTTATTAGGGAGAAAGGCAGACTGACATTTTTGCGGGGGAGAGGAGAGATACCCTCAGAGTCAGAAAGCCATAGGGTCAAATCTATCTCTGACCATGGGTGAGTTATATAATCTCTTAGAATTCCATCCAACTCTCAAGTCCTAAGTCAGAGAAGACTTGCTTCCCTGCATGTCATAGTGAATCATCAGTGAGAAACTTCATCCAAGTCATCATCCTGAATGAGCCCTGGCAGGAAAGAGAACTTCCTTTAACCTAAATATTTTCAGACTCAATGATGAAGGGGTGACTTTTCATGGGCCACCTCTGAATTTTAAGAGATGGAGCTGTTAAAAATAATGGTTAATAATGCTAAGAATTATTGCTAACATTTATGGAGGTCTTTAAGGCTTGCCAAGCATTTTATATACCGTTTTTCCCCCCATTGGAAGCTACCAATGTTGCTGTGAGGCATGCACATTTTGTATCTCTAAGGGGCATTGGGAGATGACCTAGGCTCATATCACTAGTCAAAAGAGGAATGTGGCTGGTGTCGACAACAGGATCCAAATCTCTTTATTCCTTATTCCAAGTCTACACACTCTCTGCTAACCCCATCTGCCTCCCAGTCAGTGGGGAAGACTTTTTGACCTATCACATTTCCAGCTTGGAGAGATAGAATGCCATCATGGATAGATTGCCAGCCTTTGAGTCAGGAAGGCCTGGGTTTAAGTCTTATCTCCTGATACAATTTAGTTGCCTGGGTCTGAGTAATTAGTTTAGCCTCGATGTCAAGCCTGCTTCCCTTCTGCAAGTGCTCTAACGCTATAAGTTAAATATTGACAATGGTGCAGGGAGTTTTCACTCAGGCAGTTCTTAGAACAGGTAAAGGCACAGTTTCAGATTCTGAAAGCAAAATGAAACCAACTTTATCATGGAACATGTTTTCAGAACGTGGATCTGGCCAAAGTCATCATTATTCAATACAGCCTCATCCAAATCAAGCTACTGGGTCCCCTGATGATAGAAATGATGTTTATTATGTTCATGGGGCGTTAAGGAATAAACCAAGTAGAATGTGGCGTGGGATGATCCTCACGTTCATAAGAGTTCAGTGCCCAAGTTTTTGGGGAACCCGGGTTGGAGTACCAATCTGGATGTATACCCACTTAACCTTTTCAAGGAGTTTGTTAGGACTGTTCTCCTCCTCCCTTCATGGACCCACCCTTACCCCAACAGTGGAGAGGATGAGCATGAATACACAGTTGAATGTTAATGGTGTTAATGAAATTGCCTTCTTTCTGATACTGCTAAGATTGATAGCCTGATATTTCTGTGTGTGTTTGTGTGTGTGTATGTGTGTGTGGGGGGTGGGGGTGGGGAACCAGTCATGGGGTGGGGAGGGACACTGAATGGAAAGGCTAATTTCTCAGTGTTCACAGTCCACATATGGGGACCGCCCTTTAAACTTATCCCTAGAATTCTGAGGACAGAGGTTATTACTGAGTGTCACTGTGCTTCTGGAATTTGCCCAATTTGGATTGTCCAGTCTGGGGTACATTGAGTCAATTACATTATCTTCCCTAATGAAAAATCTTGGGAGATCATACTTATTGCAAATGCAAGGAAAGGTCAGCTCAGCCATACTAAATAGCCCTGCTAGGCTGTCAATTCTGTTAATAAGTACCAGCATTGGTTAGAGAGCACCTTTGTGAGGTGGGAGGCTGAGAAACAGAGCTGTAGTAGAGTGGCACCATCTAGTGACTAAATTCCAGAACTACAGGTGGCTATGCAGAATTTGTGTTAGAGTTATATCCATTTGAACTTGGGGAACAGATCTAGTTGAACTGCTTTGCACTTTGCAACACACACACTGCAACAGACATAATGTGGGATGTAGGTAAATAGCTAGTCATATAGACAGATACACAGATAGATATAACAACATTTTCCATTTAATTTGTATTTTTAGGGGAAAGTCTATGGCATACGAAAAGAATATACGCCATTATGAACACAATTTCTTCCTGTTTTTTCATTTTCTTTTTGTTCTTTATTTCATTTTTCTATCTTATTCTTTACTTCATTTATTTTTGATTTATCTTGGATAGAGGGGAAAAAAGCTTTATATATCTTTTGGGTATAAATCACTGTATAGTACTGTTTGACTTTTTTTCTAAATAAAGAACCAAACAGTTTAGTTACATACTTTATTGCTAATTTTAAACAAGGTTAAATATTTATATTCATGTGGAGAACACAGTGACAAAATTTATTATGGTGAAAATGTTTCACTAAAAATCTTTTAAATCAGTTTGCCTCATGTACACTAAGCAAAACATCTCCTATGTCCCCTAGAATGCTATGAACTTTGCATCATTTTACCAAATCAAAGATTCCTGCCTTTAAGTACTTTGTATTGCATTACTGTGGGGATAATAAATGTCTAAACAGAAGACATGGGTTCAGATTTGAGCTTTTCTGCTTAATGTCTGCACAGATTTGCACAAATCACTTTTCTGCGATTCTGTGCCCTAATTTGTTTATCCATTTATCCGCCCTTTCATTTATTGGTTAATGAGAGGGTTGGGCTCGACTTGACCTCCAAAGTTCCTTCCAGGTGAAAAACCAGTCAAACTCTCTATAATACTTTCCCCATGTAAGTAGTGTAAAATTCAAAGAATCTCAAAGGTCACCTAGAACACTTTTAAACATATCCAGCAATCATGAATGTAGCCTTTTAATTAAGATATACAGTAAAGAACAACCGATTACATACTGAAGCAGCCCATTCCATTTTGGTCAAAATATCATCAGCATTTTTTTTTTCTCACACCAAGTCAAAATCTGTCTTGCAGTAACTTCTCCCCGCCCTTGCTACTAATTATGCCCTTTAATGACAGGCTAATCAAGTCTCACTTTTCTTTTCCATGAGCCTTCAAGCCCTTGAATCATGTGCCAGTGATCAGCATATCTCTCACTACTCTTCTGGTCCCCAGGCATGTCATCCATCCTTAGATTCTTCAACAGATACTTATGCTGCCCTCCACCATGCTGATATTTCTCCCCTGGATATTTCAAGTTCTCAATGTCTTTCCTAAAAGCTGATGCCCAGTGCCTAGTAAAGTACTCTGCTTCTGTTCCGATGTGATGGAGTACAGCAGCAATTCATTATTCCTCTCTCTGGGGCTGTTGGTGACACAGTGGATAGAGCACTAGATTTGGACTCGGAAAGACCTGAGTTCAGTTTTACCCTCAGATTTGGATGAGACTGGGCAAGTCATTTAACCTTTTGTTGCCTCAGTTTCCTCATCTGTAATAGCACTTACCTCACAGAGATAGCAATATTATTATGTGCCCAAAATTGCATTATATTTTAAAACACTTCTCTCTCATGCCTGATTCATGATAGATTTTCTAAAACCTTGAGATTTTCATTATATAAAAGTTGCATAATGGACATTGCCTACACAAATGGCCTTTGTCTTATGCTTATACATTTTGAACCCCAATTATATATAATTTTAGTCTCATCTCTTTTAGTTCAGGGTCCTAAATCATTTGGGATCCTGGCTCTAGCATCCCAATATAATGTCATCTAGCAGTTTGATAAGTGTGACAGCTGTGTTTTCAAGACATTAAAAAAAATGTTAAAACTTCCCTTTAAGCAGGGAAGGCACTCTATTATAGACCACCATCTAAGCCAGACTCTACTTATATATTTCACTTTTAATAGCCAGTGGCCTCAAAATTGAATGTGATGCATGAGTTTTCATTCCCAATTTTTTTTTTAAAAATTCATTTATCACTGTAGGTTTCCTAATTTCATCCGCTCATATGTAGGTTCCTTAGGATTTGTAAACCATCATCAAAATGTTTGCTTACAGTCACATGTTATTACTTGCCTCTGGGTACCTTCCTGGGTTTTTTTTTCAAATTCCATTTGGAAGGTATTATTTCAGGCTAAGAGCTTAATACTCCTTTCCCTGCAACAAGTGGGCATTCAAATTGGCTTTTGTCAGTAGCTGTTCAAATCCCCATGGGTTTTTTGTGTTGTTTTATTTTTTTTGCTGGGGAGTGTTATGTGGCATCTGCGTAAATAAGTTTGAGGATTGAGTTTAATGAGATGAAGTATATTTTTTTTTGTGCTGGAAAGAAACTTCACACAAAGGATACTGAAATGATAAATGGGACCCACAGAGCAGAGTCAGTTTCACAAGGCAAATGACAAGTTGTGCCCTCCAGTAAAATATCACAGTAGCGATTTACATGTCAAATACCTCTCTAGATATGGAACTGTAATCATTTTATATTGTCAAAGTTGTACACACTAGCCACCTGGTGCGTATCACATTCAGTTGACTTTCTAAGGACTCTCATTGATATGTCATATTTCAGGAATTTTGAGTAATTCTGCATTTCAATTAGCAGCCAGGACCACAGATTTTTTTATATTCTACTTGCTCTGAATTAATGTAATCAAATTATATTGTTAATTTTAGCCACCATAAAGGCAGTGCATATTGGCACTTATATATTCCATAATAAACATACATTTGGTTTATCCTACAAATAACAACACTGCCCTCATTTCATTGTTACAAAATGTACATTAAGTTTCGACATACATAGTGTAGTGCTAGATGGCGCTGAGGATGCAGAGATTCCTCATAGAGATTCCCTTCAAACACGCCAAAATAGAAAAGAGACATTTTGCTGAACAGGTTTGGAATAGTAATAAGTACCACATCTACCTTTCCCCAAGTGCTTTCCACACAACAACCCCGTGAGGAAGAGAATGCAAATATTTTGTGTCCATTTTGCAAAATAACAATACAACATGAATATCACATTCCATTAGAATCTCATAATGAGATCCTTAAAATGACTCTGAAGAGGGATGGAGGAGTAGCATTACTTTTCTCCTGATTCAGGCAGTCTTGCTTCCAAACTCCTCTTCTGATCTATTTCCGACTATTCGTGATTTTTTGGTTTTCTCCTGATCTTTGCATTCTAGGCCCCTTAGTGTCTCGTCCCCAGTTTACCTTTTTAACCTGTCTCATATTACTTACCTTTATCTATTTTTGCATTCAACCAAATTAAGTTATTCTTTTCTTCCTGTTATTTTTCCATATTCCATTTCATTTCATCTCTCTTTATTTGAAGGGAATTCCCTTCCACCTTCGTCTTGGTCTCCCAAAGTCCTTTGCTTCCTTTATGACGCGACTCAGTTACCATCTCTCCCATGAAACCTTCCCTTTCTGTTGCCTCCCTCTCTGTACACAAAGATGTCCTCTGCATTCTTATCTCATAGTATTTTAAAGGGCTCTTACCTTTCGCTTTTCTCATTATTCCCGGCATTATGATTTCATGCCTTTTACCCTCATTAGATTGTCATAGGATTATAATATCATCGTTAGAAGGACATTTCCCTGATTTTGCAGCTGAGAAACCTGAGGCACAAAACAAGTGAGAAAAACAGGATCACATACCCTGGAAATGTCATAGGCAGTGTGAGGATTCGGGTTTCCTAATTCCAGATCTAGTGTCCTACCCATATACTCTTTGCCATAAAGTGCTTCAAGTGATGGCCCTGGGCTGGATATAGCTTTTTCTTAGGGGCTAGCTTGGTGCCTTTCTAGATGCTTAATAAGTGTTTGTGGAATGAATGAATGAATGAATGAAACATGAGGAGAAAGCTAAAATTCAGTGAAAGGGATCAATCATATACCTAGTATTTCCTGACTTCATGACTCTTTCCATGAAACCATGCTTGCTTTTAATCTACCAGATCCCAAGCCCAGTGGAGCTATCAAATATGTTTTTTAGGTTATTATAAACCTTTCTAAAAAGGTTACAGACCTTTCTAATAAGTTACAGCAAGCTCCTTGCTCTTCTAGTGCTGTGCCATTAATGATATGTGATGGTAGGTTCCTAGGAATGTTGGCCAGCAGACAGCCAGCAGTGAGTGATGTGAGATGCCATAATATTTACCAGGATCCCATTTCTCACATGTTTTTGGAAGGCTGTTTCATGAGACTGGTGATGTTTGTTCAGTGCTCTCCATATGCTGGAGGAAACATCTCTGCAGCTCTTTTTTCGCATTGCTTATCTGTCTCGGGAGGATCTGTCTGAGTTTCCAAGGGACCAGATGACTGTGACCATAGACTGCTGACTTCCCTAGAAGCTGGAATGCCATTGGTAATATTCGACCCTCTGCATTCATCCATTGTGAATGGGATCATTGCAGCTGGATGGGATGTCCTGAAGGTGATGGAAGCGTGGTCACCTTCTCTAGGGCCCCACCTTGTCTTCAAGGCTATACATTAACATCATCTTCCCTATTTCAAAATTGTCCTGGTAATTAATGAGGCTCAACCAAGACATTGAGTATAAATTTTTGTCTTAATTTCAATAATTTATTTTAACTCACTTTCAATAATTCATTTTAAATCAATGCCTAATCTTATTGGTCTGTGTAGCAGGACATGATATATTCTTCAGGAAATATCCATTTAGTGACTCAATTTACTGCAGGGAAGTTACTGTTTCTATAAAAGAGAATATCAACGAGCCCTGGTAAACCTTTGGATTGTATGAAGCATGACTAAACTCCAATGACGGAACTCAATCTTCATCCAAATTCTCTGAGCAAGCACTAACTACAAATGAGTTGACTAATAACTATAGCTTACATTTCTATAGCACTTAATGTATTGCAAAGAACATTACACATATTATCTCACTTGAGCTTCCCAACAATCCTGAGAAGTAGACATGATTTTAATCTCCATTTTATAGATGAGGAAACGGAAGCCCTAGGAGGTTAAGTGAATTGCCCAGCATCATATAACAAAGAAGTATCTGAGGCTGGATTTGAACTCCAATCCATCTTGACTCCTCGTCCATAAATCTACCTCCTACATCCCCTAGTTGCCTCCCTAGTATTCCAGTGCTTGTTGCAGTGTACCTCTTAAACTCTAATAGACTTAGCTAACCTGACCATAAACTCAGGAGACTTTTCCAGAATTGTACTGTACCTAAGCATTTGGTTTGTTCAGGTTTCATAGAGATTACATCATCATCACCATCTTCATCATCAGTCTTTCAAATCTTTTTCCTCCTCTTCTGCCTTGTCTTTATCTTTTTAAAAATTTTACTAATTATCACTTTTATTCCAATGAAATACAAACTGACTCAATAGCTGGATATGACATAGTTCCAGAAAAATCCGACAAATTTATGACAAGGTCAGCTAAATCTGTTAGGAATATATTGCCAAACAGCACTGGCACCAGGGAGGCCGCTAGAAAATGTGATAATATTGATAATGACGATGTTAATAAGACAGTTAACAGCATTATTTACTTTAATATTAATAAAGTGTTTAACATAAGCTTATCAAGTAATAATATATTTGTTGTTATTAAAATATAATATATTTATCATCATCATTATTGCTTGCTTTAGGTATCGTGAGGATTTCCATGCTTTATCATGTTTCCATATATTATCTTTTTGCATCTACATACCTTCACTAACTTTCATATGTGACTATCTAACGAAATCCAGAAGCCTGAAATTCTTCAGACGCTTTCATTTTTTTCTCTTAAAAGGAGAAAGATTGCTGTACTGGAGAAAGGTACAACAAAACAGAACGTGAAGCTATATGTGTTACGAGAAACAGTCATTTCCCTGATCCTCCCTCTTCTACTTGTGTCATTTTTCAAAGAACGTGTTCCAATCACAGATTTTAGAATTAGAGTGAGTTTTAGAGGCCATCAAAATCAACTCACTCCTGATAATGAATACCCACCTCTCTATAAGCCTCACAGGAAGCCACCAAATAGGAACTTCACAATCTCCAGTGAAAGCCAACCCATTACCTCCCACGACCGTCCCATTTTCTAATCGCTCCCATTGATTTTTCTTTTTTCCCAACATCTAACCTCAATGTGCCTCATTGTAGCTTTTCCTCCTCGCTCTTGCTTGGCCTTTTGTATACTCAAAGAATAAGTTTATTCTCTTTTTCACATTGCAGCCTTTCAAGTATTTGAGCCCAGCTATCATCTCCCTCTGAGTCTTCTCTTCTTCACACTAAAAATTTCCCAAACCATGGATGTATCTTCATATAAAAGGGGCTCTAGGCCCTTTACATTGTGGTAGCCTACATATACACACACTTGAGCTTACCAATGTCTTTCCTGAAATAAGGTTCCTAGAATGGAATGCAATAGATATGGCCTAATTGAGACAGAGTACAGTAAACTATCAACTTCTTTTTTCCTGGCATCTCATTATCTCATAATGCAGGACAAATTTCCAAGGGGTGTTTCTTGTTTGTTGAATGCCATATTGAGCCATATTATTAAGTGATTTTTTTGACCTGAAGTCTAAGAGTTTAACTTTAACTCTATTAAATGTCATTAATTTTCTGTCTGAAGGCACTGGATTGAACTTTCACCCTGCACACAAGCTCAGTGGAAAAAACCAAGTTGCTGAGGCAAGAAGCACACTCTGAAATTATCCATATAGCTAGCTCATAATTGACTTCATACTAGATCTTTTGTCTAAGGCCCCAGCCTCTGGAATTCTTTGTATGTTACTCATAATGGTTTCCAAAAGCTCAGAGGGTTTCATGCAAGGTGTTTAATCTGAGGTCAAGTCTTTCTTCTTAAAGGTATAGTAACTCCAAGGTTGCACTAAGCTTTGATAAATTTTTATAGCTCCAAATATGTTATAAGATGAACAGATGAGAGCCCAGAGAAATTTGTCTCTTGTCCAAGGTCACATAGAGAATGAATGTCAGAGACAAGGTATGACTCTCCATTTAGCATGCCTTCCACAAATCACCAGGTGAAGACAAACTATAGCCAGGGGTACAGAAAAAAATCTCTAAATATTTACAGGATATAATTAGTGAACCAAGTTGATAGTCTTCAGGAGCTCTCAAAGAATAAAAGTCTCATTCAAAACAAACAAACAAAGAAGGAATAGGATGGAGTCTATAAAGTAAAGGTCAGGAAAATTGACTTTTTCCTCCTGGCGCTCCTCTGGAGTTCATTTTTAAAGCTATGGTTTCCCAGTTCTTATAAAGTTGAAGGGTAATCAATGAAAGCCTGCATGGCTTCATCCAGAACTCATAATTCTAGACTCACTTCATTTCCTTCCTTTGACAAAGCATTTAGACTGTAGAAATTCAGTAAATCATGGATAACATGGAGAGGGATGATCTATATGATAGCAAGATTAAACAGGCTCAGAAATGACCAAATGGCTAGACCGAAAGAGCTTGCATTTGGTTAATGCCAACTTGGAGTGTAGTCTCTACTGGAATGTTTTAGTGACCTGCCCTTTATCCTGGGCTATGCAGTATTTTTGTGAGTAACTTAGAGGAAGCCCTGAAGAAGCCTCTTAAATGTGTAGATAAAATCAAGTTGTATATGTGTGTGGGGTGGGGTAATGAAAACGTTGAGGGAATAATTAATATGGTGAAAAAGTCAATATTCAAAACAATAGATTCACAAGAATGAAATTAAATATATAGGGATAAGTTCTTAGGTTGAAAAATTAATCCAGGATGGAGGAGATATGTAGTGAGAAAACAAAGAGATCACATGTTCTGCGAGTCTTAGCTCACATTTATATCCCACTTTCAGGTTTGGAAAATGCTTTACACAGGTTGTCTCAGTTGATCTCTGGGAGACAGGCACTATTATGATCCACATGTTGCAGAGGAGGAAACAAAACTGACAGGACATGCAGGAAGCAGGATTCTAGGGGTTATATTGCTAGACTTCCAAGTCCAGCGCTCTGACCAACATACCGTGTAGTTGCCTCAATGGCAGACATTCTCTCCAAAAGAACAGAAGAGTGACTATACTCTCCACTTTTGAGTAACGTGAAAACCGTGAGTTTTATGTTGCCTTGTGGTCATTGAGAAATATCTCTCTCCAAAACAAAATCTCTATAGAGCTGTCTTTTTTTTTTAACATTGCTTTACCAAAAGATCTCTGACTTCCCTGTAATAAGAGAGGATCATGGGTATTATGGCAAAGCACTCATGTTAGGTAACCATTCTGTGGGACTCGGCGTGTTCCACTGCGTCTTTTCAGCTTACAGTTTCTTTTTCTGTCAAACAAATAGATTGGACTAAGATTTCCAATGCTCTGACTATTTTTACATAAACAGCAAATCATTGTTAGTATTCACTTTCCAAAGGGGCTTGAATAAACCAACATAAATGCAAAGCCAGCATCTGGTTTCTTTAGTGAAACTAATGAGAACAGTAAGTTATGAGTATCACAATGAAACGAAGTCCTGAAATTGGTTCTCATTAAGAAGCAGTAGAGCATGTTGTTATATAAAAAAGGTGCTATTATGAGCTTTTGTGAAACAATTATTTCTGTTTTTCTTGAAACCAATTGTTATATCCCAAAGAGAGAATTCATACTCAAATAACCATCATGACTCTGTCTCACTAGAACTGACCCTGTAGAAAGCTAAGCATTGTCTTAGTAAATTGGGGGCAAATAGACACCAAAGTTTCTTCTCTTTTCTTTTTAAGGTTATGAACTTTCTTTTCAGATTAGGATATAGTTTTTAACATGCTCTATAGGCTCATGGTAGCATAGAATGGGTAGGAGGCAACCCTAAGCAGGAAGAGAACAGCCCTTGCTGGTGTTGTCTAGGTTTCCTTAAATCTACCTTTCAGAGTGGATGGACCGAGGTGAGGGGCACTTGGTAGTGCATGAATTTCCCTCTGGTTCTCTTTGTCAAAGCAGGGGCAAGTCTTCTGTCCTCTGCCAGAGGGATATCAGAGAAATGCCATTTCAATGACTGTCATTCTCCTAATCTGGCCTCTTCCTTCTAGTAGGGGATCAGAAAGATGCTGTTCCACTACCTTTCTATCATGAATTAGTCTTCTAGACTGACCTTTTTCAAAGCAGCAGGGGATCTTCTCTTTCTGAAGAGAACAGAAATACCATTCCTTGTTGCTTCCTCCAGCTAGTTCCTGGCCTGGTCTGCCTTCCAAGATGGGAGAGAAATGAATGGCAATCATCTCCCACTGCTGGTCCTCCTCCTCCTCAACTCAGTGTTTCCAGAGTCATACCCTTTCCACTGTGTTCTCTGTATGATTTGCTCCATAAGCGAAAATCTTGCCTTCATATTAAACATTTTTCCTTTCTCACTTTTCATTTTATGGTTCTCTCTGCACCCTGACTCTTTTCTGATGACTCAGCCTCCCAGGCCACCCTTTCCAGTTCTGGTTCCTTAATTCATTACTCTCCCTTTCTCACTGGCTAAAATGGGATGTGTGGGGGATGGTCTGTGCTCCCCATAGTCACTTTACCATTCTCTTTCTGCCTCCATCACTCATTCTCCTCTTCTCCTTTGAGGTTCATTCAATCCGTATCTGTCAGCCAAACAAAATTCTAGCAGCTGTTGTCCACCAACATCCAGGTCACTCCTCTTCTTTCCTTAATGAGTTTATTGCTAGCTTACAGTCTTTCTTTCCTCCTCAACTACCAACTACTGCCCACATATTTCTTCAACATATATAGAGATGGATATCTACATATCTATGTCTGTCTACATACACATACATGCACACATATGTGTGTATATATATTACTGACTATAAGAATATAGCTGAGAGAATCTTTTACAATACTGCTCTTACTAAAGGAAAGATAAAGCAAAGGAAATCCTTAAAACCATAGATTGGTGAGAATATGGGCACATGAAAATCTTTCTTAAATCTAGTCTTGAAAATTCTCTTTGTATGCATTTGGGAAAAATAAGATACTATTAGATTTAAGAAAAAAAAATCTATCTAGCCTTGCCCTAGATTGCTTTGGGTGATAGAGAGTCTTGTCTTGCCTCTGCTTTTCACCTCAAATAGTTATAATTTTGCCACCACCCAGTTTAAACCAGATTCTCCCCACTGATTTACCATGCCTTTGGGCAAACTTCAATGCCTAATTACATTGCTGGGCATTTAGGGGACTGTTTTTACCCCAGTTTATCTCCTTAAACCTGCCTTTCTCCAGTGACCTCTCCCTTCCAGGTTAGAACCCAAATTATTACAGGACATTTCCTATTTCAATGAAACTTTCTTTTATCTGCCTCCCCCTGTCCAGGTGCTTTTACGCTTCTCATGTTAAATCGTGTTTGCATATGTCTATATTCTTGTATGCTTCAAATAGAATGATAGCTATGGAAGGCAAATGGGGTTTTATTTATTTATTTGTTTATTTTGATATTGACTTATGGCTCAGTGGTAAGGGTTTGTTGAATTGCAATGCACTGAGCCTGTGATGTCCTGAGATCAAACATATTTAAGCTTCAGATGCAACATTCTGGAGACCTTTCTCCATGCAAAAACTTCTAGGCTCTCTCTGTTCATTGATCCTTCATAATGCCTAAGGAATATAACTTTTCAGAATCTTTGTAAGATTAAAAATGCTTTTGAAATAGTCTCATAATAATTTCCTCTTGTATTAAGAGAATGGAGAAGCGGGGGGTGGGGAGTAATCATCAATTATTCAAACGTATAAGGGCCTGCTATGTGCAAGGCATAATATTAGGGGATGGGATTTTAAAAAATGACAAATTACAAAGAATCTTCTCCTCAAAGAGTTAACTTTCTACTGAAAGATACCGTATGCTTGCCTCCCTTGACTTTATAAAGCCAAACAAAATCAACCACCACCAACATAACAATTATTTAACTGCTTTTTCTAAATGTGTAGATTAATTCTAGTCCATGTTATTTTAATGGCCATTGGAGAAGACAGGTTGGCTTGCACATTTGCCTTTTAAAAATTTCCCTAATAAAATATAGAAATTATTGAGAGGTTCAGTGTGTACAATTGAAATGAAAAGTCATGTTTAGTTTGAGGCTCTTTGAAAAGAATATATTGCAATAAATAACTTAGTTCATATTAAAAGTATTTTCTTCCCATAATGAATTAGTCTTCTTAAATGAACCAATAAATGAAACTAAACTGCATTATTAGATAAAAGATTTAATGATAGTAATCACTGTCTTTTCTACACTGTACTTGCACATTATATTATGTAAATGAGTGATGTTAGTAAGTTACATAGCTGCTTTGGATGAGTTGGTCAAATTTTAATACATTTTATTTAAATAAGTGAAATAATTGCCCTTCCCCATGTCAGTCTGGCCTACTTTAGTGACAAGTTTAGACTGAGACATTTCATGTAATCAGTTAGGCATAACTTGAATATTAATAATACACAAACCAATATAGTAAATTCTTGGTGGAATTCAGACATATTCATAGCGTATTTCCTTCCTCTGCCTCTTTGTAACTTCTCAGACCTCTCTTCCCCTTTGAGTACCTACCCCAAGAGCAAACAGAAGTTCTTGCTGCACAGGAATTTGATACCTTATATTAGTCTACTCTTCTCTACATTGATTTCCAGCCACATCATCCCTTTTTTTCCATCAAAACCTACGTGGCCATTGTCTTATTGCTTCATGAATTCTATAAAATGCAATATGTGTATGGGTGTTTGTGCATATCCAGCTTATGCACATAGGCATGGGTGTGTATACAGCATGTAGGTGCAGGAGTCAATGCATTTGGATGTGAGTGTGTGGCATGAGGTGAGTGGTTGGAGTAGATGTTTTCTTCTGTCTTAGCTAACACTTATTTGTGATCTCTCTGTAAGTCTGCACCTACTCAAATGAAGTTACTTAACCGCAGGAGGCTGAAAAATGTTTAACTACTTGCTCTCTAAGAAAAAAAAATCTATACATAGATGCAAGATACAATTTTAAGTTTATTCTGCGTTATTAACATTTTCTCTGCATCTTTCAAAAATAGAGATAGTCAACAACACAATACATCAAGCTGAGGTCTTTAGCCTTCACTGATTTCTGAGAAGTCATTGCTTCTTGGAAAATTGAACAATGCTGTGCAGTCTGATATTAGCACATTCTTGCCTTTTTACGGTGGAAGTAACCAACATGCCAATTCATTTTGCCATGATGTCGTAGTAATAAAAATTACCCACAATTAAAAACAATCACCACAGCCTTGTGAGAAATGAGGTATGCATATCACAATTTTCAATTTATACATTTCAAAAATTGAAAAGGCTTCATCAATTTTCTCAAAGATATACAAATATTAAGTTTTATAGCAATGACTTGACCTAAATATTCCATATCCTGATTTGATTCCAGTGAAAAATTGACTTGTTTAACTCAGGTTGTGATTCAAAAATAAATTTCTACTGTTTTGAGAAGCACTTCTTTCTTGAATAATACTGACTGACCTCTCACTGTGTAAACAGTGTTAAAATCAGACTCTAGAAGATCTTAAACGCCAGCAGTTAAGAAGCCATTTTAGTATTCCTGGGGAGAGGTCATATTTACTTGCTCCAGTTTCAGGTCTGTGAGCACAGAGTTGAGGGGACACTTTGTGAGGTATTAACATAAGAATAGACCAGATTTAGGAATTGTGGGGATGAGGGGCTGGTACCTAGGATGAGAGAGAGTGCCTGTCATCCCATTAGGGACTTCATAAATGCTGGTAGAATTCAATTGAGTGACTTTACTGTTTTCTTTCAAATTCCATTGATACTTAATAAAAATTCAACAGTGATTCCTCCTCCTTCCTGTGATAGGCAGGGGATTCACACACACACACACACACACACACACACACACACACACACATACACATACACACACACATACACACATTCTGAACATTTGCATGAATGTGGAAAGTTTATTTAAAATAGTATAATAGTACAATCCTAAATAATGCTATTTTACCTTAGATACCTTTCAGCTTTAATGCTTTTGCCTTTTTTTTAAATTTTAGGTTGAAGAAGCTCTAGAAGCAGTGAAAAATGCTACAAATGAGCAAGACCTTGCAAATCGCTTTAAGGAATTTGGAAAAGAGATGGTGAAATTGAACTACGTAGCTGCCAGAAGACAGCAGGTGAGGAAAAGTGAAATTTCAGAAGAGAGGAAAATGGCTAGATTTCATGTAATCATATAGGTTATTTTTTTATTTAGCACACTACCTAAGATTTGCCAAATGTTTTTCTTGATTTGAAGCCCCTTCCTTGTGTCAGTTTCAGGAGCAATTTTTGATATTTGAGATCATTGCTTTATCAACTCTTATCCAATGAAGTTTCAAAAGAAAACCATTATATTCTGATAGAAATGAAAGTATCCTTCTTCTTAGCCAACTCCATGTTTCATAAAAATCTAGGATGATGGCTCCTAATTTAGATGATCAATTTTGATTAGTGTATTAGTGAGTTAAAACTAATGTTAACCATTATCCTTAGGTACTCCAGATCATGCTTTCATCATATCCTGTCATCCACTAAGACATCATGGAATGCAGCTTGCCTTCAGATGTTAACGCCCCTGCGCCCCACAACACCATTCCCAATTCTTAACTCTGGCTCTAAAAACAATACTTAAATGAATACTACCAATGCTATTGAAAGAATGGATCAATCCTTGCCTTGTGGCTTCACCTAAATTTCTGGTGACTGTTTAAAACACAAATTCCTTCCCTGGCCACTTCTCACTTATATGTGTTCTATCCCTCTGGTGGAGTATAAGGTCCTTGAGTGTAGGAATTGTCTCATTTTTGGATGTGTATTCCCAGCATGTAACCCAGTGCTTGGCACATAATAGGTCCTTAATGAATGAATCTTGCTTAGTTGTGGATCCTGAGTATTTGAATGTTAGCCAGGTTATTTTTCTTAAACATAAGACATGGCTAGAAAACTTGGAATAGATGTTAGTGTTAGCACTTCTTTCATTGCCTTCCTTTGCATTTTTATATAATTCATAACAAAACATGAATGTTTTGTTAATTTGTCAGAGGTCTTCAGGTAGAGGCTAGATGAACACTGGTTGGATCTGTTACAAAGTGGATTCTTTCACAGAAATGATTTAGATTAGATGGATTTTGAGTCTAGCCAGTTCTACAATTGTATGATTCTGGGGGATTGTCTCCTCCATGTCCCTCATAAGGCCCCCGAGGTCAAAGGAAGAGTTTCTTCCTATCTTCCCCATTAACATCAGCATAGAAACACATGGGGAAAAAAATCAAACACTGATGATAGTGGTTTTATGTTATGTTTGATATTATGCTTGCCTAACAGATCTTTTAAGTCAGAAGAAAAAAACAATAGAGCTAATCATTTTTATATGATAATATGACATTCTTAAGAATTGCCTAACTGGATCAGGAACTATAGTGGTTTCAGCTCAGTTTCCTTTCTTACAGACAAACAAACAAACACAACAATGTCTTGTGCGAGAGTATATAGTATTGGCCTCTTCTATATCATTCTCAGAGGCTAAGAACATCCTCCAGTGGGATGCTTTCAGAGAGAGCCACTCATACACATACATATGCACACATTCTCTTCTCTGACTGACCTCCCTCACTCTTAATCAGATGAATATGGATTAAAAGTATAGGTGTGATAGTGAGGATAGTGATGAGGTTGCCCAGGATCTCCTCTCATATCCTTTCTTCAGCTACTTGAGAATTCATTATGTGGAGTAAATATGTGACTGTGCCTTGCTATCCATCCATCCATTTTTGAGCTCAAGTATACAGTTGAAGTTTACTTGATATTGCTGGATGCCATCCATTTGGACTTGGTGATCAAAGACAGGCAAACAGATGCTTGATCATTTGACAATCATTTATTGTCACAGTCAGGAGCCCCTAGCATCGTCAGCAGATCTCATGTGCATTTCTCAGACTGAATTTGATGCCTAGAAATCATTTCTGTACATCCCCCTCTTGTCGTTCATCAGATGAGGGCATGCCACTAGAGAAAGCTCTAGCATAGGACAGCTTTCTGAATATTCTAGTTGAAAGGCCTGAGAATTGTTAAAACATAGCAGGGAGGCATGAAAATAGCCTTAACATGTTGGAAGGAACTTTTTGATTGATTATTGATGATAATGGTGGTGGAGGTAGTGGCCTTTGTTTATGTGGCACTTTAAGTTTTACAAGGCTCTTTACAGATGGGATCTCATTTCTGACAACGCTGTGAGGGATGTACTGTAATTATCCCAACTTTACAGATTAGGAAAATGAGACTAAAGCAACTTGCTCAGGATCACACAACTAATAAAAATCTAAGGTTTATTTTGAACTTGGATCTTCCTGATTCTATCCACCATGCCACCTACAAAAGGGATCAGGCTTGCCTTGTTCAGTCTGAAGGTACAGAATAAATGGGTTTTTTTGAACTTGCAGAGGCATAGGTTTAGCCTTACAGGGAAAAACCATTTCCTAATAATTCCAACTATCCCAAAGTGGAATGGATGGGCCCAGGGGAAGTTCAGTTCATCTCAGTAAGTAGGTGCTTTGTGCCAGGTCCCAGAGCCAGGTATTGGGCCTCCAGTAGTTCTAAGGAGCTTACATTCTACCTCCCTTTTCCCTGCTGGAGGTCTTCAAGCAAAGGCTGAATGATTATTTGTTTTAGTAGGGAGTTGTTGTTCTAGTGAGTAAATTATTTATTTCTTAAATGAATTAAGCAGCTACAAATGTCTCTTCCAACTTTGAGATGCTGCAGTTTTATATTGTCAAAATATCCTACACCCATGAAATTTTTACCATGGGAACATCTCTGCCTTCCACCTTCATCCTCTCACCCACAGAGGGGATTTTGCTTCCTAACTCCAACTGGCCACTAAGGACCAGCTCTCCATCAGCATCATCTCTTCAATTGGGGAGAGTATTTTTTGGAGATTTAATTACTTTCTTAAGTACTACTCACAAATAGCTTTTCTGTTGGCTCCAGGGTGACATTGATTTCCTAATCATTGGGATCTCTTTTTTGTCAAATAGTCTAAGAATTGAACTGTTCGGGATGCCAGGTCTTTCTGAAAGTAAAACTATTTAAAAGGGGAGGCAAAATAGGTCTGAGGGGCCTGCCACAAGCTCATTGTGCAGTTATTCTGCACCTACTTTTGTGTAGATAAAAGGAGTCTCATTCCTGCCACTGTCTCCCCATGTGATGTTAAGGGTGTGACTTTACATTTTCTGCCTTTGTTTTCTCATATATGACATAAAGGCCAATGGAGTTGATGATCTTGAAGAGTCCTTTTCACTCTGTGGTTCCAAGTGCTTTCGAAAACAAACATATATTTATAGTATATCTCCATGTTTCCTCTGTTCAGGAATTGAAGGACCCTCACTGCAGGGATGAGATGGCCGCAGCCAGAGGGGCTCTGAAGAAGAATGCCACTATGCTCTACACAGCATCCCAAGCATTTCTTCGTCACCCAGATGTGGCTGCCACGAGGGCCAATAGGGACTATGTGTTCAAACAAGTCCAGGAAGCGATCGCTGGCATTTCAAATGCAGCTCAGGCTACTTCACCCACTGATGAAAACAAAGGGCACACTGGCATTGGGGAGCTGGCGGCTGCCCTCAATGAGTTTGATGTGAGTATCACAATGGCATGCACAAGCAATCCTGCCTTCCACTGGGAAATTTTTTTGGGGGGATTGGAACAAAATATTATCAAATAAATTATTTCTTTTCAATTAATACTGATATTATTTACAACTTCCCTGCAAGGCACATTAATTTTATCAACACTATTTCTGGATTTATACAACTCCAGAGAACTAAGGAAGGATTTACACACTCTAGCTGACTTTGAAATAATGAACATTAATGGTCCATAAACATGGCCCAACAGAACTCTTATATGGTACTACCTTAGTGAAGAGTTAATGTTCTAGAGGCTTGTCTCATAGTCAGAAATGACATGCGAGCACATGGAGAAGCATAGCATGACTTGGCACAAGGGTAAAGGATTCTTTTCATGGTTTGTTTTGTTTTTATTGAAGTCAAGCACAGTTATGACTGGGTGATGTACCTCTCCCATTCCCAGTTGTCTGGCAATGAGAACCCCAAGGAAAGATGACCTCTCAACTTGATCTTAAACTGACACTTAAAGGTCTCTCTTCACTTTAATTCACCAGACATTCGCTATGTTTATTATGTGCAAAACACCATAGATGATAATTTGCTTTGCAAATCTAGTGTGTCCAAGTCTAGTTAGTTAAACTATCCATTTGCAAGACTAAAAATATATAGTCAGTTTCAGTCTGCAATTATTGCAGTATGGTAGGTGTTGTGGGGACCACAAAGGAGTATTAAGCATGATCTCTGCTGTGTACAACCTTGATGCATAATAAATGCGATAAAATAGGCACATAGATAATTATACATCTAAGCCTAGAGTAATAAGAAATAAAGAAAAGTAATTCTAAATATTATAAATAAAGTGCATCTGGGACTTTAAAGAGGGACATTCAAGCAGAGATCTTTAAAGAAATGGTAGTTTTATAGAAGTTGCATTAGATTTTTAGTATGAGGTGAGATATATAAAAAAGTTCAAGAAATTTTCTAGGTAATTAGTCATTTTATTAATCATACCAGTGCATAATTAAAAAGGGGTCAGTCTCACTCTCAAATGCCAAAGATCCTTCATGAAACTCAGTTAATGCTTATATGCTTTTGGAAGAGTGGGTTTTCTTTAGGGTGGCAATCAACTGTGATTGTTTAATAAGTAATGAGAGAATGAATATTATAATGAGAGATGGGGCTTATTCTGATGAGGGTCTGGAGCACGTGATTCTGAAGATTACCCAATCTTGGTAAAAGAGACTTATCTATACCTATATCCCCTCATTTAAGATAATATAAGCAAAAGTGGAATCTACTTCTGTTCAGAAGTACAGTAAAACACAATGGGATGGAATCCATCAATTCACCTAAACTAAAATGTCCTTTCTTTGGAATAGATCTGAATTTTCCCAGTAGGATGTATCTGCCCAAGATTTCATTTCTTTATCAACTTTGCCATTCAAAGACTGCTTGAATAGTCTATAGGGAATGAGTAAATAGGAGGGGGAAAATCTTGGTTCTAATTCAATAATTGGTTATTAATATGAGATAAATAATCATTTCTCTCAGAGGATCTGATTTGAATCACAGTTGCTACTTAATATCCATATGATCTTGATCACCAAGAACATTTGGCTGAATCTAATAATAGAATGAAATTTAAAAGGAAAAAAAAATGTAATGTCTCACAGTTAGATTGAAAAATTCAGTGTCACTAGTAGAAGAGAGGGAAGGCATAGCTGTGTGAGGAAGAGCCAGGGCTTTTAATGAGCCACAAGCTCCATATTTGTGAGCAGAATGATGTGACAGCAAAATTTTAAGGTGGTCTTGGGCTACATGAAAAAATTAGCTTCCAGGATTAAGGAGGTAATGCTTCCTTTATCACAATGTGACACTTTCATATTCTGCAGTTTAGCAATGGATTAGATAAACTAGAGAATGGCCAGGATAGTAAAGGGCTCTGAATCCATGTAATAGGAGGATTAGTTGATGAAATTGGCAATATAGAGTCAGGAAGAAAAAACATCATCTTAATTGACTTGAAATGCCAAAAAAGGCTTTTGATCTGCTTGGCCCTGGGGGTCAAAACTAGGAGCAGTAGATTAAAGCTGGAAATGGATGAATGAAGGTCTTATATGAGTGGTGATGATGGTGGGAATCTTTCTACCAATTCAACTAGCCAGAAGTGGATTGAACTGTTTTGGGAGGTAGTTGGTCTTCAAGTAGAATCTGAATGACCAGTTGAATACCTCGTAATGTAGATTGATTTAGGGATAATAACAGCTATCATTAATATAGTACTTTAAGGTTTGCATAGATTTATTTTGTCCCTACCACAGCCCTGAAAGTTAGGAAGTCTTACTATCTTCACTTTACAGATGAAGAAACTAAGGCCTAGAGAGGTTTCCATTGATTGCCCAGGGTCATATAGCTAATAGGAATCTGAGCTCAGATTTGAACTTGAGTCTTCCTGATTTATAGCCCAGCACTCCATCCACCTTGTTGCCTATGTATTTGGATTGTGAATTTCTGTGATTTTAGTGTTTCTGTGATCTCCATTCTGGGCTCCTCTAAATCTTAAGGGTACAGAGATGGACCAGAGTGAAGAGGGCTTTAGTCCTTCAGAAGAAGGGGAGAGCATAATATGCAAAGATTTGATGTGGAGGGAGGTCATGGTTTTTGGAGATTGCTGAGAAATCTTATTTGACTATAGCATAAAATCGTGGAATTTAGAACTGGAAGGAAAATTTAGTGTGAACCCACCATTTTATACACATACACATCTCTGCTCTTGAATGCTAGACTAGAGGAGTTTGGAACTTTTTCTCATGGCAGAGGAGATTGATCCAGCTGCATTTTATGGAATAGATTTAAATCATGAAAAACTGTAAGTGGGGAAACCAATTAGTTTGCTGTCATAGTCATCTTAGCCCAGAGTAATGAAGGATTTAACCAAGATGTTAGCAATGGAAACAGAAAGAACAAAAAGAAATGATTTTGCGATTGATATCAAGTGTTAAGGATTGTGAAGCACTTTTTGGCCACTTGTAAAAATGGGGTTACACAATCACATTGAAAGGTTGAGTAACTTGCTAGTATACGTCAGAGGTGGGCCACAAATGTAGGTCTTCTGAACCCAATGGGTTACACCAACAATCTGCCTTTACTTTATAGATGGTAGAGTGTTGAGTGGATAGCAGTATAGATTCTGGAGTCATCCATTTTGGGGTGATAATTGTAGCTAAGGAAGTAACTTGCCCAGAGTTACAATCTAGTAAGTTTCCAAGGTAGAATATTAACATAGATCTTCCTAACCTGAAGATATAGTCTGAGACATTTTTTTCTTTAATATGAGAAGACATATTTTACTTTGAATATGAGCTAGTTGGGGGGAGAATAATTAACCATATGTGAATGAATAATGCCAACATAGACATGCACATAAAGACATGGGAGCCTACGTATTGGATATCAGACCATGTAACTCCTTTATGTAACCTTTCTTTTTGGCTTTTATTGTTACCTAGTGTAGCATTTTATTCACCTTTCTCATTCCTAGTGTTGCTGTCATACAGTTAAAGCGTTATTTATTCTACTTTGTGTGAATGCATACAGTCATCACTCAAGAGATCCAACTGAATTCACAAATTTTCTCACAAACAGTAGTTAAATATTAGAATGCCATAGGTAGGATGCAATTAACCCATTCAAGCTCTTCCCTTACATATACTAACAAATATACTAGAAAATTCTTACCTGTGGTTTTTGAACATTTCCCTCATTGAAAAACAAAATCACCAACTTTCATGAGTTTAGAGCAGACCTGTAATTCGCCAGTGCCATATAACCACATTAGGGATTCTTTGATGTGCTCTATCAGTCTTGTAGTATAGCATTAAATGGGAATGCACACACTTCAGGCTCAATTTCAGGAGAGCTATTCCTAGGATTATTATTAACTCGCTCCCTTTTCCTGGGGTTGAAAAGAATTCAAGCTTCCTGTTATCACTTTTCTCATAATCTATTATTATATTGAATGGGCATTTTATGAATGCTAATAACATAAATACAATCAAAATTTAAATGAGTAGAATGCATTGAGATCTCCAAATGAAAGAGATCATTCAATTGCAAAGTATAAAACACATCCATAAATTAAGCATATCTTTAAAATACTATACTTTAAAAATGGAAATACTTCATTCTATGGCAGACAATAAACAATGGACTACAGATCCAGATATAGTAATGGTGTTACTTACTAATATGCTTCTTTTCTATTGCTTCTTTTCTATCTACAAAAATGAAAATGTATCTTTGATCTATTTCCCTTCAGATTGTCATAACTGAGTAAGATGCCCCAAAATTAAATGTAAAAAAATGATATATCAGTCATCAAAAGTGCATAAAATTGTGACCTTCTGTTGTATAATGCCATCGACTGATTGACTGATTTCTAGCTTGATAGCTACACTTCACAATCCAAGTAAAGGCTCATTGTTACCCTCTATTTTTATGAAACATTGGCTTTGTTTGCAGCCTAGTAATCTCAAAATAATTTGGACTTGGTGATCTGTTTTATGACACTTATTATGGCTAGACATCTAAATTCAACATCGTGATTTCTGAAGTGAAAAAATGAGAGAAAAGCAGTGGTTTAATGACCGGAAACTGTCATATGAGAGCCTGGTGCTAAAATAGCAAAAAGGAAAATGATTGGTAATCAAATGAAAAAATCAGACTGTCAAAAATGTGGCAGCTCAAAATTGTTCATTTCAGTCCAGTGTCTTTGCAACTTCTGAAATGACACAAGGATGGGGAGGGAGAGGATGACTAACCTATCAAAGTGAATCTTAGATTAATATATATTTAAGAGGATTAGAAACTGGGGAGGAGGAGGAGTGCATTCTTATATACTTTAAGCCATCAGACAGCAACTTAGAACAGATTCATCAGATCTCATTTCCCCAAAATTCTTTTCCAAATGGAGACCCCTAGGAAAATCAGATGTGTTGCACTCACAGATTTTCTCATTACAAATCCTCCCTATGCTGCAAAAACACTACAGAGTTAGTGATCTGGAGATCAGAAGCCAGTTTCATTCTCCCCTGTCCCATCCTATGTGAGCCTTTTTTATAGAAACTTGAAAGAATGATGATAGCTTTCTCCCTCTCTATTACAAGATAAAACAAAATCTGACCTCTCTTCCTAGGGATTAAATTCTATATGGATTGACTAGGTGGAATACATCAGTCACTAGAGGAAGTGCTTAAAATACAAAGGGAAAATTGGAACAATACTTGCACTCAAGGAAGGGAGGGGAGGAGGCAACATGAACACATAAACTGCAATATACAAACAGTTATATTATTATATAACAATTATATAATGACAGTATGCATTATACAACAATTGTATGTGCTTACATATTGTATAACTTCTACATGGAATATTATGATCCATTGATATAATATATAATACTCAAGATATAATTATGCAATTTTAAATATCTAATTTCTAGGGAGAGACCATGGGGGTGTGGTGGGGTGGGGTGGGAGGAAGAGAATTCAGACTGTTGTGAAGGAAGCTGGGGGTTCTTTGAAAAAGAGATAAGGAGAAAATATGTTCCATGTATGAGGGCAAAGGTTCTGAAAAGATAAATGGGATGTTGTGTACAAGGAATCTTAAGAAGGCCAGATTGACAACACTGTGGTGGGTACAACATAGACTGTTCCGTAACAGGCCCAGGAATGTGGACTGTAAGGATTGTGTAGGGCTTTCAAAGCTGAAGCAAAGGGTTTATGTTTTATCTTATAGGTAAGAGGTGGTCAATGGCGTATGTTGTTTTGCTTTGTTTTATAGTGAAGTAGTATGGTCAGACAGGTGTTTTGGAGGATGGATCAGAGAGGGGAGAGACAGCAGAGAAACTGATGAAAGGTAACTTAAATAATCGAGGTAAGAGGTGAAGGAGGGCCTGACCTGTGGTGGTAAATGTCTGAGTACAGAGAAGAAGAGAGATGTGAGATATATTGTGAAAGGAGAATTAACAATATTTAACATCTGATGGTTTGAGAAGAATCAGAGAGAAGGAGAAAATGAAGATATTGCCAAATCTTGAGTAACTGGAAGGATGATATCGCCCCCATAGAAATAGGATGTAGAAGACTTGCTTGGTTTTATGGAAGGGAAAATAAATTCCATTTTGCAGATATTGTGGTTGAAATGCCTACTCTCAGTTCATTTAGTTGGAGATTCCCAATAGGCAGTATTGATAGAGAGCTACAATTCAGAAAAGAGAAGCTAGCTAGATAAATCTAGGAGTAAACTGCCTAGAGTGTGATAGTTGAACAAATGGGAGATGGTGATATCTCAAAGAGTGAGTCTGGGGCTGAGGGTGGGGTGGAGATCATAGGTGAGAAAGAGATTTCATTAACTGAGAAGTCAGAACATTTGAGGAAATATCAACCACTGGGGCATAAAGAAAAGAAAGACTGTAATCCAAAGCCTGAAGAAAATTTCTTGAGAAAGAGATGATGATCTGGAGACCTGGAGGAAGGATTATGTGAGGGTATTAGAAAATGCCTATAACGAGTTTACATGTATTCATAAACTCAAGAGTGCATTAAATGTGAGATTGCCACCACTGTTGCTATAATTATAGCTACATATTAAGTATCTTAATGTTTGAAATCTCTTTAAAAGCCCTCTGAGTTATATACCTGTGTTTTCCTCGTAAGCCCTAAGGTTATACAATGCTTTCATCTGGTCATTTTTCAAAGTGAAAACATCCATTCTTCCCAAATGAATAAAGCATGGGTCTTATGTATTCAAAGCTTTTATAGGACTCCAAATCTTGGTTTTGTGGACTATTTATATTATTGCATTTCTAAAAAATGTTAATTATTCTGTTTCCAGAGAAAGCTCAGGAAGTTAACTTTCCTCTTTTAGGAGGGTTTTTTATTACTACCGTATCTTCAGTTTCTTTTTTTTTTTTTTTAATGCAGATACTTTTGTCATTCATTATTAGAATTGCCTTAGGAAGAAGAGACATCTAAATGAATCATCTAAAAGGAAAACTAAGCATACAAATTCTAAACAGATAATTTCCTTTAGTAGCTTTTTCTTGTAGTAGAATGGCTATCATAAAAAAAGAGGGAATAAATGTTTTCATAAAATTTTGAACCAATTAGTAGTGATAGAACTGCATCAGAATCCAGGCTCCCTGAATTTTAAAATAGGACCCAAATTGACAACATCATTAATTGTTTCTTAACCAGAACCACTTTGTGAGAGTGTTATAAGAATTGTCTTCATCATCAAAATGCCAAGAGATTGAGAATTTTTTTTGGGGGGGGGAGATAAGACTTTATCTTTGTTAGTGATACTCATCAGGTTGTGGTTAGTAACATTCCGTGTTTGACAACACATTTCAGAATAGTTCTTGGGCAGGGGGGGAGAGGTAAGCATTGCATTTGGATTTGAGATAGGAGTGGACATCTGGCAAAATCTTGGATATTAGTCACAGTGTTGGAACTCCTGTGCTCATGTAAGTTGATCATTTACCATATTGATAAAGGATTAAAGTCTTAGAACACAATAGCAGAATTAGGAAATTGATCTCAAGATGTTTATTTTTCTCCTACTGTTTGCCAGACAGTAATAGGTGCTAGCAATATAAGACAGAGAATGATGCAATCTTTGCTCTGGGGAGCTTATATTATTAAAAAAAAAAGATGGTGATGCTATTTTCTTATCCATCTTTTTCATATAGTATTAAAATTATCTTCTATTCATTTATTGTCTATTTTTCTTTACCATATTTTCTATAAAAAATTCAATTCTGTGTGCTAAACAACGATAAATCCAGTTTCCAACAAGAGAAACCCCAAATCAGCAATTTCTACCTATTAACTACTGAAATGTCTATTTACTAGAATCCCAAACCAGACAGGGATTCAATTTGGATGAAAAAAATAGAAATTAACCAGTGCTAGTGATATATATTCCCATTTAACTTTTTTCTTTAACTTTAAAAGATAAATTATCCATCAACCAGACATTTTGTACAAGGCTTATGGAAACATACTTTTGCATTTTTCTGACAGTGTGAGTCAGCCAAGCCAGTAGGTCATTATTTATCTGCTTCCTGTGAAATTGCCTCCTGTGACATCATATCAATAAACATACATAGCCATATACTTCTAAATACTAGAACAATGTCCTCTATTTAAACCACTCCCAGTGAATGAATTTTAGCACAGATATCGCGTAGCATTCTTTGCCTCACACTGACATCTGGTGGACAATCATAACATTAAAAAAAGAAGCCAAAATTTTTGTATGGTTTCTATATCAAAGGATTACAGATTTTAGAGATGGAAGAGATATAGATGTTCAAGTTCAAGTAGTCTCACCACTCCATTTTACTCTTGAGAAACTGCAGATGCAGTAGTATAAAGGAACCATCCAAGGTTCTACATAAGAAGTGGCCTTTTAACTCTCAATCCATCACTCTTTTCACTGCACCATTTTACTTCCCTACAACTTTTTAAGATCATCTTTTGGAATAAGTGTTTCATTTATCATTATTAACATGGATTTCTGACAAATCCATTTTCTTTGATTTATGTATAGATCTACAGTAGAGTGAAAATATAACTGCTATGTTTGGAACAAGATTGCTGGGTTTCAGTCCCCCTCCTGCCAAGTAGCCATGAACCTTAAACAATTCCTGTCATCTGCCTTGGTCTCATATTTTTCATCTGTAAGTCGAGGATGATGTTTATCTAACTTTCTGGGATTCTGTTATTCATGCGAAGAGTACAGGAAAAGTGGTCCTAAGGATGATGATCTAGTCTTATCCTGCCACTAATTTCTTGTATTATCTTGGACAAATCTTTAATTTGTCTAAGTTTCAGTTTCCTCTTATGAAAAAATAGGAATGGAAACACTGACCTTGCCCTACATACAGGTGGATGTAATAATCAAATATAGACTAGTGACTTTTGGGAGAAAAAAGATAAAACACAGAGAAAGTGTAATAGAGGTCAAATGTATACTTATCAGTCACTATTTCAATGGCAATTCTTGTGTAATGATGGCATGATGGTATTTTGAGGATCATTGTGATGACCTAGAGGTTCTAAAAAATGTTGGACTGCTTCTGAATCCTCAAAGAAAAGTTCAGTTATGTCCATTTTCACATTATTCATATATTCATGTATAAATTCTATTATATGTATATATGTGTGTGTTATGTGTGTACACACGCACAGAGCCAAAGTGATAATGTCAGTAATTGGACATGTCTTTGAGAAATACATGCACACACATACACACATGTGCATGCACATGTGTATGCACATCATACATATGTATGTATGATGTGTGTATATAACTTTATTCTGTCTTCCAAGTCTACTAATTCCTCATTTTCAATAATAATAAAGCTAATAAGTTTGCCTTTAGGTTGAGCAAACTTAGCCTCACAGAGGCGAGGTGATTTGCCCAAGGTAATGCAGCTGGAATGTGTCAGAGCCAGGATATGAATCCAACTCTCCCTCATTTCAATTCCATACCACTATACCTCTCTCTCTCTAGCACTTTAAATTTTACAAAGCTTTCCCCAAAGATACAAATGAGGAAGTAAAGGCTCGGAGAAATTGGGGAAATTGACCAAACTCCCATAGCCAATATGGAGTTGAAAATCAACCTCAGGTTGTTTTACTATAACAATGAGATAAACTGTTCATAGCATATATAGTTACTATACTGTAACTGGAAGAAATTACTTCCTGAAAATGTAAAAAATACTTTACTGAATTCCATTGGTACTATTGGAATGTAACTTCATAGAGTGAGGGGCTGTTTCCTTTTTTTTGTCTTAAAATCTCAGTGTCTAGAATAGTACTGGGTAACATTAGGAATGCTTGGCGAACTTAATTGAGTCATCATAGTGATAAGATTTTAAATAGAATAAAAATGAACCAGCTAATAATGCTACCTAATATATGAATAGCATGGGCCCTCATTCATTTTCTTCTTACCATTTCTGCATTTAATAGGTTGCTTGGAGAAGAGAATTTGCAAGTAAAGAACAGGAAAGATATTTCCCACTCTACCCAGGCCTTACATTTTATCAGATTGTGATATCATCTCTAAGAATTCTAACTCAAGTCCTTTTTATATGTCTTATCAGTGCTTAATTGAGATTATTATTTTTCAGATATGTATTTTCTTCTAACAGTATGTGTGTATATGTATACATATATGCATACATATGTGCATGTATGCAATATATATATGCTTTTAAAAACAATAATTTCCTCTTCATGGAAAGTTGATAGCTGCATTAGAGATATTTCATCTTTATCGCATATAATTACTACCAAAAATAACATTGAAAACATGTAATTGATAATAAAATCCCCCAGTTCTTTAAAGACATGATACTAAGTATCCTTTAATTTATTACTTTGTCCATTTCCATTTCCATGATTTCACATTCTTTCAAGCAGAGGATAATACTTGCCCTTTTTTTCCTATTGGGCTGCTTAAGGAAGAAAGCTATGCCTTGTTTTGAAATGTCTTAGATTTTTTTTTATTTTTCTTTTCTTCATCCTCTATTTTAAGAGTTACGTACTGTCCAGAATGTTGGACCTGGTATCAGAAAGACCTAAGTTCATATCCAACCTCAGATATACATTAGCTGTGTGACCCTGAGTAAGACATTTAATATCTCTGTGCGTCCGTTTTCTCATGTAAAATGAAGATAGCAAGAATACCTACTTTCCAGGTATGGTAAAGATACAATTAAATGATATTTGTAAGTGTTACACAAACCTTTATAAATGGGATTGTAGTTATTGTTGCCAATTCTGTGATCATTTTCCTTCTTCAGATACTAATTCTAGTAATGATACTTAGCAAGCTACTGTGTCAGGTTCTCTTCCACTCCGCTAAAGCTGTGAGAAGACTTACCCATGAAGTAGTAGGCATAGGATTTGAACTTTGATCTTTGTAAATCTACACAGATTCTTTGCAGGGTGTTGAAAATGCATAAATAGACTTGTTACCTAGGCATCCTACTATGTCCAAAGGCATTGTTTTCTGATTAATATCAAGGGGAATCACCCCACTACTGTACTACAATTTACAAAAGAAGGCCCGAGTCCGATCAGAGACTCTCTGTGAAAGGTTAAAGTGGGACATGGCTAGTAATCTAGGCTCAGAGAGATGAGTAACTTCCTCTGCTCATTTTCCATTTCTTTTTGATAAACTTATGACCATCTCAGGGAAGAGAATGAGGAACACTACACACAATTAATATGAAAAAAAGAAAATGATACAGCCCACTCGGCCCACGTAAATAAGTATAGGGAACATGGCCACTGATGAGATGATTCCATTGTTTCCTAGAAAGGAACACATTGTTTTCAGGCCTTGAGAGTTTCTGGTCCCATGCCAACCAATGCCCATTGACACAAACCTCACTATTCATGTGAGGTGTATGAGCCAAAGCAGAGCAAGTTCAACTGGCCATGTGTCTTTTTTTTTCTTAGCAACTTTCAGTATTTCCATTGGAAACCTGAGGTGTCAATGATTGATTCTGTTTATGAACCTATATCTGGGGATATTCAGACATTTACTTTAAGGACTGAAGAGTGGGTCACTGAGACCAAAGATACTCTTCCAATGTATCACATGTCATGCAGAGATGATGGCCTAATTTCCTAGCCTCAGAGATGGACTACTTTTTCTATAATTGCTTTGTACTTGAAAACCCTGGCAAGAAGGCTGCTCCCATAAATCAGGAAAGTAACAATGACAAAAACCAGAAGGGCTTCAATTGGACTTTTAGCAAGCAAGCAAAACTATCACAGAATGTCACAATAAACTTAGCTATATCTGTTTATCAATGTGTGCATGTATGTGCATATGTGTGTGGCAGGGGCAGAGGGAAGGGAGACCTTTATTCTATCAGTTATTACATAAACAATAAAATATCTATGATTTCTTTATGATGGAGAGGTCCCAAATATGGAAAAATCTCTCCAGGAGTTTAATTCATTAACTGTCATTTATAGCCTTAGAGTATTATCTGAGTTTGGGCACTGGGGGGTTAAATAAATCACCCATAGGTACAAACTAATCAGTTTGAAAAGTAGGACCAGAACCCCAAATTTCTTGGCATCAAGGCTGGACCTTCTTACCTACGCTAGGTTGAAGTCCATATTTGCGGTCTCATAGATTTTACTTAAATTCTCCTACTCAGAGGATTTTGATGCCATCTCATCATTAATAGGGAGCATTTATATTTCACATTAAGGTTTGTTAGTGTTCAGTAATTCCAGTCATGTCCAACACTTTATGACCTTATTTGGGATTTTCTTGGTGGAGATACTGGAATGGTTTGTCATTTTTTTCAACAACTCATTTTAAAGGTGAAGAACTTAGGCAAAAAGGAGTAAGTGACTTGCCCAGGGACATACACATAGGCAGTGTCTGAGATTGGATTTGAACTCGTCTCCCAGATTCCTAGCCTGGTGCTTTACGTTGAGCCACCAGCTTCCTCTACTTTAAGTTTACAAAGGGCTATTCAAATATTATTTCATTTTATTCTCACAACAACCCTGGAGGTAGGTAGTATTATTATTATACATATTTAGTAGAGGAGAGAGCTGGGAACTGAGGTGGTCAGAGGATAAAAGCTTGCCTAGGGTCACATAGCTAGGAAACATCTGATTTGAATTCAAGATTTCCTAACTCCAGGTTTACCTTATGTGATAACCTCAATATACCATCTTGTAGAGCACCTCAAAGCATAGCATTGTAGAACCATTTCATCTTCTTTTCACATAAAAAAATATCTAGCTTCAAGAAAACAGAGTAATATCAAGCTCAAAAAATATTCATGAAACCTGTTATTCATGCTTTTGTTTCTAAAATGGGAACCAAGGTTGTAGTCATGGAAGTTAGATGGGAATTGAAGGCAACGAGGTAAAGCAGAAGATAGAGTCCTGGACTTGCAGTGAGGAAGAGGAGTTCAAATCCAGCTTCTTCCTAATCCTGGCCACTCACTTCCTTTCTCTGTGTTTTAGTTTTTTCAGCTGTAAAATGAGGATGCCGATGGTAGCTGCCTCAGAGTTGTGGGGCCCATCAGATGAAGTGTTATTTGTAAAGCACATAAAAGTCTCTTACAACAACACCAGCAATAGTAATATCCAGTCCTGCCGCATATGAATTTCATTATTATGTTTATTAGTTTCAGATGATCTTTTGATTACTCCAAATGCAAACATGATCACATCATAAGCAAATTAGAGGAACAGAGCAGAGGCAATTAAACTATCAGATCCATAGCTAGAAGAAAAGCTCGTGATGAAACAAGGTATGGAGAGGATTACAAAAGATAAAATGGGTATTTTCAATTACATGAAATCAAAAAGTTATTTATTCAAAAGCAAATCCAGGAAGACTAACATTATGGAGGGAAAAAATGTGTGGGAAAAAGTCATTGCTGCAAATTCTTTCGATAAATGTCTCATTTCCAAAATATGTAAGGAACTTGTTCAAATATATGACAGAGAATCATTCCCCAATTGATAAATGACATAAGGATATGAAGAGAAAGTTCTAGAGAAAAGAAACACAGACTGCCTATAGCCTAAGGAAAAAAAATCCAGAAAACTAGCAATCAGTGAATTGTTCCTATAACTGATCTAGTAATTGTTATGTGCTTATCACAGTACCATAGTAAACTTTCAAGCATCACTTTCACTGCCTTATCTGCATCAGAAATCGATTGCACATTTTATACATAGCCTATAATCCTGGGCTTTCAGTGGCCATTATTCTTTCCCTGCTCATAAGGAAGTAATTGTGGGTAGTGGTCTTGATAGGTTCCCCTATCATTCTCAGAGCATATTTTGTAAACAGGCAGCTACTTACTTTCTCAATAACTTCATATGGGTTGACATTTTATTGCTCAACTAAATCATAAGTGCCTTGAATACTCATTTTTCTCACAAAAAATCATTTCTCAATTTTGAAAGATTCAGCAATATTCTTTAGTCTCAAAATATGATTTATTTCTGTCTCGGCTCTTCTGAGTAGAAGTTGCAGCTAACTGGTCTGCTTCACCCCAACTCTTCTTTGATAGAGAGTACTACAGGGTATGTAAAATGGCATTGTCTCTTTCACCTGAGCTACTAAGTCAATAGGTAGACAGGGGTGTTGCCCAAGCATGAACTAGTATGATGGAAAGTCTTTAGAGTTAACCAGATATTATGCAGGCTGACTCCACTCAAAGTTCCCAACATTTTCAAAACTGAGAGTTTAATACCTTCTGACTGTGGGTGTCTTTATGAATTATAAAGGATGGTTCTAGAATTTTTGGTCTAGATTTGTCTAGGTCAACATTTGTTTTATTAGATTGCTTTCAATTACTTTGGAGACTGACTCTGGATCGGGAATCCATACATTAAAAAAA
>CM053769.1:110491442-110511230 GCA_028658325.1 Potorous gilbertii
CTATGTGCATGCCTATTCTCTCTCTCCCTCCCTCCCTCCTTCTCTCCCTCCCTCTCCCTCTTTCTCCATATAGATATAGGTTTTATCCCAGAAATGAAAGACCACTGATAGTAATATTAAACTAATAGTGGTTGATGCTTGTGATTGAAGAGGCAGGTCAGCCTTCAAGGAATGAAAACTAAATTTAATTTTTAAGACAAAGGAAAGATGCATTATGAGTATAAGTATTCTGTAATACATAATAGGGAACTATGAAAAATGTGTTAAAATGGCCCAAAAAAATGAGTGAATGTTCATGTGGCCAGACTAAGAACAATTAGACTCCATTGGCACCCTCATATAGCATCAAGAGAACTGAGGGAAGACCACAATGTTAGAAGAATCCCATGTGGCTTATTTATAGGAAGTCAGAAAGTATGAAGAGTTATAGAGGGATGGCAGCCTCCCTAAGCTGAGGTAGTAGCAACATCGGTAACATTAAATATTCATTTGACCATAAATATTTTAATTAAATTGGAAGGATCTCTTTAAATTCTGTTTTATGTTTGTCAATAAAGCAACAGGGAAGCAACTGATCATACAACCTGAATATTATATTCTACCTTATTACACCAGTGAATTTTTAATTTAATTGGAGATAAAATTAAATTGAATAATTTACTACTTTTGAACAAAACTAAAGCAAATAATTCATATTTATTCATTATGTAGCATTGCTTAGCTAGACAAAAGCTGAGCTTATTGTTGTAAAATAGTGGATTATGATGGATAATGGAAATGATTGAATAATCTATATCCTATTAAATTTGTCTGAAGAAATGCAAATACACATATTTTGCGAACATTTATTCTTCTTCAGATTAATTTAATTGCAACTTAAACTTTTGATCAGTGTGGGTCACTGTCCATCCTAGTCATGTATATGCGTGCGTGTGTGTGTGTGTGTGTGTGTATGTGTGTGTGTATACTATATGATTCTAGCCCTTATCCTGTCACAGAACTTATAGAATCTCCCTCCTGGGAGTCCCTCAGTCTTTGGACCTTCTGGCTATATGTAATACTCCTTTATTTTACAATGTGACTGATTCACCTCCTTTCCTATTATTAGTTAATATCTTTTGTGTCACCCTGCATGAGTCATTGTTGGCAACATCTCAGCCTACTTATCTCATCATTTTTCTCATCATTGTGCACTATTTTGATTCTTTATAATCTCTGCCATTCTATATTATACACAACCATGTAGCATCCCTAGAAGTGTGTGTGTGTGTATGCATCTGTGTTTAAAAAGGTTGTAACAGGGAGCTGTCTGGGTCACTGAAAGCTCTGCATGGTACCTCAAATGAACCTGGCCTACTCATTTCCATGACCACTACACCTTTCAAATCAAACTATTTACAACTATTACTATTGACATTATCCTTAATTTTTTTCGTGAAAAAAATACAAGAAAAAAACTTCATCCATTGCTAATATGCTTGGTATCTGTAATAGGCTTAGGATGAGCATTTAGGATGAACAATTTTTACCTTATTTGAGACTGAGTGTAACCAGACTTCCAAGTACAACAATTCTATGATACAAAGCGGGGGATATTTAGGAAGCCTTAGCCACAGCCTTCAAGAATAATAATTCCCATAGAAACTCAAAATATACCTGCATGACATCCTTGTGGCCCCTAATCTCATAACCAGAGAATTTTCTGATGTGCTCCCTACTAAGGTGACTTGACTGTAGGGAGTCTTAATCCAATGACATCATTTTGGTCAATGAATTTTAAAAGATTTTTATTAGGGGCATTTTGTGTTCAGAATATTCAAAGATGAGTAAAATCATTCTTGCCCCAACAAAATTTGCAAAATGGTCACAGATGACCATATGAAGTACATCTGAGAAGCACTGGGGAAAATCTTAGAGAGGAAAGAGAATTTCCAATTGAGGGGGTCATGGAGAAGCTTGTTATCCAGTTACATCTAGAAAAATGAATTTCAGGAAATAGAGGCTTGGGAGGAAAGAGGTAGGCATCCACATTTGTGAACAAAGGCCTACAGCTGAAGAGAGAGAGTCACATGCTACCTTAGACTGTCCATTTCTTTCCTCTAAAGGGGTTAGAGCATGTTTGTTCCTTAACACATAATATCCGTTTCGATTTCTATCAGAATTTTTCTTTTGGTTTTCCTTTTTGGTACAATTTCCCCCATTATATCTTATCTCACAGGGCATATTCCCAGTTTGCTTTTGTCATTTGGAGGAGACTATAGTTTCCTAGGAGCCCTGTAGTATTCTGTGAATGCACATAACTCTGGACCACACTATATTACAAATATATAAGAAAAATAACACTGATGGGCAACCTTTTATTTTCTCTTCTTTCTCAAGAGTTTTGGTGCTAAAAGTCTTTTATGTTTAAGACTACTTATTTTACTACAGAAAGGAGTCTTTATGATGATTTAAGGTGCTCCTATATTTTTGGAAATTCATGTATGTACTCCTGAAAAACAGTACAGTTGTCACATATTGAAGTCATTTGTTCAGTAACTACTGCATATACATCCAAAAGTGGATGAACATCTGCCTTTGATGTCCACCTGTCACCCAACTCTCACCTGTGGCTTTACAGCTGTAGCATATGCAGCAGCCACATCCGGTAAAACTGTCATGGCAGATGACCAAAACAAGGTGAGAGTAACTGTCAGACCTCAAGCCCATCGGTGAGTTAAGGGGATGTATATGTCTATTCCAAGTATGCCAAGTATGTGAAGATGTCCCCTGTAGAATAGGCAGATCAAAACAATTCGCCCCAGCAATTTGTTCCAATTTGTTTCAAGTTCTGTGGGGTACTTAGAGCATGGTCAGACATCAAGGACACTAAGGTTATCCACTGCCTTCTGGGTTATCACCAGTCATCTTGACCTTTATCTTGCCACTGGACTTTGAAGACTGTGAAAGAGGGAGGCTGAAGACTTTGTGCAACTCTGCGTCACAAATCCAATTCACCACTCCATGATGCTAATGGTTCTGTTTGAAAATTAAGTACAAACAACAATATATACCCAATAGTGATGGCACTTGAAGTGTTTTCCATGAGAAAACTCTGCAGGGCAAGTTAGCCTTGTCCTCAGCACTTGGGAGGAAAAAAAGTCATTATGACATTGTCAGTTCTCTTGGAGCGCACTTTAAGAAATCCCTATTGTATGTTTAGTTAAAATGGGAGACACCAACATTAGATCCTTGAATGTGACTGTATCTAATCCAGTCGTAAGGAATGTATCAGGCAGGTCCTTGAACATTCTGTCAGCGGAGGAATTCTTGAGATGGTACAGCACGATATTGGCTTGAGAGAGAGAGAGAGCCGTGGGTTGTGCAGTCACAGTGCTTTCTAAACAAAGCTAAGTCCTTGATCTCATCAGTCTACTGAAGCATATTTCAAGTATGAACTTGATTTCAATCCCTTTTTGTGTCTTTGGCCCTGAACATGATTCTTTAGCTGTTGCTTCAAGTCCTCTGTCAACACAAATAAATCTGTCTGATTGACAAAGCTCTTATGACTTCATTTCCCCAGCTTTGCTGTTATTCTCTTGTTTTAACTCTTCAGTCCTTTTTATCTTTGATTTACAGTTGTTACTCTTTGTACATGGATTAACACATATCTGAGGCTCTCTTCTACGTCTTGCACAACATTCATCCCTTAGAGACTACAATTTACAGCTCCATTTAAGGAGTAATTTAGAGCAAGAACTGAAGGGAGCATCTTCATCTGACAGTTCAGAGAACATCATATTAATGATAGTTGCAATTATATAGCAACTGTCTCACCATCACCAAACACTAGTTCATTAAGTCATACACAATACTGTAAGCAGTGTAGGAAAAGGATAATTTTCTCATCAGTTAATTGCTGCCACCTCTGGAGTTGAATGCTCCAGGAGATAAACAGCTATCTCAAATCCTCACACATCATTACAAATTTAAACCTATATGGTCCAAGCCTGCTGTCATGTGGGCCTGAGTCTCAAACAAAGCACCATGTGCATAGGGGAGATAAGAGGTGGAATTGTAGAGCTGGTTATTCCCACAAGGAGAAGTTGGATAATCCTTGAGAGAGTGCAGAGTGGGGTGAGACAAATAATCGGGAACTTAAAAAAATGCATGCTGATAAGGATATCCTGAAAGAGCTAGTTCAGTGTAAGAAACCAAAGATTAACAAGAAACTTGTAGCATCAGGCAATTCCAATTTAAGCTAATGGAGTTGAGGCTTCACATTAGCAGAAGGATTCTTCTGAGACAAGTTGACTAAAAGTTGGAACAATTTACTTAGGGGATTGAAGGAGATTGGTGCGATCTCCAGAATACTGGATTTTGAATTGGAGTATCAGAATTCAAATCCTAGCCTGGCTACTACTTGTATAATTTGTCTCAATTGATTCCTCTTTCCTAGGACTGTAAATGTTGTTATTCTGTTTAATTTGTAAAATGAAATTTGCCTGGTTTAGCTATAGGCTCCTTTCAGGTCTCAATCCTTTATCCCATCAATCATACACATCCTATTGGCTTCACCTGTAAAATGAGAGGGATTTCTCACCTTTTTCATAACTAGTAGACAGCATTAGGGAGAAAGTTTGATTCTGGGTACTATGTGAAGACATAACTCCATTCAATTCATTTTTTTAATTTTGAATTTTTTCTTAATACTCTTGATATTACATTTCTTTCCAAATATACCCCTCTTCTTTTGTAGCTCAAAGAAAATCTGAGATGCACAAATTTGCAGACTCCAAATGTTCACGTGAATTATTTGTGTTCAGTCTGTGGTAGAACCTTCCAAGGGTGTATTGGTCTGATCAGTTACTGTCAGACACAATGTAATTGACCCCAGCATGGTGATGTCATTTTGGTCCTCTTTGAGTTTGACGAACAACCACCTCTGTCATATCCTTCTCTGACCCCCTACCAGAAAATCTTAATTTATCCTTTAAAAAAAACCTGAAAAGCAAAGAAACTGGACCAGATGATCTCTAAGGTCTCTTTGAACACAAATTTCATGATTCTAAGAGGGAAATTTCCTAGCTAACTTTTAACAAAAGCCTTGACATAATTGGTAAGTGGGTTAGTAAAACAAAATATCACCCATGGTGCCAGTAATGTAATCCATTTGAATCCTCACATTTTTGGAGATAACTTTTCCAGAGAGAACAGATGTGAAAACCAGATTTTTGAATTGCTGTATCACCAATTGATAAACCAAAAGTGTAATATATTCACAGAATTACACAATTTGAATTTTGGAAGGGTTAACTTGTCCAACCTGTTAGCAGAGAGAATTCCTACTACAATGTACCTTGCAATAATAACATTGTTCTTAGTATGAGCAAAACCATGGCATTTGAGGAGTGCTAAATTTTTACTTTAAAACACTGTATTTCTTCTTTATCTTATTCTTATTTAATTTATATTTTTGTGTTTCACATAGTGTACTGTTAGTACAGGGCATTCTACATATATTACTTATGGGAGTATATACACTAGTCATATTTTGTTAGGACTAATGGGAAAATCTGCTCAAAACTATTTGGACATTCACTTACCTTACAGCAGTCTGTGATGTGTGAAATAAGCATGTATTCTATAGAGACTCAGTGCCTCCTAGTGGTTATATGTGAGATTTCATCTAGTGTTCTTTTAACTGTAGATTTACTTGTTTCAAGTCTATTGCAGGACTTCTTAAACTTTTTCCACTAGTGACACCATCAGCACTTTTAAACTATGAGTCGGCTCATGATGTGCAGTTTATGAAGCAATGAATCTAGGTAGATTTTCTTTACCTAGATTTTTTTTCTCCATTTTTTCAGGTAACATTGCTTTGTTTTATGCTGGATCTCTCTTTTTGAATAGAACATCACTGTTCTATTACGTTCTATCTGAATTATGCTAATTCTATGTCTGCTAGATTTTAATTAGTGAAAATAGTCAATCCCTAAAAGTAGCTTCATGCATTTGAATTTGTACTATTTGAATTTATATTTATGTAAAATATGGCCATTTTTCCCAGCCCAAATGACATAGGCCTTTGAATTTGAATTCAATTTCACCGAATTCAATTCAAAGTGAATTCTAATAGTACGTCCTCTTATAGAGGTTTTCATTCTTATCAATCAGAACCTAGCTCAGCTGTGACTGTGTCCTTAAGTACTGTTGCATTATTGAATATGCTGTGATAATTATTCAAACTACAATTAGCAGACTTGCCATTAAATTGATTTCGGTATGACTCTATGCAGGGGATATATGTGGGTCAATGTTATGCTTTTAAAGCATTAGACCTATCACATAGCCAGAAGGAACCCTGAAATCTATAGCTCTTCCTTAGAACCACGTAACCTTTGGCCGCATATTGAACTTGACAGATAGGAGGCAATGGTGTTAGAGGAAATTAATAATTTATGATGTCATCTATTCAAAAGGAGATCCAGAGAAGTTCCACTTGATACTCTAGTGCCTGAGCAATGGAAGAATCATTAAGAAACTAGGACTATCATGTTTCACTGTATAAAGGAGACTCTTGCTGGTTTCCTTGGAAAAAATGACCTGAACCCAAGAATGATATAAGAAAATTTTCCTCTTTGCAATGAAAGGTGTCACAAAAATGTTCTAAACCACCAATTAGAGAAATGCAAATTAAAACACCTCTGAGATACCACTTTACACTAACATGACAGAAAAGGAAAATGACAAATGCTGGAGGGGATATGAAAGAATTGGGACACTAATGCATTGTTGATGGAGTTGTGAATGGGTCCAAACATTCTGGAGAAGAATTTGGGGCTATGACCAAAGGGCTAAAAAACAGCATACCTTTTGATTCAGCAATGTAACTGTTTTCCAAAGAGCTCAAAGAAAAGTGAAAAGGCCCTGTTTGTACAAATGTATTTATAGCAGCTCTTTTGATAGTGGCAAAGAAGTGGAAAGTGAGGGGATAACCATTAATTGAGGAATGTCTGAAAATGTTGTGGTATATGAATGTAATGGAAGATTATTGTGCTATAGAAAATGATGATGAGGCAGATTTCAGAAAAAAAAAAACAAACAACAACCTTATGACCTGATGCTTCGTGAAGTAAGCAGAAGCAGAACATGATACGCAGTAAAAGCAACGTTGTGCAATCAGCAGTTGTGCTTGTGTTAACTCTTCTCAGTAATACGGTGATGCAGGACAATTCCAAAGGATCTATTATAAAAAGTGCTTCTCACCCCCAGAGAGAGAACTGATCAACTCTGAATGCAACTTGAAAGTTACTTGTTTTTAAACTTACTTCATTTTCCTTTTTTGCATATGTGTGTGTGTGTGTGTGCATGTGTTTTCTTTTTCAATGTGGCTAATAGGAAAATTAAAAAAAAAAAAAGAAAAGGAAGATACCAGTCATGGTCTGAAGGACTTCTTAGTCACTGGCATGTTTGAAATCCCAAGACCATGTGTCCCCACTAAGCAATCAGTATTTTTCAGTACTAAGTATGCATTGTGTATATTATTAGATTCACAGGACAGAAGATAAGGAGAATACAGCCTTCATCTACAAAGCAGAGTCCTACATATTTGAACGTATCTCTTGCGATATATGAATAATATTGGCCGTCTATTTGGAAAACATAATTGATAGAATGAACAAATTGGGGTAGGGAGGGATAATGCATATGTGATCTTTAAGATCATTTGGTAATGATGTGTGGAAAAGATGATAAAAGTGTTAGATTGATTGGAAGATGTTGGTTTCAAGCAGTCTAATGAAAAGTGCCAATATCACCAAAGTTTTACTTACTGTATGACTTAGATACTGCTACAACCAGAAGTAACTCCTCACTCGGAGGAGAAAGAGAGCCTTTTCAGAGAACAGGGAATGTGTGTTTGTTTGTTTTGGTGCTTGTGTGTGGGGGGTAGGTCTGGGTTTCCCATTCTTTGTCTCCTCAGGGCTTAGCACAGTGCCTGGTGCACAGGAGGCATTTAGTCCATGCTTGCTACCTTATTGATTTTGGCTCACCAAATCCAAAGAATCTACAAAAAAAGAACACACACATGTATATTTATGTGTGGGTGTGGGTGTGTATATATATGTGTATATACATGTATGTATATATAAATACATATACACATATACATATAGATGTATGTATGTATATACACATACAAATATATGTGCTTGTGTCTGTGTGTGTATACACATATCTTCTGTTCCTGAAGATTTGTATATATTTTATATTCTATATATTCATCATATTTTAAATTATTCTTAATATATAATATTTATATCTATAATCTATTCTTGAAGATTCTTTGGATTTGGCTAGCTGAAATCAATAAGGTAATATGTGTATGTGTGTGTGTGTATCAGTTTTGTGAAAAAGTCAAATGTCATTACTTAGCCATTTCTTTAAGCCACATGATTTAAAAAATACCAAAAAGAGAAGACAAACAGTATTATTTTATCGAAGAAATAACAAGTCTGAATGGCAGGCTATTGGAAATTGAAAAGGGATTCAGTCTAAACATGAGGAGGAAAATTGGGGAAATGGTCCCTGGTTTACAGAATGCAATTCATATGCCCTCTTCCTCTACCCTAATGGGAAAATGCTATCCAGAAAGCTTACGTCTAGAGGGCAGGAGGAAGGCTTATATGAGCATGATATTAAAGAGATATAAATGAAATTGAATGTATGGAGAGGTAGAGATGGGGGCAGGGAAAGAAATAGACAGAGACAGAAATGGAGACAGACACCTCTTGACAACTGCCTGAAAATGAATTTCAACTCTATAATTAATATCTCCCTATTTGATCCATCTAGGCCATCAGAGGCCTCAACTGGAATGTTGTATTTGTCTCTGAGTGCCACTGTTGAATGAACGTTGAAAAAAATATTAATTGCTTACTCCTGAAAACCACTAGGGATACAAACAGAAGAGGAGGCACTCTATACTCTCAAGGAGCTCAATTTCTCTAGAGTGAGATAATCTATTTTGGGGCTTTTAGCGGCAAGTCATAGAGAAAGATCCCATGGTCACTCAGGTGGTGATAAGGCAGATGGTAATACACGTTCTTTAGTATCTTCTCTATTGATAAAATCATCCATTTCGCTGTTGAGTCATTTGACAGTGCCAAGGACTTAGGTAATAAGACTCTTCTTTTCTGGGTTTCCAGTAGTTATGGCTGCAGAGGGGTCAGGCATGGCAGCACCTGAAGAGGCAGACACTGCAAGGAAGATTCACAGGGACCATGGGTATGGATGGCAGGCAGGAAGCAGGATCGGGTAGTATGAAGCGGGGGAGGCTACTACTTTTCCAGATCCTCTTTGGCTTCCAGTGTTTGAGAAGGGCATGGAAAAAGTGGAGAAAATCCAGTGAATAGAATGATGAAGAACCTTCAGTCCATGTCAGATGTGTGTCTCAGTTAGAAGTATTATATTGTGGGTGCTATCTTCCATCATTTGGAGGGTTTTCAAGTAGTAAGGGATTATACCTGTTATATTGGTACCCAAGGGTCAAAGGCAGGAGCTATGGAGAGAGAGACAGAGAGAGAGAGAGAGAGAGAGAGAGAGAAAGAGAGAGAGAGAGAGAGAGAGAGGGAGGGAGGGGGAGAGGGAGAGGGAGAGGGAGGGAAGGAGGGAGGAAGGAAGAGAAGGGTAGAGGAGAGAGAGGGCTAAGCATATACTCCATGAAAAGCACTTTGCTTGATGTCAGGAAAATTTTGACTTTACATCAGAAATACTTTACTAAAGCTGAGTGGTGTCCATGAGTGGAATGGCCTGCCTCAAGAGGTGGTGGCTTCTCTCTCCTCGGATGTCTCAAACAGGAACCTTGCAACCACTTGCTGGGTATTTTATCATGGGGACTCTTTTCGTATGAGTTTAGATTAGATGACTGCTGAGGTCCTTTCTGACTCTCTTTCTGACTGATTCCAAACCAATTCGAGCTAACCTTCTATGCCGGAGCTGGGATTGGAAAAAAATGCTTCGGATGAAACACTGCCCACTCCTACTGGTCTCTAGAAGGGGCATGAGAGCTATGCAAGGCCAAAATGAGGACTGAGTTAAAGTATTTCCATTAGATGGTTCTTAACAAAAATGAGCCTATCTTTTTTTAATGGTTCAATTCATGAAGAGGAACAAAACCAATTCGTAACTAATGCAAAAAATTGGTATTGCTATTAATAATAAAACATATGTTGACTTTACCAAGTGCTTTAGTGATTCCTAGCTTTTGGGGAATTCACTTAAAATGAAACAAATCAAACTACATGCTCAAGACCCAACTTAGGCCAAGTTAAGCAGTCAGATGGTTTTCCAGTACTGTTTTACTGCTTAATTCCTTCTCAGAACCATGCTGATAATACTCAGCTTCTTTGTAGACCCAGAAAGAGGACTGGAAAGTGTTTAGAGATTTTAAGGGATTACTGAAATGTATGGATGAATCACATATTTAGAGCTGATATGGGCCTGAGAGAATATCCAGCCCAACCCACTCATTCTACATGTGAGGAAAGTGAATCACAAAGTGCGTTAGTGACTTGTCCCAGGATATGTGGCCAATAGGAATCTAAGGTAGATTACCATCCACATCTTTTGATTCCAAGTTTAGTGCTCTAACCATTATACCACGCTGCAATGTGGACTTTAATTTAGAATAAATAGAACGACAGGAAGATGTCATGTAGGCAGTTATTCATGAAGAACAGATTCAGGCAGAGAATAGTCTTCCTGCTGCTAATTAAGATATGACTGCATTTGAATCTTGGTTGTCATAGAGAAAGAAAAAAATAGATAATTGAATTAAATTCTCCATCTTATTTTTAATATTTTGGCATTAATGAGCTTGAAAGTAGAGCTACAGACTGTACCAACTTCTTAGAATCACATTTTGTTATATTTTTCTATTAGGAAATTGGACTCCTCCCTTTCACCCTGTCAGCATTCATGAACTTGTTCATTTGGAATGTACATCATCTTCTGAGATGCACTCTCAGAAGTGCATTATTTTCTCCTTCTGAGGTGGGGTTACTTTAGGCAAGGGGTGGGGAACCAGCAATCTTGAGGTCTCATGTGACCCTCTAGCTCCTCAAGTGTGGCCCTTTGACTGGACCCACACTTCACATAACAAATTCCCTTAATAAAAATATTTCTTTTGTAGAACTTGGACTCAGTCAAAAGGCTGCACCCAAGGACCTAGAAGGCCATATGTGGCCTTGATGCTTCAGATTCCCCACTTCTAGCTAAGGCCTTGAGTTCTGTCCTTAGCTTTAAGAATGGAAGCCATATGGCTTAGGAAGTTGCTGGACAAACCTATGTAGAAAGAAGGTTGTCAGTTACTTTACATGTTCTACCTGCAAAATGAAACATTCCATCTTTATCAAGATTAAAGATTTTTCCCTCTAGGCCACTACAGTAAGTTTCTTAAAGAGCAATTAATATGTCTCACATCATACCTCTGAGAGACAAAGTCATCTTTCCTAATCTTAATTCCCCCCAACAAAAAGTAGAAGGAAAAAAAGAAGATAGATGAGTTTATTGTCAAGGCAGCATGTATTTTCCGTCTGGGCAATGAACCAATTTCCTTTTCATATTTGTTGAATATTGACATAATTACTCATTTATGAGACAAGAAATTTAAGTATATTACTTGGTAGTAGAAAACACCTGGTAATTTATTAGGTAGATAGTAACAATTAAGTCACAATTACTTTTGAAGAATATAAATTTCCTCCTCAATTTGAACAGATGATTCAAGTTCTCAAGTTACAGAATGTAGATCTTAAGTAATTTCTCTGATAAAGTATATGTATCTCGAATATGAAATTTCCATTAGAAATATATTCAACATTTCAGTGTCCCAGGGGCTGATTATTCAGTTTATGGATTATTTGGTCTTCCTCTTTTACCATCTTCCCTCTGATCCACTAATTATTCACTTGCCCATTTATTTATTTATTTTGTTCACAAAGATGGGCAGGGTCTGAGACAGAAGTAAATTCACAAACTCTCTGTGCTTATTACTGAGAAACAGATTTAATGAAGAATTTGAGAAGAGAGAAACCTTTTACACAGGAGCAGATTTTTCAGAAGCTCTGTTTCTTCATCTGTAAAGTGACATGGCTAGACTAGACAATAATTAAAATTCCTTATACCTCTCACATTTTAGGACTTATTCATGCCCTGTTGCAGGAATGGGGAACCTGTGACCTTGAGGACACACGTGGTCCTCTAGATCCTCAACTGTGGTCCTTTGACTGAATCCAAACTTCACCGAACAAATCTCCTTAATAAAAGGACTTGTTCTTTAAAACATGGACTCAGTCAAAAGGCTGCACCCAAGGACTTAGAAGGTCCTTGTGGTCTCAAGGTCACAGGTTCCCTACCCCTGCCCTATTGTTTCATCTTGCAATTGATGGTACTTGACTTGGTGGCCTTCTGCTTTGGTTCTAATTTCTCTGTGAAAACCTGAGACCCCAAATAAGCAGGCTGTCTCCTTTTGTTCCCCTGGAGAAGAATATATATATATATATACACAATATCAATATAAACAGGATATTAGGCATTAATAGAACAATCTCCAAGGCTTTTTTTGGAGGGGGGAGGCATGGCAATCCAAGGAATTATTGGCTAAAGTAACCCTATCCTTGGGGATCGTTTTAAACAGCACATCAGAATATCTCCATCTTCAACTGCAACACCTATGGAAGCATGATTGCTAAGCCTTAATGAAGAGAAATCTTCATTCATTTATTCATCAGTCATTTACCTATTGAGGCATTAGAAGACATTTTAAAAAATGTTAAAAAAATATAAGCATCTTTTTCCAGGAACTCAGCTCTATGCCTGTCAGTCAATGAAAGCAACACCAGCCAAACTCAAGAGATGACAGATGACAGAAGGCATGACTTTGACTCTCAGAAAACTTGTCTTCTCCTTAGGCCCTACCATTCTCTCAAGTGATCAACTTATGGCTTTCCTATTTTACTCAGCCACGCTAGAAAAAAATGTCCAGATTGGATTCCTCCATTCAGCTTTCTCACTCCTCAAATCTTTGCCTGACCACATCACTCAACTGAAACTGCTTTGTCCTAGTTGCAATAACCTCTTAATTACCTATCTGCTAACTATTATTTTTCAATTTTCTAAATGTATGACACATATCTTTGCCACTAAGCCCCGTCTTTCTAATATTCCCTTTTCTAGTCAAAGGTATCACTATCTTTCCAGTCAAATAGGTTTTACAACCTTAATGTTACAATCAACTCCTTTTATTCACTCACTTAATCCATTTAATTTCTAAATCCTGTTTCCACTTCCTCAGTTTCTCCCACACAGAGCTCCTTTCTACTCCAGGCATAATTCTTGATGTTATCCAGTCATTTCGTGTCTGACTCTCCATGACACCATTTGGGATTTTCTTGGCAAAGACACCAAAGTGGTTTGACATTTCCTTCTCCAGCTTATTTTTACAGATATGGTCACTGAGGAAAACAATTGTAACAGAAGTAAATTGACCAGGGTCATATAGCTAGTAAGTGTATAAGGCTAGATTTGAATTCAGGAAGATGAGTCTTTTTGTGTCCAGGTCTAGCACTCTATCCACCATGCTACCTAATCACCATCCTTAAGCAGAACCTTATTCCCCCTCCTACTTAAACTATGCAATAACCTCCTAACTTCTTTGATCAAGCCTAATTTGCCTCTTATACCCATTGCTTCTATTCCTGACCTCTAAAAAACAAAAAAAAAACCACATCAAACTTGCTTTTATAGGACAACATTACAGAACCTTGAAGACAGCTTTACTGGCTCCCCTGAGTCATGCATTTGCCAGCCTAAAGGTCTCAGGTCTTTTCCACTGTGCTGTCCATAGTATGAACTGGAAGTTTTCACTAACTCAGATGTGTGCCTATTGATGTTCTGCACCTAAAATGTGGTACTGAACACAGTATATCAAATGTAATTTTACCATGACAGGATATTACCTCTCCTTAATTTTAATTTTGAATACTTTTCTTAATGATGCCTAAGAGCATATTAACTGGGGTTTTTTTGCCAGAAATATCACAGTCTAGACTCATATTGAGCTACACAGCTAGGTACTGCAGTGCCCAACCTGGAGTCAGGAAGACCTGAATTCAAATCTGACCTCAGACACATACTAGCTTTGTGATGCTGATTGCCCTGCTTGCCTCAGTTTCCTCATCTACAAAATGAGCTGGAGAAAGAAATGGGAAATCACTCCACTATCTTTATAAAGAAAACGTAAATGGGATCACTGAGAGTGAGATACAACTGAAAAGGATGCCATAACAAAAATTTCACTAAAACTCTCAGATCGTTTTTCAGAAATATTCCTGCCATCTTGTCCTTTTGAATCTTGCCCATGAAAACATAACCAATAAATGTCATAGACAGAGATTGAACTGCTCCTCCAGATTTCAAGTCCGACACTACAAAAAGAGGAGAACACTTCAAGAAGGAACATCAGATGCTGAGTAGGTCAAGAACCATATGAACCTTTAGGAAAAGACAACAGTTTATTTTGTTACAGCTGTTCATATCTAGATAGTAGTATCTGGATTGCTAGAAAACTTTCTGAAGGGATCTGGAATATAAAGATGCATATATAATGCATCTTTGCATCTAAACCAGCTCTTCTGTTAGAAGCTGGTGAAATCTAATTTGTGCTAACTAAAGCAATGACTCTAGCATGCTTCCTAACACATGTCTAGTGCTGCTACCTTTACATTCACCATCATCACCAATTTCATATAGTGTATTGAAAGCATCCCTAACTGACATTTCTTATCTACAGGTTTTCCCTAATGGCTTTTATTAAATCATTTCCCATCTTAAAGCTTCAGTGTTTTGTTTTATTTTTTTCACTCATCAAATGATGCAAGGTCATCTTACCAAGCTTTATAAACAACATGTTAAAAAGAAAAAGCAAAGGAGTGGGTAATTGTAAAACATCTTTGTTATTAATTGATTTGGTTTGAATCAAAAAATTTAATTACAAGAAATATTTTATGGAGATTAAATGCACATTTAGATTAATTTTAAGTATGTTTTCTGTGAAGGAACAGTAAGATATCAATAAAACACTAAGCAATTTAGAAATTAAGTCAAATCTAAAATGGCGGTTAGAGATTCTCTGTAGTTCAATCAAAAAATAAATGATTAAAGTATTTCTCCCACTCCATACACATTGCTCTAATTAAGTCAAGAGGAACTTTTCATGTAAAGAAGGGAAAATAAGCACCCAGAAAACTTGGTCCATAATGAGGGAGGATCTGTGTTAATTATTGATACTTGAATGTTAAGATAGTAAGTGGTGAAAATGGAACAAATGACTTGCCTTATGATTTAGGCACCAAAGTGAATTTATTATAATAAGCATGCTTTATAACCTTAATTTAAACATCCAGTCACCAAAAGAAAAAAGTTGAAAGCCTTCAGAACATGAATAATTGCTATCATTTTTACATGTCTTTCTTGGATTTTTAACTCCAGAAGGAAATAACTGACAGAAATACAAGCATTCCCTGTCTACAGCCCCAGTCCAGTGTGTAGGAAGCATCCCTTCCTTCAATGGTCCAATGGTCCAATGGTCAATGTTACCACTGTTGGTCCATTCAGAGTTGTAAGTTCAGATAGGGCAGGAGGTGTGCTAGCTTAAAGTCATGGGATGAGAGAATTTATTTTTAGAGTTGAAAGACACCCTAAAGACCATTGATAGCCACCCTTTCATTTTATAGATGAAGTAACTGAGGCACAGAGAGGGTAAGTGACTCACTGATGATCTCACAGGTAGTAAATCTCTGAAGCAGGATTTGAACCGGACTTCATATCTGAAGCCCTATTTGCTAGGCCATACTGCCTTTTTTTTAAAAATTTGGTCTACCACATCAAGCACAATTTTAATATGAAATACTCTCACTTTGATAGAAAACATAGAAACTTATACAAATGATATAAGATGGTCAGTTCTGATATTCAGTCATTCAGCACTTGTGTCAAGTGATGTAAAAATTAAATGTAATTTGGATAAAGCTAATAAAGCAAAAGTCTTCATTCCCTTGGACAAAGCTCAGGCAAAATGGATGTATTCCAGCTGTTCCCTTGAGCAACAACAGTGATTAATTCTATTTGAGATTTCTTTGAACTTCATTGGTCATCCCGTGGTTGAAGGAGATAGGAATCATGGATCCTGGAGTAAATGTTCTCTCTATCAGTTAACATTTCTGCTAAACTTACTCTAGAAAGAGAAAAGGAAAATATAGGAGGAATCTGCCAACCAAGGTCACGCTGATGGCATAAATCATTCTAATATTAAAGGCAGGAAAGGGAAGAGTGGCATATAAATTGTATAACATAATAATGGCACCAGTTAATATCTAGGGACCTCACTTTCCTCATCAATTAAATGAAGGGACATAAATAAATAATGTCTACTTCATTCTGTTCATCTATAGATTTAAAATAAAAAAGAAACATAATGCCCATAGCATGGTTTGTAAGAGTTACATCTTCCTAATATTTCTTTTTTGATAGTCAAATGTCCCTGTAACATGGAACTGACCTTTGTTATGATTTCTTTTTACCCAGGCAATTCTAACACCAACAACTTCTTATGTTCACAATACCCTTATAATGAAACACTCTAAACTATTAAAATGTAAAATAAACATATCAATCTCTAAGAAGGCCTTTCTTGATCATTCCAGCTACTTAAGCTCCCTGTAAGTGTTTTAAATTTATCTTGTCTCTATTTAATTACATTCTATTTCTTCCCTCTTCCACATCCCTGTCCATGGAATCTACTTGAAAGCAAAGATTGCTCAGGTCTTTGTCCACCAGGCATGTAACAGGCCCTTAATAGGTGCTTATTGATTTAGTTTAACTCAGAGAAATAGTTTTATAAGACATCTGTGGCAGTATCTGTATTTAGTGATGACAGAAACCTCTCATTTTGTTGCTGAGGAAACTGAGGCAAGTAGAGATTGAATGACTTATCCAAAGTCATCCAGGTTCCACAGAAATGGAATAAAAATTCAACTATTCTAATGCCAAATCCTGCATTCTTTCTAATTCTAGCAAAAATTATCTACAATTAGTATAAAGCTAAGGAAAAGTAGATAAATCAAGAGACTAGTAATTCAGGGAGAATTTGACAAGGATATAGCCAAAGGTTATGTTTGGACTGCAACAGAAGGAAAGTTTTGAGAATTAGTAGAACTCCAGATTAGATGAGTCTACTTATACTACATTTGAAGATAAAGATTGTGATATTATATCACACGTCTTAAAATTTTGATGGTACACAAACCAATCATTGTTTTATATGAGACCTCCATTTAGACCTAAAAGACTAACTGTATTTTCACATATATGTCCTCATTTTCTTGCAATGTAGCTTTAGGTTAAGTCAAGTTTCCACTTGAGGAAAAGAAAGAAGAAACATAATTGGATGATAAATGAACTAGAAAGGAACAGAGTGTAAAGTGTAAGTGAACTTGGCTCTAATGCTTGTAAAAAAGTATGGGTTGTTGTTGATCAGTTGTGTCTGATTCTTCATGACCCCTTTTGGGGTTTTCTTGGCAAATATATGGAGTTGTTTGTCATTTCCTTCTCTGGTTCATTTTACAGAGGAGGAAACTGAAGCAAACAGGGTGAAGTAACTTCCCTGGGGTCATGTATTTAATGTTTCTGAGGCTGCTTTTGAACTCAGGGCCTCCAGATCCTGCATAATTGGTGAATAAGAAGAATAGAAAATGGTCATTACAAAGTGCCCAAAGAGCTTAAACTAATCTCATTTACCTGTTTGGAAAAGACTATTAAAATAGCAGATGATGGGAATGCTGTGGTTAAAAAAAATACTGTTCAAAATAAAGTTCCAAATAAATTCCATATTTTAGCAAAGTATTTGATCAAGTTTTTCATATCAGTTATGGAGAACAGGAGACATGTAATCCTATACTAAAACCATGTGATTTGTAACTGATGGAATGACTAAACTCTAGAGAAGTCATTAACGGTTCAGTGTCATTGTGCAGGAGATCTTCAGTGGAGTACCCCAGACATCCATCCTTTGCCTTGTGATATTTATCATGCATTATTTGAATGAAAGCAGAGATAATATACTCATCAAATTTACAAATATTTCCAGTGGGGGAGGATAACTAACTAACATACGTGATGACTGAGACAAAATTCAGAAGTATCTTAGGCTAGAGCATTGAATTGAATCTAAAAAGATGAAATTCAATAAGGATTTAACTTGGCTATAAAAATCAATTTCATAAGTATAGGGTGGAGGACACATGGGTAGATATTGTTTTGTTTCTGAAAATTGTCTGGAAGTTTTCGTGGACTGCAAACTCAATATGAATCTGGAAAGTGACGTGGAAATCTAAAAAGTCAACTCAGTCTTGGGCTGCATTAACGAAAGTATAGATTCCAAGAATAAGGAGGGGATAATCCCACTGTAAGCTGCCCTCTTCAGACTTCGTCTTGAGTATGGTTTACAGTTCAGAATGCCATAGCTTAATAAGACATTGATAATACAGAGGATGTCCAAAGGAATGCAACCAGTGTAGTTAAGGATGTTGAGTCCATGTCAAAAAATGATCAAATACATTTAACCTAGAAAAAGGAGGGGATTGGAGGGATATAATGGTCATCTTCAAGGATTTGAAGGGTGGTTATGTGGAGGACTGAACCCTGTTTAGTTTGGCCTTGAATGACAGAACCAGATACAATGGGTAGAATGTGAAAGAAGTGCTTTCTAAAAGTAGAGTGGAATGTGTTGAGAAGTGATGGCTTCTTCCTTCTTTGAGGACTCCAAGCAGATACTGGATAACCACTTGCCATGTGTTATAAAGATGGTTTCTTTCATGTATACATTGAACTCAATGGCCACTGCAGTACCTTCTAACTCTTACATTCTGTGATATTCATGGATCTGACCTTTAATCCTGGCTCTGCTACTTATCTGTGTGATCTTGGGCATCCCTGAACCTCAGTTACCTACTCTGTAAAATGAGGTGGTTGAATTATGGCCTCTGAAGGGTCTTGTGGCTTTAGGTCTATGTTCCAGTGATTCAATAGCCTATGAAATTCCTGATATAAAGATATCTCTCACCAAATTGTGTGTCAATTTGGAAAATATATGTAAAAGTACTCAATAAAATGTAATTATTTTATAAAAACTCATAGGTACATATGATCATGATATGACCTTTATTATTTTTATTTTTGACGATCTTGTTGGGTTTGGCAAAACTAGCTTGTGCATATGAGATAAGTGAATAAGTAAACTGCAGCCAAATCATTGCGGGAGGCAGGGGAAGTGAAATGAATGTCACATTAAAGAATTTTGTCTTTATTTGATGGTGAATATTTTCGATGGTGTCTATCAGAACTCATGGACTCCATCTTCTTACCCACACTGTAGATATAGCAATATATAGGTGTAAGTAGCACTATGATTTCTTGGTAAGTTTTGGTAGGTAAGGAGTATGTGACATGATTAGAGTTATACTTTAGAATATTTGTAGAATGTATTGCACTAGGGATTATATGAAGGCAAGGAATTGAGATTAGGGGTAATTACATAAATTTAGATAAGAGGTAGTGAAAATACAAATCAGATTGGAAAGAGGTTTTACAGACAGAAAATTCATAGATTTTACTAACTGAAAGGGGGAGAAAGAAATGGAAGAGTCAAAGATGAGACTGTGATTTCTAGTTTGAGTGACAGGAAAAGAT
>CM053769.1:110511730-110533546 GCA_028658325.1 Potorous gilbertii
GGCAGATTTGTAAGCATAAAAGCAATCATGCAGATAGAATTGAAGGTACAAGAGGGAGGCAAAGGAGAAGAGAGGGTGTGACACTGAGAAATTTGAATAACAAAGGAACGGAGTGGAGTATTCTCACCGTTCATGGACTCCATCTTTTCAGGGAAGCAGGGAGTACTGTGATCTCATGATCACAGTGAGGGCGAGGGTGGATTGGAGGCTTCTCAAAAGGGGCAAAGGCTTTTGGAGAATTTGATAGAAGGTGATTTAAAGATAAATAGAAAAATTACTTAGCTGCATTGTGAGTGAGAAAACATGACTAGTGGAACCAGTTTTAGGAAGGAATGGTCTGGGTTTTTTGTTGGTTTTTTTTTTTGTTACTGTTTTTTAACAGTGAGATTGGAGTTAAAGGTGAGGGGAAATTGTAGAATGGGGACACACTCTCTGTACACTGAAGAAAGATACAATCAACTTAAAGTGTGTGTGTGTGTGTGTGTGTGTGTGTGTGTGTGTGTGTGAGACAGGGGGAGGGGGAGGGCAGAAGAATTAAACAGTGCAAAAAGGGGAGATTTTCTGAAAAAAAAAGGAGAAAATCAAAGGTGAGGTTGGAAATAGAACCTAGCATATTGTGGCAGTCATTTTTGGAACAAACAAATATTTTGATTTGCATTCAAATTCTGCTTTAATGACTCCGTTGGAGCATCAGTTGCTTTAGAAATACATATATTAAGCTAAAGTAGTCCTTATAGGTTTCATTTTAAAATTGAAGTGAACACCTGAATAAGATTCTCTAGACATTTATTTATTTCCTGTGCATTTTGCTCCAAAACAGTGAAGCTTGGTCACGGGTGGGGTGGGCCAGTTTTCTGTGGGGAAAAATACAATTGATTTATTTTATTCACAGTTGCTCCTTTGAACTCCAAAGGCAGTCAGAGCCACCGCATATCTCTCTTGCAGGGATTGCACAAACAAGGAACTGATGAATCACATATGGTCTACTAGTATTTGCCTTTCCCAAATCTAAGAAATGAGCTTTGAAAAGACCATGATAAAAATCAGTCCAGCCTGTGTAGTACTGTCCAGTCATTTTCCTCTAGTGCTCTTTTTGACATTTTGATAATTTGGTACATATTGAGAGAATGAGAATGACAGTCTCACAGGACAGGCAGGCAGAGATAGGGTATGAACTGTATCCAGAGAGTGACTGCTGAATCAGTGAAGTCCCACTTTCCTTTGGCTATTTGACATAACCAAAGCAGTGCCCTGGCTAGCCCTACTAATGTTAAAAGGAGAAGCTAACTTGAAAACACAATTCTTGTTTTACTCTGTTTCAAGCTGCCTTGGGAACATTCAAGAAAATGAATCACTGTCACCACTAATGGGCACTAGCAGTTTGTGGAAACCTATCTGTAGTTATCCAATACACTATTAATGTCTTCTAGCTTTTGGAGGTTTTTTCCATTGGCTAATCTGCATGTAAATGATTAGATATTATTTTCAGATCATGCTGGGTTCTCTAATCTTTTTCCAACTCTTGCCTCAGGCACATAGTAGCCAACCTGACTTTGAAGGCAGCAGCCCTAGGACTTTTACTCCCCAGGCAAAGAGAGCCTGAGACACATGGCTTCCCTTTCTTGATAGATAAGAGTCATGTGTTATTACTTCCAGCCAGTTGGAGACTGGAGATAAAGTCAAACTTTGGATCCAGTGAAAACTTGAATGATGACTGACTTGTCGTATTGACTCGAACTCTTTGTGCAGGGATGTTTGCTCACTCTTCTCAGTTGGATCCTAGTATCAGCAATCAAACTCCTCATTTCTAGAACTTGTCTCAAAATTTAATCATCTTTTTTTAATTTGAGAACTACAAGTGGAGAGTGAGTTATGCCCAGAGAGGCCTGGACAGCTCTACAGAAATCGTAAAGGAGGAGGAAAGAGTGAGGATTGATGGAAGGAGACCATTCAATCACACCTTCAGAGAGGACCTTATTGATTCCATCCTATTTGCTTGAAATAATAGTAAAAATGTACAATTATCATCGAATCTCAAACATCAAAAGGACTTCAGGGACTTTTTAGTGTTGACAAAGCAACCTTTCTATAATACTGCTAAAATGTTTCTATGTATCACCATCATATGAAATTTTCCAGTGAAGTGAACCACCTGTGCTGAATCATTTTATCCTGGAACAACTGGAATTGTTCAAACATTTTAAAATGTCCTTACGCTAACCTGAAACCTGTCTTTTCCCAACTTCCCCTCATGGTTCTTTGTTCTTCCATCTTGATCCAAGCAATGTTTATTGAATCTCTCTTTCCCAGGAGAGTCTTTTAAATACTTAAAATTAGTGATCATGGACCATGTAATTTTGTTTCCAAGCTATATGTAATTGTAGCAGTAATAATTTCACATAGGACTTTAAAAGTTACTTAAGTTCTTCACATACACTGTCTCATTAGACCCTCATAAAAATATTATAAGAGAAATATTATTATATGTATTTTACAGATGAGGAAATTAAGGTTAATAGAGATTAGGTGACTTCTCACTCATATAGTAAGTGTCTGTGGCTGGATTTGAACTCAGGTTTCCTTAATTCAAGTTTAGTACTAAATCTACTATATCAGTTATTTGTCTTAAAATATTCATAATTCCTTCCCCTGATCCTCATAAGACCTGGTATCCAGCCCCCCTGCTTCCATCATTCCTGTTCAAGCTCCTCTGGATTTATCCTAGCTTGCCAGTGTTCTTCCAAATATTTGACATCCAGCATTGAACACAGTGCTCCAAATATGAAAGGACCAAGATAGACTACAATGAGACTCTCCTTTTCCCTTAATCTCTGAATGAAACCAAGGGACTTATGGGCTTCTGGGGGCTGCCATATCACATTGTAGACTCATTTTTACATTATACTCTATGAAAACTCTAAGATTTATTTCTACTGTTGTTTTCCAAACATATAACAAACTATTATATGTCCTCATCCCCCTTACATCTTGTACTTGTGAATTTGATTCTATGAATCGAGTTGTGTGTCTCTACTGAATGTTATCTTGCTGGATTTGGCCTATAGGTCTTGCCTGTCAAGATCCTTTTGGCTCTTGACTCTGTTACATTGTTCTGGTTAGTTTCCCCTCCCAATCTTGTGTTATCTGAAATTTGGCTATCATGATATTAATATTTCCAAACAAGTCTAAAAGAAAACTGATGGCAGAATCCATGACCAAGGTACTTAGAGTATTCCATTTCATCCTTCTCTTCACATATATAGTGACTCATTAATTTTTTGTTGTTCGGATCTACTCACTTAACCAATAACAAAACAACCTATGAAGAAATTCTATGACTATGTAGATCATGAGGATTTCATGAGAAGCTGGATTATTTTTTTACCCCTAAAGTTCTACTAATTACTTTTAGTTTTCTCCTGTTCCAATGACTGTCAAAAAAGAAAACGGTCTTCTGACATTAATATAATGAAGCATAATCACTTTTAATTGTCACTGCTTCTTTTTCTAAATTTTATGAGACATTCATTCAATAATGTTACCAGGTTCATCCAGGAATCAGCCTAGTATTCCTGGTATATGAGAAAGAAGACTGGATTTGAAGTCAAAGTTTTTGAACTCAGATTCTGCTTCTTCCTGCCAGTGTTACCTGGGGCAAGACATTATAGCTCCTGGAACCCGAGGCATTTTTTTTGTGGTTTGTTTGGTTTGGTTTTTCTGTATGTTGGTTTTTTTTTTCATCTTCAGAGTGGAGGGATTGGGTGAAATGATCTTTAAGTACCCCTGGGGTTACTCTCAATCTGTGATTCTCTGAATCAAAGTCAAGCTGTCTGCCCACAAATCTAGTTAGGATTTTCAATTTCAGTTGTTGCATTTTCTTAGAATACATTGTTACAGTTGCGTTTTTTCTTATGTCCCCCGCGAGATATAATCTCCATGAGAATGGAGAGTGTATCTTAGTCTTTGTTATTTCCTTTACTGTCTAATCAGATAACTTGCAAGTAGGAGGCACCATTGTTAAGTTTGGTTACATATATACCAGAAAGAAGTAGATATGGAGATACATTAGGGGATAGCAGAAAGAATGCTGAGTCCTAGCTTCCAATCTTGCCACCAACTATAGTTGTGTGACAGTGGGCAGTATCATCTGTAACATGGGTATAAAAATGCTTGCCATATCTACTCTTAGGGGTGGTTGTAATGAATGTATCTTGAACAATTTAAGGTACTGTAGAAATGTGCTATTATATAACTAGGAATCATGGTATATCATGATCTTTAGGGGAATGGTAGGTTCATGGTGATAACAGCATATTACAAAATAGGATTGCCCACCTGAAGTGGCATAAAAGACCTCATCAAAGAGATGAGTTTGGGAAAATGAGGTAGATTGTAATGCCATGATCTGTAGTGAAAGGTTCACTGTATTACAGGGAGACTCCAAATGGAGAATTGGTGGGGAAGGAGACAAGCCAAAGTCACAGAGAATGAGAAGTTCAGATCTACACAGTTTAAAGAAGCCCCACGTTCATGAACTCACAAAATCATCCAAGTATAACAGTGCTGCTAATGATTGCCATCATAACTGTCTCTATGAAGCCCTGATATGGATAGAAGCTGCCTGTGTCACCTATTCTGTAAAATGGGGGAATAGGTTACATCATAGGCTCATAGGGAGCAGCATCACAGAGTTGAAAACACCTCGGATTTCAAGGACGTATATTCAAGTCTTCTGATGCTTACTGTCTCAACAACTTAGGCTGTGTCTTTACTGGGCCTGTTTCCTCATCGCTAAAATGTCTGATTTGGACTGGATAATAGCTAAAGTGGCTTTTGGCTATATATCCTGGATCTATGATATAATGTCACAAGAGGTCACATATTCCCCCTCTCCTGTTTTGAAGAGAAGAAAATTGAGATCTCAAAAAAGTAGATTGCCTTCTCCAAGGGAGGAAGGGAAAAGCTGGAACCTGGAGACAGGTTCCTTGCCTCCAAACTCAGTTCTCTTTCCTTTGTACCTTTATGATCCCTAAGGGCCTTTCTACTTCTGCATTTATGCCTGTGTTTCTAGGCAACAGAATCACTCTAGGCTTTGTTTTTGCCCTGTGTTCACAGCTATACTGATACTCCTGTTGTACATGAAGAGAACAGATTTTGATGCTTCTTAAACTGCTGAAGTTAAGGAATGTCTGTTTAAGGCTTTTTAAAACATCCATCTCCATCAATAACATTTATTTAAAATAACTTTTTTGGGCTAGACTGAATGTACCCCTTTGTAATTTCTCTCATTTAGTTTCACATGGTTCTAAACAATCATTGGTTTTATTTTGGTAAAGATTAAGATTACAGAGATAGTCGGGTGTTGTTAAATTTACATGTCAAGATAAAGGTACAGTATTGCTGAAAGATACCCAAACCCAAAACCTCTCAATTATTTCTTGTATTGGAGAGGAACATCAATCAATTTCAGAACAGATACTGTCAGAGCACTGATATTTGTTTTGAGGAAACATTATGGATTCTATCCAGTAACTTTACATTATCATTAATTTTTGAAGACCTATTTATTAAGAAAAGTTGATAATTCCTGAGTAAACTAATTTTTTTTAACAAGGCGACAGTCACCTAGAGAAGGTGGGAAAGGGAGTAGGAGGTAGTAAATAGCACAAATTAAAATGCCCCCTGAGAATGAGCTCCCACTATTCAAGCACATAACACATTTTACCGAATTGATTGGCTTTTAGATTTTGACTTAATAGTGAAAATAAGCCCTATTATTTAAATAGGGCTTTTTGAAGGTTGAAATTTGGTTCTGTACATATACATTCCTGACATACACAGGAAGATCTGCTATCATAGATTCTTAGATTTGCTTTTCTAAAAGGAAAGAAACTTTTGAGGGGTCAACAATCACTTTAATCAAGCATATATATCATTCATTTAGTTCAGGAGGAATAGTGAGCACCCTGAACTTGAAAGAAAATACAGAGAAATCAAAATCAACAGACATGCCTTCCAAATGTCTGACATAAGCAATACATACATCACAGAACAACAGACAGATAACTGTGTGACCATACATACACAGCAGAGAGAGAAGCACCAAAATCTGAGTTTTCAAAGATGGGGGGGGGCACTCCTTAGTGGCTGCCCAGAGTTCTTGTCTGGTCAAGTAAACACTTCCAAATCCCTGAATCTGAGGAATACAGTGTCTTATTTGTGGAATAACCAGGAGATCAATGTCACTGAATCAAAGAGTACATATTGGGGAGTAGGATCTAGGGAGGGGACTAGTTATGAAGGGATTTGAATGTCAAAAAAGGACATTTTGTATTTGCTGATGGATTTTATGGAATTAGGGGTGGTAGAATGAAGTTGATGGTGACATGATAGGACCTGTGTTTTAGGAAAATCACTCTAGTGACTAAATGGGAGGATTGATTGAAGTGGGGAGAGAGTTGAGGGAGGTAGACCCACAAGCAGCCTATTGGTATGAGTTGATGATAGCCTTCTGTGGGAATCTATCTCAGCAGATAGGTGGGAATGTCAGAGGGCAGAAGGTGCTATATTCAGGAGATGGTGCAAAGGTGAAATGATCAGGCTTTTGCAACAATTTGGATATAGGAAGTGAAAATAAGAAGTTCAGATGTCACCATAAGGTTTTAGGAAACTAGGAGAGGGAAAACAACACCTTCTACATCAATTCTGTGGCTTCCGGCTTTAGTCAATATTATATTCTGCTTGTCTTTTCTTCTGCTAACTTCCTAAAACTTTGTAGTGACATCTGAACCTCATATCCTCATTCACCTCTAATCCTCATTTGGACTTGGAAGTTCTTGATCTTGTCCTCAAGTATCCTTCTTTGAAATGAATAGGTTTCCCACAAGACTTCCTTTCTATCTATCATGGAAATAGTAATCACTTTTCTACAAGCAAATTCCATTTTTGTTAATTTACTGTTTTAATTCCAGAGTGCATCCTTTTTGATAGATTTAAAAATGTTTTCCCAGTTTGATTATAAATAATTAATACTTTTAGTACAGATATAATGGAGTGATGGTGTTGCTTTTGTCCAGAGTTTCATCAGCCCAATTCTTATAAGCACTCTCAGAGTGAATGAAATATGAAAGCTATTTTAAGCTAGTTCTACAAATGTTTCTATTTATTATACTCAGGTTCCCTGTTTTGATCTTCCTTTTACTGTATTTTCCTTACTGTCTTAGAACCAACTGTATCTTCAGTTTGGAGTGGAGGTACAAATGAAATAGGACTTTATGTTCTATAGTAAATTTGGCATTCCTGTATACTTAAGTTTAAAGATGACCTTGTTGCCATACAAATTTCTTACATGCCTTCTGAGTCCTCAAATACAGTTATTTCTAGTACAGTATTGGCACTGTCTGTTTTATGGTATCATATTATTTGAAAATATGACATCTTTGGGTTTTGTGGAAACAAGCTATTACATCATAGTTTTTGAGTATTAGATAACCCCTACCCTACTCATGGGAAATATTAACATTTATGACAAAACAGTCAGTGGAGAAAACAGCAAAGAAGACATTCCATCTCAGTGTTCTGGGAAGACTCCTCTTGGACATCTATTATTCCTGTACCAAGGTGAGAGACAAGAAAGAGGAAAAGAGTAAGGAAGGAAAAAAGGAAGGAAGGAAGGAAGGGGAGAAAAGAATGGAAGAAAAGAGGAAGAAAGGAAGGAAAGAAAAAGAATGAAAGAAATAAACATTTTCACAAGCACAGGAAAAAATTAGTCCTATCACCTCATCATGTGTGTGTAGAAGTAATTATTCATATTATTTTAGTCATTTATTCTTCTCCATGTGAATAACTATTTACATGAAGATCATTCGGAGGGAATAAGAAGCAAATCAATGAAATTTCACAGTTGGAAAATCTTATGATAAAAGTATCACTGGGTCAACGTCAGTTATTATGCAAAAACTTTAATTCTCCATCTGTTCTCCACCCCCAGTTATATTGCCACACTAAAGTCTGTTATTTCAAATTAGCTTTGAATATAATCTATATTGACAATGTATAAACTATTCATTTTTCCTCACCCCCCCAAGTATGTATGTAAATCCTATGGAGGAAGAGATGATTTTGGTTTATGCTTTTGTACCCCAGCACAATACCTTGATAAACAGTGGGTGTTAATTAAATGCTTCTTGTACAAATGAAAAAAAAATCCATTAAATTATTACAAAACAAATTTCTAAGATCCTTTCTTTACAACATATCTATGTAAGTATTACTGCACCAACTAAGCTCTTTTTTTGATTAAATAGATAACTAATAAATTTGAATTTGTCTTGTATTTTGGATATGAATAGTTCCTCATCCTAGTTTTGTCCTTAGATACTTGTCTATGCTTGGATCTCACATTGTTAGATTCTCCAGGAGTTTGAGGCTTCTCTGAGATTTGTCTTTTAGGTGCTTTTATTTTATTTTTCGGAACTGCATTTCCTCTTTACTTAGAGAATCGTTGGATCATCACTCAAGGTACAGTTTTGATGAGGAGGATTTATTTAAATGTTTCTCAGAAAACTTGTTTTGGTCTTCATCTTCAATTTTAAAAAATAATATGAGATTATTAGAACCTGCTGGATATTTCCCCTTTTATTTTTCTCCTGTCTCTTCACAGTTCATTCACAAATTGTGAATTTCCTAAGCCCTCTAGAGGAAGTGTTAGAAGTGCATTCAGATTCAAGAAAAACTTGAGACCATTATTAGTCACCAAATATGTGGCCTCGCACGTGATTTAGGGTTTTAAGGAATTCGATAGGTCGGATAATCTTCTCTCCTTTCACAGATGAGGAAACTGAAGGGCTGTATCAACATACACATGGATCTATGCATAAAATTATATGCATGCATCAAAATTTATAGATGCATGTATTTATCCTCATGAGTTTGTTTCTTGTATAATGAAGATAAAGATATGATTTAATTACATGCCAAACACCTAAGGAAAGAAAATTTTCAACAATTGAAATACGAAGAATGACTTTACTTAAAATCTTGAAAATTTCCTATTCTTACTGATTTCCATTTCACTATTTCAAAATTATTAGAAAACACATTCTTTTAGATTTTATGTGTTTTGGGGGAAGAAATAAAGCAGGTATCTCAGATTTGGGGGCACAAAAAATCTTCTGGTGGTGGGGTGCCCTGTCCCTTATCTTGTCCCAAAAACATTGTACAAAAAAGCCAGCATAACTACTTTTTTCTCCTCCCTCAGTAAACACACATTTCTTTTTTCTCTTACTTTGTCTTTGTTCATGTTGTGTGCCCCTTTCTAATATTTCACAAGATTTTTGGTCCCTGGAACCTTTTGCACTCTTAAAAATTATTGAAGACCCCAAAGAAATGTTTTGCATATATGTTATATCTATTGCAATTCCAATTTCCTATATTAGGAGAAAAAAACTGATATATATATATATATATATATATATATATATATATATGTAAATTCAGTTCAAAAAACAGTAATAAACCCATTCCATATTAACATTTTACTCTACCATTCTCCTCAGTTCTGATTTCTTGACCAAAAAAAGCAGAGATAGGAGGAGAAAAAAACATCCCTACTATCCATCAATCTTTGGAGGTATGTTTTCCAAATTCATAATTATCTAGTCACTAGTCTGTCACCAGGGCTCATTCCTCTGTCCATAATCCTTTTGAGCTGCTCCTGAAATCTCTTTGACCTCCAAGATTGCTCATCCCTCAGTAGTACCTTCTGCCCCTGTAGCTACTCCCTCTCATTAGCTGGTTCTTCCCAGATCCTCCACTTAAGGTAGATCCCCAGGCCAGCCATCTCCTGATTTCTAACCATGCTGCATTCTAGACCTCAATCATGCCCCTGTGCTGGGTACCTTTCTTCCCCCTTCTCCTCATTCACCTTCCTTTTATGTTTTGTCTTTATCCTTGAAATGTAAGAGGCCAGGGACTATTTCTCTTTGTGATTGAGTTTGTATTCTCAACCCTTAGCCTAGAGTCTGGAACACAGGAGGCATTAAATAAATCCTTGTTGATTTACTGACTATTTTACATAAATGGGGGCCATCTACCTAATGTGTTTCCCATTTAGGCAACTCACTAAGAACAGAGTTCTTGACTTTTTTGTGTATGTCTCTTTTGTGTATGTTACCCCTTTGGCAGTTCCTGTCTATCTAAAGGAAGCCTTTTCTAGGATTCACGAAGAGCCAAGGTTTAATGGCCTTTTAGAACCAAGGCTTACCACTCCACCTTGGTTGCACATCATAATAGAGCTTTAGTGGACTCACTCTGCTATAAGATGACAGTAATGCAGCATCAGAAGAGATTGATAATTCACAGATAGCATCTGTAATAGCTAACAGAAATATAGTACTGATTGTGTGCCATGAACTGTGTTAAGTGCTTCACAATGATCTCATTTGATTGATACAACAACCATCTGAGGTAAGGCACCATTATTATTTCCAATTTATGGATAAGAAAACTGAGCCAAACAGAGGTAAGCCAACTTTCCCAGGATCATGCATGTAGTAAGTATCTCAGGCCAGGTTTGAACTCAGATCTTCCTGACTCTACCCAATGCTCAAGTAGACAGACAGATGTCTACACTATTGCATATGAATCATTGTTTTAAAGAATCCTAGGGAAATATCTGTGGCATAGTCAATTGATTAAAATGGACATTTATTAAGTACCTATTATTTGAGGGTCTTCCCCTCCCAGTTTGAGTTTTTTCAAAGAGGCCTTCCCATGAGCAACTTAAGAAGCCTATTCAATGAATGGGTGTATCTTACTCAAAGTGAGAATGTGATACAACCTTAGCCTGAAAGGGCCAGGGTCTCATATCGCATCCTGGGTCATCTGCAGTCATCTTGATGAATCTCAGGCCACTGGACCCAGATGTTTCAGGAGAGGAAAGTGAGATTGATGACCTTGCACAGCCTTCACTTACTCAAATCAAAGTCAACTGCAAGTTATGTCATCACCCTGATGTCATGGTCCTCTTTGAGAATGAAGGACAAACACAAAAACAACTATGGCCCAATATCAGGATATAAAAGCAAAAATAATATGTTAATTTTCTGTTAATCAATAACTGTCTGATTAGTGCCTACTATGTGCAGGATAGTAGATGGGGTATTAGAAATTCAAGTGCAAAGAAGGAAACAGAACAAGTCCTACTTGCATTTATTTACATTATACATAGTATATTTATATTTTTATATAATTACATTATACATCTATGTCCTAAGTAGAAATTGAATAGACAATACATACAAATTGGAGAAATGCTATGTAGTTTAGGAGGGAGGGTAGAGAAATTATGAAGATGAGAAAAGGCTTTATGAAGAAAATGGTGTTTCATCCATGAGAGGGTCACCATAGAGCAGAGAAGGAATGCCTTCCAAGAATGGGATATGCTCAGTGCACTCATTTTCTCAACGAGTGGTATAATTTTATTTGTTAAGATCAGAGAGAAAGTTTAGTTGTATCACAGAGTGGGTCAGGGGAAATAATTTCCAATAAACCAGGAAAGAGAGATTAGGACCAGGTTGCAAAGGGCTTGAAAAGCTAAACAGAGTATTGATATTTCATCCTAGAGGCAATAAAATGTGGAGGTGAATGTATATGGGAGTCATATCTTTCCTTAAGGAAAATGGAGAGACCAATAAAGAAACTGTTATATGACCTCATTTCAGGTTATTGAAGTCCTGAACTACCATAGTGGCTCTATGGGTGGAGAGAGAAGAAAGTCCAATACTAGAGATGTTGTAGAGGAAGAAACAGCTGGAATTTTGCAAATGATTGGATTTGTGGGGGGAAAGGACAGTGAGAAGTTGAAGCTGATGTTGCAGTTCTGAACTGAGAAAGCTGGTATGATGGTGGTGCCTTTAATAGGAATTGGGAAGTTTGAAAGAGGGAAGGGTTTGTGGAGAATAGGAGACTTTTGAAAGCTTCTGTACAATAACTAGCTTTGTAAAGAGACATGGATAGGTTGGATTCCATGCTGATAGAGGAGATAGATTTTTTGAGGAGATAGACTTTTCAATGAGATTACAGTTACTGAAGTTCTTGCACAGTGGAGAAACTGCTGGGCATGGAGTCAGGTAGACTCATGATCCTGAGATCAAGTCTAGCCTCAGACACTTACTGTGATCCTGGACAAATGACTCAACCCTGTTAGCTCTGTTTCCTCATTTGTAAGATGAGCTAGAGAAGGAAATTGAAAACGACTCAAGTATCTTTGTCAAGAAAACCTCCAATGGGTCCATGAAGAGTTGGACATGAGTGAAATGACTGAGCAACAGCAACCAAATCTAAGTTTATGTTGACCTGGTGCCTTGTAACTTGTAACTTACATTGTTACATCACTCGAGCTTCACAGCAACTCTGATCTAGGCAAAGGTGATCATCATTGCCTCCTTGTGTCAGGTAAATAATCTGGACCAAATAAATCAATTCCTGAATCAGGTAATAGTTGGCAACATTGATTTAAAAACCATGTATTTTCACTCCAGGTTAGAAAAGCACTGTGGCCAAACCAGTTTTTCAGTGAAAACTTTATTACTTCTTTCCATTTACATGAAAAAAAATCCCTAAGCAAATACAAAGCAACTAAAACAGTAAGCATGTAAGAAGAGCTGGAATGTACCCTTAGATTTCAATGGACTAACAAAGGATTAAATTTCATTTGAAATTTGCTAGCTTTCACTTGAAATGAGATTCTTTTCATCATAATTTCTAGTTAACAGAAATGACCTTGGTGATTCAGTTGTTGGATCAGTCATCTGAAGATATGTGTTGACCAAGTTTTAAACTACAATATTTTCATTCTGTCATTATTTTGGCATGATTCTATTGGCCTAGAGGCATGTTAAGTTTGAAGGAGGTTTTTTTTTTCCTTTTTGGGTATGTAGTTTTAGGACTTTGATTATTGCAGTGAACTTAAAGAAATGTAACTAGACCATGTGGTATAATTCTAATCTATAGAATGCTAAAGAGAGAGGGAGAGAGGAAGGGAAGAAGGAAGAAAGAGGGAGAAAGAGAGAGACAGACAGACAGGCAGAGAGAGAGAGACAGAGAGATAGAGAGAGTGAAGAAGAAGAAGAAGAAGAAGAAAGACTTGGACTCCTGTGCCTGAGTATAAGGTACATAAAAATTAATGCGTATATTTTCTCATTGGGCACACATATAAATGAGATTTCCATGTTGTGAAGTAAACTTAAAAGAGATTAAGAATTATTATATGAGTCCAGTTTAAAGTTACTTTGGTGGGTCATTTTCTTAATCCTAAAGATTTATAGAATCATCAAATTAAGTCTTTTTTTAAAGATGAACCACTTTTTGAAAAAAAATGTTTTCAGTGTTTCTCATGTGAAAACCCATCTGTTGATAGAGATGTTGCCAATAATATATTTTCAAAAATGCTATGTATTGTTTGATTCTATAGATATGTACTAAAGGCATAAGGTCTCAAAAATGTTGATGTTCTCTCTCTTTTAGTTTTCTAAAAACCAGAAAAAGGTACAAATTCACTTGCCACAAAATTTGCCTATGTGATGGAAGTAACTGTTTTATTCCCTAGAATCCAAGGTATGAAGGCAGTTTTCTTTCCTCTGCTGATTTTCATTTTATTTTTTCAGAACAAGATCATTTTAGACCCCATGACGTTCAGTGAGGCTCGATTCAGACCATCTCTAGAAGAAAGGCTGGAGAGCATTATCAGCGGTGCAGCGCTGATGGCGGATTCTTCTTGTACTCGTGATGACCGTCGGGAGAGAATCGTAGCTGAGTGCAATGCAGTCCGGCAGGCCCTGCAGGATCTGCTCAGTGAATACATGAATAATGTAAGTCCTCTATTTCGATATTTCTTGTATTCATGGATTTCTTTTTTGGTAGCAGTCTTATGAAACTTCTTAAAATTTTCATATTTGATTTAAAATATAACAAAACAAAACAAAACCAGAATACGTCTCAAACCTGATGTTACCATGTGATACAAACTATTAGAAAATGGTGAGGAGCTTTGGAGAGTTTGACATGTTGATTGTGTTTCCAAATGTGTTGGACAGTAGAGTCTTAGTAGGAGCTGGATTCAGCTTTAGTGTATTTGACTCAGTCGTCTCCTTGTGACTTTGGTCAGTGAACTAGGGAAAATTATAGGCTTGGATTAATTTTCATAGGTAGTTGCACTAAATACCTGGATATAGTAGGTCATTGTTACAAATAGTACAATATTTTTCAAAGTCAATATTGTTTAGAATGATCAGTTTTTCTATTTATCTTTGAAAAAATAAGGATTTATTTTAATAATTAAAAGGAATGTAAGGTTTGAGTATTTGTGGTCCTTTGTACTTGATAACTGTGGTAGATGGCTAACTGAAATTCATCTCAGAAGAGCTTTTAATGTTGTGTAATTTGGTGTGCATGTCTTGAGATGATTCATATTTTCCAGTAGATATTGGCTGAATCCATTAGTCTCGTATTGCACGCAATAACTATAAACTATAATAATTTAAAGATAGTGCTCACATATCTATAGAGAACATAATAAGATTATATAGGCTAAAATGTTACAGCACAGGAATATTGAGATGGCTTTGAGAGGCACTGAATTGTGGGTCCTATGACTTCCTGTTATAGTGGTGGCCAGCTTCGTCTGATGGAGCTTTCTAGGTCTTTCAGGGTCCATGTACTCTCCAATCCAGGGGTCTAACTTCAATGGGTTAAGAAAACAAATAGAAGGGGAAGAGGAGGCTCCCCTCCCTTCATGTTATAGGAGAGTGGTGACTGGAATAGTAAGGTGCATGGCTAGCTCATGTCTCTGAGAACAGGCTCCAGGTTTGCTCCGAGCTCTGATCTCACAAATTTTCATTCTTAAGAAATTGAGAACTTTTATACTACACAGATACTACTCTTATTGCCCCAGCAAGTTCCTAAAGTCACTATTGTTTCTCTTAGTCCTAAAGTGAGAAGAGGAAAAAAAACATGCGAAAGGATATAATTCACACTGGGTATAATGCTTAAGGAAAAATAGTAGCATTCCTGTCAAGTCAACAAAAACATTCTTCTGTGATAAGTCACAGGACACAAATAATGTAAAACAAGTTCCCTTCCTGCATCAGAGTATTGGTTTCCCCACCTTGGAATTTTCTTCAGAGACTGAACTTTTAGAAGGCAGGTTGCTTTAAAGCTGACTTCATCTTTAGTGTTCAGAAGATGGGATGACAATTCAGATCTTGGGAGTAGCAGACCATCCATCAGGACTATTTTATTCCGAGATGTTTGGGATAATTTTGTTTCCTCTGGTTTTGGTCTGCACGGTCTCTTCAGAACAGTGAAAGAGATGGATGCAGGTTTTCACTCCTCTTTCTGATTCTACAGACCTCACAAAAGGGTTATTTATGAAAATAGAAGATTAATTTCAAAATTGTGCATATGTTAAAGATGAGAACTGGCCTCCTCCTCTGGGAAATGGAAACTTTAATCCCAACCTTCTGAAAAAGCAATGATTTATTGTCTTTGAGAGAGTGATCATTGGCCGAGACTGGAATTTTCATGTATTTATTTGCCCTTAGGTGAAACAACTTCAGTGTAAGTTATGTGTGTGAGCATATTCATGTGCATGCGTGTGTGCATGTGTGTGTGTGTGTGTGTGTGTGTGTGTGTGTGTGTCTAAGTTGGAGGGAGGCAGAGGGTCTTTCTGCCTTTTTCCTCTGAGTACCTGAGTAAAAGGAGGACTGATTTTGGCGAATAGGGTATTCAGATCAATATCTGCAGAATGTGGTTTCCAGATAAATAGTTACAGGATGTAGTGACATGGAAGCTTAGGTACGATGTGTGAAGGCCCTAAGATCTTCACAAAGATGAGGAGCTGCAATTTTCTCATCTTGTGACCTTGGTTTTAATGTTCAAAGCCAGACAAAGGGAGATTGGATTGGTCTTTACTTTAGAAACATTACCTCATTTTCAGTTCATGAAGAAGTAGCTATAACATTAAAATACCAAAATGGAAAAGATAAAATTCTATTTGCTGCGTGTATACAAATTTCTTTCTCTGAAAAAGAAAAAATAACTTTTTTGAGATTCAAATAAGTGTCCTAAATCTTGCACTAGACATTTTTCTAGTCTTTCTAAGTACAATGTAGAGTAATCATACCAATGTCATTAGTTTAGAAGATAATAAGAATGCATCGATGGTAAATGTAGATAAATGATCAGCAAAATGTTCAGTTGTGATGATGCTGATTCAGGGAAATTTGTGTTGTGGTAAGTCTTGAAAATAAAGACATAAACACAAGGCCAACCAATAGCACTTTCCTCTTAATGTTATAAACATCTTTAACAAGGACTGTAGCCATCACCTTAGTCATCAAACTGAGAAAATGCCTACATAAGCATTGTCACTCACCTTAGTATTGATGGGGATTCTCACTAATACACAGTCACTCTCAGTCATTCTTTCAAAGGGGAGGTAATGAACAAGTATTTATTTTGAGTGGGAGGGCATTCTGCTTGTCTCCTCTACTAAGGACCTTTAGGCTGGGTGTTATGTGTACTGTGAAGAGTATAAGCCAAGGGTGGATAAAATAGTGTCCATTCTTAATTCAGATAGATATAATAGAGCTGATAGCCTGCCTTATGTTTGTGTCTTTCTCCACATATATGTATACTTAACACAAATCACTGAGCCGATATGCAAATTGAAGATTTTTTTAAAGGAAATAAACTAGAAATAGGGTCTGCGAAATGGAATAGAATAGCTGGCGTGGGATAGCATTCTGAAGAAAGAAGCATATTGGACACTTCAAGTTCCAGGCTTCTTCCATATTGGATAATTATGATGGAGAGGATCACTAGAACAGGCATGAAAAAATAATCCCATCTAAATTCACAGAATAGTTTGAAGATCATGTGAGTGAAACTATATTTAGGAATGGTTTCCCCACATTTCCATAGAATATTTAGATTCAGTTAAAGTCAGTTTTAAGATATGTGTGGATGGGAAAGTATAGTTAAAATTATTTCTCCACATTCCATGGAATATTGGAAACTGATGAACAGAGTTTCCATCTTTTCCCAAGATGCTTTTCCATTTTCATCCTTGACCTGAAATAGAGGTTGGGTCTACATTGTATATTGAAGGTGGGGCAAGGAATGAACTCTCTCTCTTCTCTCTAATGTTTACCACTTGATTCTAGCTTGTTCACTCCACTTAGCACTTTGCACCTCACTTAGCCTAATACAACCTTTATGCCTGATTCAGGACTGGAGTAGCCCAAACAGGCTGGAATCCCACAGATGTGAAGTCAGAGCACTGTTGCCTTGGCAGGTTTAGAGACAATGATCTCTGCTGCAGAACAGTGCTGATGCCCCACAGATCACCAACTATTGTGTGAGGATCAAGCTGTAAATGAAAATTTCAGATTGCTAATTGGTAAGGACCATTTCTTCCATCTCTCAGAAACTGTTCAGTCCTTATGTTGACTTTTTTTTTAGAAATATATTTCATGTGTGAGCAGGGCATTTGCTTCATTTTGGAATGATACCATTAAGTGTTATTTCTCCAGGAAATTGCCAACCTCTAGTCTAATTAGTTGGAGGCTTTTATGCTCTGAGGAGCATCATTTATTTACCGTTCTTAGAGTAAGAATAGAGGCTGGTTAGGGAATATTTTCAAAAGGGAATTGGAACCTCAAACTAATTTTTCTTTTTGAATCCATCATCATCAGTGGGTATGCAAAAAATGACTGGAAATGGTGGAAAATGTTGGGTGCTATAAAAAGTTCCTTTCAGGCTAAAGGCAGACTTCCTACTCTCAGAAGTTTTTATTCAAGTAGTTTTTAATGAACAGATGGAATAGTTGTTTAAAAGAAATGTACTTATAAGAAAAGGAAAACAAATTAACCCCAAACCTCACTATGTGACTTTTCGCTATTGAGGTAGATTTGGTATAATATGGGTAATGTGCGTTGTTGCTGTGTAAGAGGATTCAATTATTGAAGTATCCAAAGGCGCCTATTTTAAAGCAACTTCACAGCAAGTAGTCACCTGCTGAACCTCCCATGCTCCCTCAGATCATGGGATAAAATAACACAACTACTGAGTAGGATCAATATCAGAGATTCTTAAACTATGATCCCATAGACCACCCTAGGTTTCTGTGAATAGATTTTAGGGGATGCATATGCTTAGATGGGCAAAATTACATCTTTATTTTCATGGAATTTAGTATTCTCTTTAATCATTAAGAACTGAGAAGTGATCCATAAGCTTCACCAGATTTACTGTCAAAGGTATCCAAGGCATAAAAAAGCAAAGATAATAACTCCTATAAGTTTAAGTACTGAAGTAGGAACTAGATGGGAGGGGTTAAGTGTAGATTTTACAAAGTTTTTATTTTTTATTTTTTATTTCTTTAGGTAGGTTTAGGAAGGGAAAGAGACAGAAGAGGTATTTCATACCTCTGAAAAGAATTGACACTGGTAGGATTTGTGTGTGTGTGTGTGTGTGTGTGTGTGTGTGTGACATTTATCATGCTTCTGATTTTCCAACAGATGAGAAGGTAGGAAAGAGATGTATAAACATTTTCCCCAAGAACATACAGTGACCCTTGTTCATACATTGACCTGAGGGTAAGACTTGTCTAGGCCCTTTTCCAGTCTCTTCTTCTCTGCTTCTTACCCACCAGAAACCAAAAGAAGACGATGAAACTTGCACTAGTCTCATTACCTGGCTCTTAAGTATGGTTTTTATAGGACTTTTAGCATTTGGACCAGATCTTGAAGGGATTGTCAACAATAAGTTATCCCATCAGCTTCTCATAAAGGATTTATCTAATTGATTATGGTATGTCTCATTTTAACCCAGCACATAGAGTGATTAGACTTCATGTCTACAAATAACCTGAAGCTTTCAGATTATGAGTAAAGCCATAATTTGGGGTTTGCCCTAGGAAACAGGAATGTGTACTTCTGTAGCAGGGAAGAACAACTGGGATTAGTATCTAGTTAACAAGGATAATTAGTAAACATAGTAAGCTAGCAGATGTTATACCCCCACATAAAAATGCACGCACACACATATACTCCTAACACATATACATACTTCTGCCTGGCATCCCAGGTAAACTAAATTGAATTGAATTAATTAATTGAATCTACTTGCATGCAAGATGTTGGGCTAACCAGCACTTCTTAAACAATGATTCATGACCCTGCCATGACAGACAGTTTAAGGAATTGTGAGTGGAAAAAGTTTAAGAAGCCCTGAGCTGGCAATATACCAAGACAAAAAATATCCAAGTTCCTCCCCTCAAGGAATTCCTCCTGGCTCAACTCCATCCTGTGCCTTTTACCCGTGGCAGCTTCTTCAACAGTAACTTTGGTGATGTCTTGAGTTAATGTCCCAGGATTTATCTCTCTCAATCACGCCCAATCCCAGGACTGGGTCTGGGAATCTTTTTCTATAATGCCATGGGGTCAGAATACTTTGGGTTTCAGGGTTCCTCCCTCAAGCATGCTACCATTGTATACTAATATGAGATCTCCCCATTCCCTGTGACTGAGTCTGCCTTTATAGCCAGTTTCTAGTTACAGCCCAGGTGGTAAATCTAAGACAGGCGCTTCAAAGTCATCACAGGTGCATCATATTAGCCTCCCTTAGTAAATGTAATACAGAACATAACTATATACTGGTGAGGGCAGTTTCTTGCCTTTTCTTCCCCCACTCTTGTTGACTCCATCTCATCTATCTAAAACCCAGGATATCAAAATTGGGAAGGCTAGAGGAAACCCCTTAATCCAAGGCACTGTGATCTCTGCTCCTATGGCTTGCACTCCCAAAAGGCTTTTCTTCTCTCTACTTGCAAAGACTGCTACTTATATGCCACTCTCTTTCCTCTCCCCTCCAGAACAATAGCAGCCAGGACCACCTGTGAGCCTTTTGCTCTGTGTTATGGCTGTTAACACGAAGACAGACAGAAGTTTCACACGGATTCTCTTCTCTCTACTGTACTTATGTTCTTTTTCCCTCTATCTTTTCACTCTTGCTTTCCAACCTTTCAAACGGATAGGTTGAGGGTGGAAGGGAAGATGAAGATAAGAAAGGTTCCTCCATTTGTTTGCTACAGTCTGATTAAACAGGTGTGAGAAGTGGTGACTTACTTAGCTTATGGATTCCAACTGGTTTTTGTTATTCATGCTTCTGTTTTCACAAAACACTGTCCCTTAAAATTAACCAGCCAAGGGAAACCTGTAACTTCATTGATTACCATGGGCAAGTTAAGCCCGCTTTCCACTCACCTACAAACTTGCTACTTCCACCTCCTCACCTTTGACTATCTTCTGCATCTCATTCTGTATTTAGGAACTCTCTTCTGTAGATAAATATGAGACCATCTCTGTAGGACAGCAACTTGCTCCTTTCTCGCCCAAGGAGGTTGATCTCCACAGAATCTGTCTTTGAGACCAACTTTATTAACAACAGAAATAATAGTTAGCATTTTTGTAGTGATTTCAGGCTTAGGGAGTGTTTTACTAATGTTATCTCATATGATCCTCTAAACAGCTTTGTGGGAGGAAGATGCTATTATCTCCATTTTACAGATGAAGGAATGGAGGTCAATAGAAGTTAATTAATTTGCCAGGGGTCACATAAAGAGTAAATATCTAAAACAGGATGAAAACTTAGGTCTGCTTGATTCTGTCTTCAAATACTTGATGCACTGTACCTCCCAACTATCCACTACACAATTCTTACTCATTCTCTCATCTGTTAACAGTTATTATTTCTAGTCATTGTTACTCCCCCACTCAAAATTCTTCATGTACACTCCCCATCACTAACTAGATAATATACAAACTTCTTATCCAGTCATTTAGAAGCCTTGACAATTCGGTGTCCATCGACCTTTCAAATGATATTTCCTATAACTCCTCATTCACAATCTGTATATTGTGGACAAACTGAATTTTAGCTTTTCTATAAATTTACTATTTCTTTTTTAAAAAATTTTACTTTAAATTTAAATTTATTTATTTATTTTTAGTTTTTAACATTCATTGCCATAAGATTTTGAGTTCCTAATTTTCTCCCCATCTTAAATTTACCCTTTCATCTCCCACCAGAGTTAATTTGTATAATTTGCACTCCAGACTTAGATTGCAATCACTCCTCATCTCTTCCTCCTAGAATCCTTGTCTTACTCATGGGCCACCTCTCTTAAAAACCCTTTCCTTCTTCCCTTCCTCAGTGCCCTCTCTGTCTTCGGTTTTTCTAATACTAGACTTCTTTGAGTTCATAATGTGACCTCCCATCACAACATGGCCTCCTCGGAGACAAGGAGGCTTATGCTTCTTCAAGGACTCATGCATTCTCCTTAGTATCTTTTCTATTCTTGCATGCAATAGAAATTTAATAAATACTGTGTGAATTGAATTTTAATTGGCCTGGAAAATCCTTTTCAATCTTATAACCTTTGAAATCTAGGCAGAGCAATGGAATTCAGTGTCTTCTTTTGGTGATTATCAAATATTTCTCCTCTTATTCTGCCTTGTCAAACTGTAGGCATCTGCTCTGTCCACTTTTCCAGTTTCACAGAGTAGAGCTAACTTTCTTAGAGCTGTGTAACTACCAGAGCAGGGGAGCACTTGCGCCTTCACCTGCCCTCCTCTTCAGTCTTTCTACTGTTAGTTATTGTGGGGCTTGCTTTTTATTTTTTTTATTTTTTATTTTATTTATTTATAAATGTTCTACAATCACTTCCTTAAAATTAAGATTTTATCCCCCTAC
>CM053769.1:110534046-110559999 GCA_028658325.1 Potorous gilbertii
TAGTTTCCACATGCTTACAACCACCTGATGGCCAAGATACATGTCATTTTTTAGAGTTCCATATAATAAAAATGTCAAAGTTCAAGTTATCACTCTTAAGTGACAGTGTTAAATATGCTAGATTAAGAGTTCATTTGTTTCAGTCATATCCAACATTTAGTGATCCCATTTAGGATTTTCTTTGCAAAGGTACCGTAATGGTTTGCCGTTTCCTTCTCCAGCTCATTTTACAGATGAGGAACTGAGGCAAATAGTGTTAAGTGACTTGCCCAGGATAACACAACTATGCTCATCCTTCGTTGCTGAGGAAGACCATGCCATCAGAGAGATGATGACATGACTTGCACTTGACTTGGTTTTGAGTGAGGGAAGGCTGTGCAGGTCACCGGCCTCACTTCTCCTCCAGAGCCATCTGAATCCAGTGACCAGATATTCATCAGGATTACTGGAGATGACCCAGGATGAGGCAGTTGGGGTTAAGTGACTTGCCCAAGATCACACAGCTAGTGAGTGTCAAGTGTCTGAGGTGAGATTTGAACTCAGGTCTTCCTGACTCCTTCACTGGTGCTCTATCCACTGCACCACCTAACTACCCGTAACATAAGTACTAAGTGTCCAAAGCCAGACCAGGCCAAATTTGAACTCACAAAGAAGAGTCTTCAGGATGGGCACTCTATCCATTGTGCCTTCTAGTTTTCACCAAAAGAGTCAGTAGATCTGTGTTCAAATCCTGACTTGTCATTTAACCTCTCTGAACCTCAGTTTTTACAGTGTAAAATGAATGAGTTGAATTGAATAGTCTCTAATGTCACTAAGAATATTATGACACTATGAAATATATTTTAAGATACCTTGATCAGCTCCCTATATATTCATGGTAGTTGAACTGATAAGCATCTTTAATTAAATAAGTAAATTGACAAAATTTTGGAAAAAGAACTTTAGTCTCTACTGATATGTCCTATACTTAAGATCATTGGATCAATTTTGGCCATTCCTGATTTGACAGGTAGGAATTTGGATAATGCACAGCCTTTATATCCATATTTGGCTATTAACACAGCGATCCTACTGGACATATTAATATTTAATATGTTCTATGTCCTACTTCCTTTGATTTATCACTGTAGAAACTTTTCCAGTGCTGTCACTTTCATGACAAATAAGGTTAACTTAAAGCACAAGTTTTCTAGTGCTGGTAGTAAGTTAAAAAAAAAAAGGAAAATAGAATTGTGAAGTACTTTGTCATATCAGTGAATATCGAATGTCATGGTTATATGATATCTAGGCTTAGGGGCCAGGATAGAGCAGAACAAGTATTTGGAACAGGAATCCATCCAGGAAATAGTATTCTCATGATTTTAATTAATGAAATTAATTTATATCTAAGTTAGGCAACACTGATTGAGTAAAAGTTTGACTTAAAAGATCCCTGCCATGAGATAGACGCCCATGTGTTTACCATGAATTTATTAAAGTGGAAAAATATAGTAGATTTCCATGGACTGCTTCCCTAAAGCGGTTAAATGCTCTTTTTGGCAAAATTTAATGTATTTCAGGTTTGGAAAAATTTTGTAGTTAAAACATTATCTATAAAGAGATGTTACATGGCATTTAGCCATGCTTGAAAGACATAATGAATATTTTAAGCCTTTTAAAGTTTTTGATTTCTTAGTATTTTTCGTAGAGATACCCTATTCGTTTGGCAGACAAAAAGCACAAGGCTAAAGAACGAGAGATTTTCCAACTATAATTTGAAAGCATGATTTAGAGTGTCCCACCTTTACTAAGAATTTTTTCCCTAGTGCACTTTAATCTTATTTTCTTTTCTTTAAGACTACTTCCTATTTGTTATACCTATATATGTGTGAGATTGTGTGTGTATGTATATGTATATATGTAAATACACACATATTTATACATGTATATCCACTCACATATAAAATATATAGACTTTTTATCCCTAATGATTACTACATTGTCTGATACTTATCAGTCACTTAATAAATGCTAATTGATTGACTAGTGGCCATTTACCTTTCTTGTCCATTGATGAAGAAAGGGTTTGTGTGTTATTTGAAAGAAAGTGTTTAATGGTGAAGAAGGTGAAGGGGAAAATATTCCTGAGGGAAAAAGTTTATAAAGTAATTACTGAAGTTCCCTAAGAGAATGCTGGCACTGCACTTAACAAGGGCTCTTAGTCACAAACATCTCTTGGAACAGTAGGCACTTAATAATGCTTACAGATTGATAGATGGAAAATATAAACATCTAATAAGGAAAATATGGACTTTTTTCTATGCTTGCAATGACAAAAAAAAGTTTGTAATCACTGTGCAGCTTCCTGTCTTCCTATCCAATTTGTTAGGCAGATCAGTTTTGACAAAGGCAATAATTGGTGCTTTGCCAATTGCAGAACTCAGAGTGAGAAAAATCATGCATCCGAATCCCCGATATCAAATACTTAGCAATCATGTTACCATGAACAAGTCACTTAATCTTAGTTTACTATTGTCCAAATTAGAGTTGTACCTACCTTAAGCTCAGATAAGTTATATAAATTGCTTTCCAAACTTCAAAACATTGTGTTAAGGTTAGTTTTCATTTCATTTTCATCTGCTGTTCACTGGAGTTCAGACAGCAATGGCCCTGGGACAAGTTCCCATCCTGGTGTCTTCTTAGAGAATGTTGAATGTTCAGCAGACTGTTGCACAAGCAGATAAAAGGATCGATTTTTTATAATTGAATGAAAGTATTTCAATGCTCATCTTGTGTAGATTCACTGAAAGCATCTTTGGGGCAAATCTATTAATAGACTGGGATTTGAATTCATCCTATAAGAATGTAAATGAGGAGTGCTTTTCTTTCTGCATCATTTAGAGAAAATTTCTGTTTTATTTTTCAGAATATATATGTTCAAGCATCTTTTTCTTGAACTTTTATGTGACAGTGTTACATCTACAGAATTTTTGATTAAGTATATATTACTACCCTTTAATATTTTGTATTATTTAAAGCATTTTTTATTTACTATTTATTACTTAAATCTTCATATTAGCTATTTTGTCCTACAGCATTGAAGATTCTTTCCTATAACAATGCCTATGAATGCAATATTGAATTTCTCTCTTAGACATATAATATAATTATAGATATAATTAAAGCTTTCTCTTCTGGTTTTGTTTTCCATTTGTGGGAGACAATAGCATGGAAAGAGCACAGTCAATCAGTTCATCAACATTTATTGAAGTCAGCAGATCTGGATTCATTTCTTGACTCTACTGCTTTGAACACTGGGCAACTCTCCTCACATCTCTAGTCTTGTTCTCTTTTGGAAAAATTGGGGTAGTTGAACTAGATCAGCTCTAAGTTCTCTTCCACCTCTAAATCCATGATGCTCTTAAGTGACCTGCTTGTAAAGACTTTCACTAATACCTTGATTTGATTGTGTAATAGTCGAAGTACTTTACTGACTATAACGTTATAGGAACAGCATTTCCTCCAGTAAACAATATTTTATCATTAAATCAGGAAAAAATCAGGAAACATAATTTCAGTATCCTGGAAAAGAAATAATGTAACAATGCAAAATTAATGTTGTCTTTGACTTTTGGTAAACAGAATTATAGGTAGAAAGCAAAACTAGTAGATATAATTTTCATAATTCCTTGTAAAATGATAGATAGATAGAAATAATTTCAGATTAGAAATATAGGAAATTGTCTATTATAGCCTTGATTTTCTCTTCCTGGACATTATTCACTGGCACTGTTACCTTAATCACATTCACATCCTTGATTGAAGAATTAATTTTGTTTGCCCCAACACCAACAAAGTTCTAGTATTTCGTAAGATTTTCAAAATATATAATCATATATTTGAAACAGCCAACCTCCCAGATTGCCTAATACTGAAAGTATGGTTGAAAAGGTTAGTGAACTTGAACAGCACACACTATTACAATACCATTTGGGTCAACAAGAAAAATCAAAATATCATGTCTTTTGTATGTCTGAGCTAAGAAAATAAGCAAAGAGCCAAATTATTACTTATATCAAAATATAATGACAGCATTTTATTTTAATAAGCTCATTTCAAAAAAGTCATAGGAAAAGAATCTCTGATTTCATTAGCAAAATAGCATCATGTAGTATTTTTGAGATATGGCAGGTAAATTGTTTTTAAGTCTGAGCATTTGCTAAATGATAATTTGCTGCTCCCCAGGCTGGTTTCTAGTCTGTCTGCCCACGAGCTAAGTAATTCAGAGACAAGTTCAATTTCATATTTAAAAAGCAATATGGGATAATGTATTAGGTGAGTCAGGATGACTTGGTTTTAAGTCCTACCACAGACATTTATTAGCTGTATGGGCCCTGGTAAACCATTTAATTTTCGTTGTCATAGTTTCGTTATCTAAAAATAAGAGGCTTGGACTCCATGGACTTCTAAAAGCCTTACCATCTCTAAAAAGCAAGCAAATAAACAGACAAAAACACATATCCCCATGATTTGATCAATTTCCATGAGTTCCTGTCTCATCCTGTTCATTGCGTATTAAGTCAAAATATGTCTGGGATTAGGACCAAGTGATACTTTCCATGCCCTCGATGTATGCCTGACTATATTTACCACCACCCTCACCCTGAACCTTTCCATATGTTCTGTTTGATAAAAAGCTGCCAATTCATTTGCCGATGCATAGATAGGTTTCTCTCCTTTCCATAAAAATATATGAGAATAAGCAAGATAGTCCAAATGATGTAATCTACTAAAGATAGTTTCTCTTTGAATTTTAGATTATGCAATGATGACAGGCAGCATTTCACCAACGTTCTATTTAATTATTTTAAAGCATCTTAATTTCTCTTTTTGTAGGTTACAACCCTGGTCAATACAAGCAACAAGGGGCCGTCAGGAAAGAAGAAAGGACGATCTAAGAAAGCTCATGTGTTAGCAGCTTCCGTGGAACAGGCCACTCAGAACTTCTTGGAGAAAGGTGAACAGATTGCTAAGGAGAGTCAAGATCTCAAGGAAGAGCTAGTCACTGCTGTAGAGGATGTGCGCAAACAAGGTACTTTGAATTAAGTTCCGGCAAATCATATGTTTAATTTCTAAATGATAAAGTTTCCTCCAAGAACAACGCATCCTTGCTAAAATACCTGTAAGGTTTTCTTTGCTCAGTCAGCTGCTCACACCTTTCCATGCAGCTAACGCGTGTCCCCTTTGGAGTTTCCAGAATTCAGGATCAGGTTAGATATTTTTAATTGTGATCATATAGCAATGCTGCAAATTTATCTTGGTCTCCATGATTTTATAATCTCAAGCTGTGTTCTCTAAGGCCGTATCTGTCCCTGGGCTAAAGGACTATTGAACAAGCACCTTGGCTCAAGGATTCTATTTTTCTAGTATTTCATGAGCCAGCACTTTGTTATAGGAGGTAGAGAAAGAGGAGGTAGAGAAAGAGGTAGCTTAATGCATTAAATGGAATATAAAAAAAATAAATGAAGATGGACATGTCAACAGGGCATATATTCATGAGATCTTGAGATTTGAGACTGTCTTGGATCTGCATTCAAATCCTGCGTGTTTCACTTGCTATTTGAGTAACACTTCATTTTCTCTAGGCCTCAGTATCCTCATCTTTAAAATGGGGGAGGGGGTTTTACTGCATGGCTTCTGAGGTATGTGTATATGTGTTCCTGTAATCTTTACTTTGCTTCTATAATCTCAGCCAGCTTCTCTGACTCCAGAACTATCTTTGATATTAATTTGAAATAGATTTTTTCTATATGAAATATTGGAGACACCATCCATAGTATGATTTGCCTTGGATTTCCCACTCCCTGAGAATGCCTCCGCCTAAGGCTATCTCTGCTGGCCAAGTAAAGTTGGAGATGGATAATCGCAACGTTGAGTCAAAGAGGAATGCTGTGGACTGTGTCATATCATGTACCAAAAGAGGGTCAATCACAAAACCTTCAGTGTAGAGCCAGATTGAATCTTTGGAGACCGTTGAGTCCAATCTCTGAATTTTATAGAGAAGGAAACTGAGGCACAAAATGAGGAGATGATTTGCCCAGGGTAACATAGTTTGTGACATGATTGACAGAATTTGAACTCAGGTTCTCTAGACTCCAAGGATCTATCCACTTTGCTATCTAGCCACATTAATACCTCCTAAAATCCAAACTCTTTCCCCAACAGAATAACTACTATGACTACTATGTTTTGAGTATTATGAAAATAATGTGTTGGGGGTAGATTTTGTCCCATGTCTGAAGAAAAGTGGTCTGATTATATTGACATATTAGGAGGATTAGAGTTAGATTAATGGCAAGGGTGGCAATCTGGTTAAATATAGAACTAATAAAGGGAAGATTTAGGTTACACTTAGGAAAAGATACTCATTATCGTTGTTTGTGACTATATTTATACATGAAAATAGATATAATATCACTTATGTAGGAAATAATGCAAGTGTTATCCTCATTTTATGGATATGGAGACTCAGAAAAGTTAATAACCTGCCCAGAGTGGCACAGGCTAGTAGATGGAAGAGCTGATGTTGGAATCAGTCTTTTGACTTCAACATGCTCCTTCTCATGTGTTGAATATCAGCTGGGTTACCTGCCAGAATTGGCAAAAATGTGGTTTGGCAAAGGCTGGCAAACTGAGGGGAACCACAAAAAAAGGATGTCTGTATAGGTGAATGGCTTGTAAAGTAATGTGGCAGGAGTAACATGGAGAGAAAATGGTATAAGTGCTGCTCAGAATTGTGCAGGTGATAACAGAAAGCCTAGGTACCTCACATGCATGGGAAATATGGTACCCAGATAGCCAAGTGCTAGGAAGAAATATACCAAGAAACATAATGTCAGGGAAGTTCAGTAGTAGAAAGTTCGATAGAGAACAGTGTCTGGACAGTATGGTAGCAGGCATTAGAATAAGGACAAGTGGCTGTCATAGAGAATGACTGGTAGCACACAGCAATCACAGATCATTGAGTTCAAGCCATGACTCTAATCTTTGTGAGTATTATTGAGAGGAAGTCAGCTAGATGACTTAGTGGACATAGTGCTAGGTCTAGAGTCAAGAATACTTGAGTTCAAATTTGGCCTCAGATGCTTACTAGCTAGGTGACCCTGTGAAAGTCACTTAACCATGTTTGCCTCAGTTCCCTCATCTATAAAAGGGGCTGGAGAAATAAATGGTAAACCACTCCAGTATCTTTTCCAAGAAAACACTCAGTGGGGTCATGAAGAGTTGAACAGAACTGAAACATCAACACATTGAGAAGAAGTCAAGTCTCTGGCTCTGTGGATCAAGACATTGCAACCATACAGTAGGAGCTAGAGGAGAAGGTATGGTTATAGGTCATCAGGAACCTAAGTCCAGTTAATAGAAAAACTGTGGCTTAAGATCAGTATAGGTCCAACGTCAAGAGTTTCCTATTATGCCAACTGAGCTGTGGATTCTTTATATTACCCCTGCCTAGGAGGCAGATTAATTTCTGAGCCTGGGAAAGATTTTATGCTACAGATGGGGTTTAAGAACCCCTAGAGCATAATGTGGAGTCAGAGATGACCAAGGCTGGTTATTTTAATTAAAGATGGAAGGAAACACTAAGGATTGTGTGTTAAGTATTAGAATATGAACTTTTGTCAATCATGCTGGGATAATAAGATTAATAGATCTAATGGGGAAACCTAGCATTAAATTCATGAAACAATAAGTTGAGCATTCTCCAGTGGGGATTCCTTGTAGCAAAGTGGAGGATTTTTGAATCCAATAAAGGACTTTGTGGAAAAATGAGCCCCAAAGAGATGGAACTATGTAGGTAAATAATGGTGAAAATCCCCTGAAAGCCCAAGCACCTGAAAGTACAAATGGCATGTAAGGTATAAGAAGAGTATTGGAAATACACACACATCCAAATGTGTGTAAACCTAATTGATACAACCAAATAGAAGACATATATGCATACACATGTGTGTGTATATATATATATATATATATATATATATATGTATGTATGTGTGTGTATATACACATATTTAATAATGGTTTTAATGGAGTGAAGCAACACATTGTATGCTCTAGCTTTTGGTAAAGGTACTCGAACAAATAATTCTGTTTCAAATGTTTTCCCCTTTTAATTAGGCATTTTACTCACTAACTGAATTTTTCAAAGCAAGCAGAAATAATTTTTAGCAGATAATTATTATTGATCAATGTAGTTTTGGAAAAGGAAGAGCACAAGGAGAAATCAAAGAAGGCCATGATGATATACTAATTGGCAAAACATTTTTGGCATGAAACCCAAATTGTATCAGATTGAATGAGGTCATGATTAACAATACTAGAGAGACAGATAAATAGATACAAGGAAGTGAAGAAGGAAGGAAGGAAGGAAGGAAAGAAGAAAAGGAAGGAAGGAAACATGACAGAGTGAAAGAAAGAGGGAATAAAGGAAGGAGGAGGGAGAAAGGGAGGGAGGAAAGAAGGAATGAAAGAAGGAAGGAAGGAGGGATAGAAGGAGGGAAGGAGGAAAAGTGAAAGAAAGGAAGAGAGGTAAGAGCTCTATTGAGTAATGACAAAAAAAAAATGTGTTAGCATCACGCTTGCATCCAAGAAGAATTTAATTTAATAAAATGGAATTGACCACTCCAGGCTATGTCTCTTGATATATTGTGCCATGTTCTAATGTTGTGAGAATTCTCTAAGCTCTTTTGAGAAGCTCTTTTTAGTCTATGGGATTTGATGTGCATGGATGATAGTTTATTTGGTCAGCATTTACATGGGTCACTGTACACATTTTTTATGATGATTTCTTTTCTAAAGTTGAATTTTAAATAACGTAGTATGTTCATATAGGCCCAAGGAAAACACTATATGAAATATTAATACTATACACTGGTTTTGATGGATATGCGATGTCATTAATGTGATCCATCAAGGTACTACAGACTTTAACTCTACCCGATCTAAGATTTTAGATTCTGGGTAGACTCTGCTCGCTCATTATCCCACTATTTTAATACGTAACTTAGATTCCTCTTTTCTAGTCATGTATCTCTTTGATGCAACCTTTCTTTAAAAGATTTTAACAGGCTAAACAACTGAGCAGAATCTAATACGATAAAATTTACGGTGGAAACTCGTTCTTTACCTAAATCATTATCACAGAAACCATATGGAAGAGTTATGGTTAGGTGCCAATTTACTTCAAGCACATCTGGAGGAAGGCATTGTAAGCTCAATAAAAGTCATCAGTATGATATGACCGTCCAAAATATGAATGGAATCTTGGACTATACTGAGGGAGGCATAGCTTAAAGGAACTAGCAAGTGATTGTCCTACCAGAGCAGTCTTCACTTTGAGTACATGACCTAGATAGATTTCAGTGGGTATGCAAAAAAAAAATACTGTTTTAAAATAATTAATTTCCTTTGTAATCCTGTGTATCTCATTTGACAAATCTAAAAAACCACTTTCTGAGAAGGGTTCTGTGGCTTTTACCAGAAAGCCTAAGGTGTCCATGACACCAAAAAGTTTAAGAACATCTCCTCTAGATTCTGGAGCCAGAGCACACCTGGAGTATGATGCTTGGTTTCGTTGTTTATGAAGACCATTAATTGATCAGAACCTGGCATAATACCTGTTGTATAGTGGATTCTCAGTAAGTAGATTGATTGCTTGGTGTATTTGTGGAGGAGTACAGCTGGAATACTAAGGGGTCTCTGGTCTATATTACATAGAAGTCAGATGAAGTAACTTGGACTTTCAGCCTGGAGAGGAGACAATGTGTGGAAGATATGGTATCAATTTAAAATACTTGAAAAGCCTTCATGGGACAGAGGGATTAATTATCCTTATTTGATTTGAACCCAGACATCAAATTAATAGCAATAAGTGAAAGTTGCAAAGAGAAACGTTTATATTTTAGGAACATGTTTATAATAATTCAGCTACCTCAATTTGGAATGAGTTACCTTGCAATACAGTAGGTTCCCTTATGCTTGCAATCTCCCTGTGAAAGCTAAATGGTCTCTTGTGTTTGATGTAGTGGAATTTTGGGGGGAAACTGACTCGATGGCCACTGAGGTTCCTTCTCCCTGTGAAGTCCTCTGATTCTTTGATGCTTTGCCAGATCTCCTAGGCAATTCTTCATTGGTAATATACTGAAGCATTCTTATGCCAACAAGCAAATTTCCATTTCTCTTCAGTGACATAGAACTGTCATTCTTTGGAGACTGTGTGACTCTATGACCTGAAGCCAAACTTCGTTCCCTAAAGAATACTGAAGTTCAAAAAGATAAGCCTTGTTTCAGAGAGAAGCTTGGCATAATTTATAGCACTGCACAGTTTCCCAAAGGCAGCCAAGTCATCTAAGTTCTTCTGAAATATTGGGTCCAGCTCATTGTCTAGGATATAGATGCTGAATGACTCACTGTTAGATGTCTGTCCCAGTGCATATTGTAATATGCACAAAGACATGTTTCATCCACTTGATTTTTCTTATGTGAATAATTAGGACAGACTCTTTGGTGTGATCTTATAATTCATCTAAGACCCTATTCCCTGTTCACAAACTTGAACTACTTTATCTTGTGATCTATATAAAACTTTAATATCTAGATGACCTCATTATCTGTAGAGAGTCCTTCGGTTGGCAAGCTGCTGAATATCTAGCACAATGAGAAGATCCTTTGAGCAAAAGTGTCACAATTTCTTTTTTTTTCCTCAGTTTATATTACTCATCAGAGATCTATTCCAGAATTTTCTCATCTGTAAGATTAGGAATATAGACTAGACCAAGAACCATGACTAGAGGGGTTACGGCAAAATATTATTATATCTTTTGTTACATCTTCCAAGAAATAGTTTCTGATTTTTTTATATACACATGAGGAACACTTTATTGGAAGACAGCCATTAGGGTAGCAATTTATTCTACCAAAACAAATTATTTTATAGTAACAAACAATCAATACAGGAGGATCTTATTTTTTCTCTTTCAGTCACTTGTATAACTCTAATCCTCTCCTTTGTGGTAGAATGTTGTCTGTACACCTCAGTCATTGATGCACTTGAAAACAGTGTATATTACAATGGTAATTATTTTGTAGAAATGCAAAGTAAGTTCATGGGTTATTTATGGGTATGGTCATAATCACACTTTTTTTAGAAATTATAATTTCTGCTGTTTCCCAAAAATGTTTAGTACCTCTTCTCATTCATGGATATTGTAAATTAGTCTTTTCATGCACTTAAAATTGTGTCACTTCCTGAATGAATCAGTTCTCAAATGTCCCCTTCTACAAGAGGCCTTACCTGGTCGAGGCCATCCCTGCCACTGTTATTCTCACTGTCTTTGTCTTTGTGGTGTTACATGTCTAACCCATTAGAATGTGTTCTTCTAGAGGACAGGGATGTGTTTTTGTTTTCCTTTGTATCCCTAGCACTTTGCCCAGTGCCTGACACATTATTGTTGGTAAAGATGATGATGACAACCTTGTGCATGTAGGTCCGTTTCTTTACAAATCTTTATTTCCATATCTACTTTCTCATGTATCATATCAAAAATTATCTTCTTTTCCAAAATTGCGGGTGACAGATAATTTTATAAAATAAATCTTGATAGTTGTTTTTCCTTATAATTTCTTTATATTTTTGTGCTCCTAGTTTCATCTTTGAATATTCTCAGGATGATCTGATTTTGTTACCTTGTCAAATATTCTGTGTACTTACTTTCTTTTCATTGATTCTCCCTTTTGTTGTTAGTTAATACTACTTGTTATTTTCTATCATCCTCCTGCATGAGATTTTCACAGATTGATTTATATTCTAAACTGATGTTTCCACTGGTTGCCATGTCTTGCTGCTTGGTTATGAGATCAAGTGTTTCCTCACTATTTGTCTCCTTGTTGTAGTGATTGACTTAAGATGCATGAATGTTGTTAGGAAGTGTAGCTGTCCATGTGAATATTTATTTTCCATTTATCAGTGTCAACAACTTGTTTAAATAGGTCAGTTGAAGTCTCCTCCAGTTGTATGCTTTGGCTTCTTTTTTTTAGTTCTATTTTGATACTGATCTTTTCTCTAATAACTGTTTGGCGCATCTAACTGTTTACAATTGATCCAGAACTGGTCTCCACATTAGTTATTAATAATTTCTTCTCTATTAAAGAATATCTAATTTAATTTTTTGTGTATGGTATTATTAGGTGCTTATCATGCCCAGTATCACCTCAGAAAGTATTAAATATAGTCACATTGCTTCTGGATGACTTCAGTTTCTCTTATTTCTTACTCCTGAACCATGTTTTTACAGACAATAGGTGGTACAGTGAAGAAAGAACTGTACCTAATTTCAGAAAGTCCTGAGTTTAAAGTTTCACTCAAATACTTACTAGCTGTATGGCCCTAGGCAAGTTACTTAAACTTTGTCTGCCTCAGTTTCCTCATATGTAAAATGGGGAAATAGCATCTTCCTCTCAAAGTTTTTATAAAATGTGTTTAAATTCCCTTGCAAACCTTAAAATACTATGTAAATTCTAGTGATTATTGTTGACATTAGATGATAATAGCTATAGGACCTAGAATTTATATGATTCTATAAGGTATCCAATGCACTATCTCATTTTATCCTTACTTCAGGAGATGTAGAAATTGTTTCTAGAAGAGGTTAAGTGGCTTGCTCAGCTTCAACCAGTTAGTGAATGGCTGAGGCTGAATTTGAACTCACCTTTTCCTGATTATAAATCCAATGCTATCCATCAGAGAGCCTAGCTTCCTCTTAAATCTAAATTTAATCTTCAGGGTTTTATCAAATTCATCTTAGAATTTCTTTACCTTATCTTCCATAAGCAGTACTAGCACAATATTCCAGTTACTTTCATGTGGGTGGTTTCGAAAACGCTTGACATGACCACTGCAACATGAAATGATGAATTGTCCATGAAATGATTTTGGGTGGCTTTTTAGATATATGATATATACCATCTCTGATAATTTGTTTATTTGACCCTTCAAGGAGACCCTGTAAGCTTTCCTTCCATTTATCTGTAATCTGGCCCAGTATTTGCTTTTTTATATCCCACAAGTTATGAATGATTTCTACATGTGTATTGTTCCACAGGCTATAGTTTCCAAACCCCTGATTTAGAGAAAGAAAGTTAGGATTATCATTAATGTGTCCAGTTATTGACTGGGGAAGCATCTCGATTAAGGTGCCAGAAACTGAGGTAATATTTATAGATAGAGCATCTACTGCTTTTTTTTCTACCACTCATCCACTGCCACTGCACAAACATATGTGTACAGCTCTACATGGTGATAAAAGTAGTTTTTCATTTGTCCTTTTTTAAGGCTTTGGCAAAGTCTAGATTTATCACTCTGTGATCAGTGTTCTGGTGATTAGCTTCTCTGTTCTTAATTAGATTAGTTCTGAGAATGAAGATAGAACCTGGTAGAACTTAAGTTGGTTGTTTTGTTTTAATATTTTTTAAAAGCACATGATTCTAATCTCAATTCTGGGAATAAAGATAAAACCTGAAGGAAGTTATGTTGACTTTCATGACCTCCATGAACTCCAAGACAAATCCTCACTGTGATGAGGCATTAGAGTTGAAGTTTGTGGGGAAACTTTGGATTTGGATTTGGAAGAGAGAGAGAGAGAGAGAGAGAGAGAGAGAGAGAGAGAGAGAGAGAGAGAGAGAGAGAGAGAGCAAAGGAGGGGTTAATTTTGTATTGCTAGGCCACAATCACATGGGAATATCCATATTTTTAGTTACTCCATTTTGTACCATGGTCTTGGCTACCATCTATATTTTTCTTTTTCAATACACTGTGGAAAACTATTGTTTCTTCTGTGCTATAGATGATAGACATACTAGAGTGTTTAGATTGATCAGATGCTGTATCCATCCCAGAAATCCAATTTTTATGCTGATTTATTCAAGTTGATCCTTCAAAATGCTTCCTTCTGTTTTTAGCTTATTCTAAAAAAAGAAACCAAATTGAACCCTCTTTATGTTGCCTAAATAAAATGTTTTTTCCATCATCCGTTGCATTAGTGTAACATCAAAGCATCCACTGGGCTTCTGTTTAGGCCTGTTTTTTAATGACAGTTGGGGAAATGTATCTTCATATCTTGCTGTGCTCTTCTACATGCGCATCATGGTGCCTCCATACAACAGTAATCAAACAGATTGTTTCTGAATTCACTGAATCCCAGTCTTTAAAAAGAAACTACAGAGGCGGCATTGAGTGTTTTTATACAATTAGCATCCTATGTTGCTTGGGGAGTGTTTGCCTTAATGTAGAAATTTTAAGGCTTGATGGTTCAATAATTCGGTTTTCTGAAAATTGAACTTGGAGGATCAACTGTAAGAATGAACATAGTTTTTGGAGAGATAATTGGAGAAACTTGGAAAGAGCTTCATGAAACAGCTGATGATTGAGTTAGTTCTAAAGGATGACTTGAATAATTAGAGCAGAGAATGGTAGATCTAGGCCATGTAAATTTTCCTTTGGACAAAGGGAAACTCTTGTTGCCTTTTATGAGAGCTGTATCTGAAGTTGGGAAGAGTGATGTAGTATACATCCTCATTTTAAGTTCCCTTATGCAAGTCACAACTCTGAGGCTTGCGTATCAGAAACATACTAATAGCTGTAAATGACAACCTCCTTAAGATCTGCTGTATTCATGGGTGTTCACTAATATGAATTTAGGAAGGCCCACTTCCTCTTGAACGCAATCTATTTGTGACTAATTTGTTCTAATTGATTTATAGATGTCACCCTTCATTTCATCCTAAGTATAAACCTTCAGTTGCCCCATTGCTCATCATAAATTGGGGTTGTATTTGTGGCATAGGCTATTAGGAAGTCTTGCAGCTTTCAAGGTTTTTTGGACCTTCTATTGTTTGATGAAATAAATGTTTATTTCTTTATTTGTTTACTTATTTGTATAAATATTTATTCAGCGGTCTGGCTTCTCTCTATGTCATTGTACTGTCAAATGTTTTTGAACTCACTACTTCATGAATATGTTTATTTTTTTATTTTTGATAGATATTTTTGATATTTTCTTATAAAACCCAGATAGAGGATAGATGTAAATATTTTTCACTTTGGCGTTAGGAGTATCTCTACCTACCCACCTAAGTCCGATTTTGTATATATATTTTTAGAAGGTTAGGTAGAGGGCAAATTTTCCTTGGCTCTTGAATTCACAAGTATCTCTTCTCCCATTTTGAACTCTGGCTATTCTGCCTTGATGTGTTGCTTTTTCCCCTTGATTTTAAGGTTATTAAAAGCAGGGACCATGATGCCTATTCTCTGTGAACCAAACCACAGAGAACTTTTTGTCATGCTTATTGGCTCCAAGGAGTGGGTCAAGAAACGTTAAGTTTTAGCACTGTCAAAAAGTCATGGTACTTTTAGGATACCTACAGTCTAGTTGGCATTAGAAATAGATGCTTACATCTTCCCCTTACTCAAGTCACCAAACTGGGCCTTACAAATCAGAGAAATATTTCTAGCTATAAATGGAAGCCTCCTTGAGACCTGACATATCCATGAATGTTTCCTATACTTACTGATAGGAATTTGAGAAAGTTTCCTTACCCTGAACCCACGTAATTGTGACTAATTTTTATGGCTGATTTATTGATATCACTCTTAATTTCACTTAATGACTCTTTCTTTCAATTTTTAAATTTTCATTATAACATATGTATGTATAATATATATATATATATATCCATAAACACATACACATATATACATACATATGATAATATCTTACTCATAGGACTGTTTTGAGCACCAAATGACCATTGTATGTAACATTTTGTAGCTAAAATACTTTGAATGGTTTAGGGTTATTTATAGAATTATGATATTAATAAGTTTCTATTAAGTGAATATACAGTCTATTTCATGACATATTTTTGAATTGGTAATGTACCTTGCTCTTTACTAATAACTAATTTTTGTGGTGCTTCAGGATTCAAAGCACTTTATAATTATTATGTTGTTTGATCCTTACAAAAACCCTGTGGGGGAGTAGGTGCTATTAATCTTCCTGTTTTACAGATGAGATAACTGAGGCAAAGAGAGGTTAAGAGACTTACCTAGGGTCACAAAGGCAGTAAGTACTTGAGGCTGGACTTGAATTCATATATTTCCTGATTCTAGGTTATTTAGAAGGAGGATGTTAGGAATCATAGAGTTGGAAAAAAAGAAAAAAATCCTTAAAGACAATTTAGTTTAACCATATTGTTTTACAGATGAACAAACTGAACATAAAAGGTCAAGACACTTGAACTTAACACAGAAGTATGAATCAGCATTTTGGCTGGATGTATAAAGAGGGTGGGCATTTGTGTGTAGCTAAGACTATGCAGTGGTCAGAAAATCTCTGCCCACTAGGAAAACGCTATTATATTTTGCTACCAGGGAAATCTGCTCAATCTCTAAGGAACCAAGTGAAGAAAAATGAAAAGACTTAATCCAATTATTAATTCCAAATTGGATTTCTAAGGAAGTGAAAACCAGAGGGAGAAACATTGAATAGGTGCAATTATAGTTCCTAAAATGAATGAAAAGTGAGATACCCCCCAGGGGGATGGTTGAATTACAGGTAATGTCTTAATTCCACTTCCTTTTGTTACCACAAACTCACAAGAAATCTAATAAATAAAAAGCAATGAGAAGTGAAGGGAAGGATGGAAATCTTTACAACTCACAATGGCTAAAGAAACTAATAACCAAAGAGAAGTCCCCTAAAACAATGATGAGGAAACAATGATTTGAGGATCCTTAGAAAGGAAAAGAATATTATGACAACTACAGTGAGGACCCAGAAAAGAGAGAAGACCCCTAAGAGTGATTTAGAGTTTTAATAAAAGGAATAATTCCTTTTAGTAAAGGAAGAAAGGAAAAGAAAAAGAGTGAAACTAGAGCTTTTAAAAGACAAAATATAAGTAACATAGTTGAAGCTAAAACATTTTTTAAAATACCCTGAGAAAGGGCAACTAGTTGCCCCAGTAGGTATAGTGCCAACCCTGGAGTCAGAGTAATATGAGTTCAAATCCAGCTTTGGACACTTACTAGTTGTATGACCCTTTTGCCTCAGTTTCCTCAACTATAAAATGAACTGGAGAAAGAAATGGTGAAACACTCCATTGTCTTTACCAACAAAACGTCAAATAGGGTCATAAAGATTTGGACATGGCTAATCAGCTAAACAGTAACATTGAAAAAATGGAAGAATTTTAGCTCTTTAAAATTTAATTAAAATGTCAATGTGCAAAAAGAAATATTAGCATATAGACAAAATATAGTTAAATTAGATGGTCACATGCAGGCCCTCTGGGCTAAATAAACCAATGAAGACATAGTCCACTGGGAAAATTTAAGAAGCATTGGTTTTCCAGAATCTTACACACAGAGAGACATACATATATGTACGGGAAAAAATAAAAGCCTGGATACCATATTTCAGGAAAGCATACATGATAAGTTGGCCACAAATATTAAACTTGCATGTAAAATGTTTACCAAGATAATTTATATCACTAACAGAGAGGGACCTCAGATTTAATTCAGCCAGAAAATGGTTGCCAAATTCCAGAACTTTAAGGAGAAAGGACAAATTTTTCATGTGACTAGAAGACAGATCACTTATCAAGGGACATCATTACCAGTCACACCAGACTAATTTTCAAGTATATAAAATGAACAAAAACAGAAATAATTGAAACAGAAAGGAAAATGGCTTCATCTCAAGCAAAATATCTTGTGGATCTTTCTTGTGAATATCGAGTAACAACATCAAACATCAATAAGGTCCCAACAGGAGTCGTTCTTTTCTCCTTCAAATCCTCCCCTTGTACTAATTTATCAATTTTTGTTAAGGACCTTAGTCAATTAACAATCAAAAATTAAGTGTTTCAAATATGGCAGAGACTGGTCACTACCACTCCAAATTTAGAACCCCATAGTTTATGAACCATCGATTTCCAAGACTGAATCCACTTGTATATAACATCTTTTATATGTTTTTTCCTTCTCTTTTATAGCCAGCACCCTAAAATAGGTCCTCATCAACTCTTGCCTGGACAAGAACAATAACATCCTAAGTGGTTTCCTCTGCCTCCAGTCAATTCCTTCCTCAATCTGTCCTTCTCACAGATGCCAACATTTCTAAATCACAGGTGTCACCACTTTCCTCCTGTATCCAAAAATAATTTCCTACTAACTCTAGAATAAAATGAGAACTTTCCTGTATTTTAAAGCACTTAATAATCTGATTTCTGCTAATCTTTCTAGATTTACTTTGCTTAATCCCTTACCCACCCTCCTATTTCTCTTTCCAGTAGTGACACTGCTTGTCTCATTTCTGTGCCTTTGAAAGATGTCAGTCTTCTTTACCATCACTTGTTAGAATTCCTAGCTCTCTTCAAGGCTTTATTAATATCCTGTAACCTACATGAGATCCGGTATCATCTGTCTACTTGTAAATAAGTCTGATAAGGAGAAAAGTTAAAAAAAATTAACAGTATATGTAGAACAAAGACATATTTGAACAAGAAAGAATATTTGTCTGCATCAAGTATTGAAATTTGGGGAAAAGGATTGATTCAAAAAATAAGTTAAAGCTGTTAGGGCTAATTATAAAATAAAGGGATATGATATAATATTTTGGGTCTGTAGTGTGAGGGGAGGTAGATGAATGTCTATGGAGAAGAGAGCCAGTCTGATTTCTATAAAGAAAATAAACTATATGTACCTGGGATTGATTAAAAAATAATTAGCATAAAGGGAAAAACATTTATAATCCTTAAAGCTAATGTATTATCATGCAGAAAATGCAAAAGAACTGCATCTAATGGATTAGAAAACAAAACCAATAAAGTGTTTTAGACAAGGGAAAAATACTTAAAACTTAAGATACAAAGACTGACACAGAGATAAATGTGGGGCCTGAGTACAATTTAATATAGTTCAACAGAATTTTTTAAAGAAGCATCTGTCGCAATCCTAGTTTTGATAGCAACAGTAAAATTATATACTTTCAAGAGAGACAAACAGGTCCAATATATTATGCTTAAATTAACCATAGATAATGAAACAATATCAGTAGGAAAAATATGTATTACCTGTAGCCAAAGAGGTATTTAAAGGGGAAAACAACTAAAATATTCCAAAATACCTATATCGTCAGACAATAATTATAGGTGACTTCATCAGAGCTTTTTTTTTAGATATAGGCACATCTAATGAAGTGAAAAACAGAAATTATGGATCTGAATGGTATACTAGAAAAAAGAATGCAAAGATATTTGATAATTATTGAAGGAAAATGTTAAAGTCTGCCTATTCTTCATCATCATATGACAACCTGAAAATATTGATGACGTGATAAAGGCTAAAGAATGTTTGTTGTTGTTTAGTCATTTCAGTCCTGTCTGCTTTTCATGACCCCATTTGGCATTTTCTTGGCAGAGATGCTCAGAATAGTTTGCCATTTCCTTCTCCAGCTCATTTTACAGATGAGGAAATGGAGGCAAATGTGGTAAAGTGACTTGCCTGGAATCATTCCTGGAAGTGTCTGAGGTTGCATTTGAATCCAAGAAGAAGGGTCTTCCTGACTTCCAGCCTGGTACTCTATCCACTGTGCCATTTAGCTCTAGAAGGAATGTATAGGTAAATGCAAAGATGGATTAAATATTAAATAAATCCTTTGTAGTGTATAACACAAAAAATATAATCAAGAGAAATGTGAACCAAAGAATTGAAATTAAATGAAAAAAAAAGAAAAAAAAGAAAGTTTACCCTAAATAAGGAAGGGAAAAAAGAAGCATTTATTAAGCATCTACTGTATGCCAGACACTGTGCTAAATGTCTTGCTATCCTTATCTCATACGAGCCACACAGTGGTCCTAGGAGTTATTATTGTTCCCATTCTACAGTTAAGGAAGCTGATTCTGGGAGAGAATTATTCAGAGTCACACGGCTATTAAGTATCTGAGGTCAGACTGGAACTCACGTCTTGACACTGGGACTACCTCTTTGTTCAGTGTACCATCTACATTAAATAATTATATCACAGAAAATGTTAATACTGAAACAAAATATAAAAAAAAATTAGAATGTTGCTAAAAAGAGAAAAATATTTCTTTGGACACATTAGTAAAAGAGAGAGCCAGAAGACTATTGAGTTGACTAGTCATAATTTTAAAAATTTAAATCTTATAAAACTAGTGACTTAGTATTTCCGAAACAGGCACAAAAATAAATTTTGAAAATTAAAAGAGATATAAATGGGATGAAGATAAATAATATATAGAGCCATCTTTTAAAATATCAATAAAATTGATCAAATCATTAACTCATTTGTTTTTTAAGAGAATTGAAGATTGCTTTACAAATATGAAAATGAAGGAAGAGATTGCACAAAAAATGGAGACTCCAATATTGTCTGACATAATTTAGGGAACATTAGATCAGAGATATTGATGAATATTGATGTTACCATCATTTTAACCCTAAGAAAATAGGCTGCAGCAATATATTTAAATTAGTGTTCAGGATGACCATGTGGAAGAGATGGCTCAACATTTAGAAAACTTCTAGCATAATCAATTATAATCATAAAAGTGATAAAAAAAACCCCAGCACAACTTCAGTTCCCCTCGTCAACAAACAGAAAAGGATGGCCATATACCCTTGGTCTGATTGTTTCCTCCCATGGTCCAGAGCTCTGAAATTCCTGCAGCTAATGATAGCATCCATTCCCTCCCCACAATTCCTTGTGTTATTTTCCTTCCTCACTGTGATTTCTAGGCTTTGGCTTTCTCAGACCACTCCCCCCCACCCATACACACACACTGAGGATTCCCACACTTTCCCAAACTAGGAACTTTCCTTTACCTCCAGATTCTCATGTCTTGTCAAATCCCATCCTGGGGTTGTCCCCAAACTCTATGTGGTTTCTCACCTGATTCTTGTTCAGCAATGGAGGAGAAAGTTGCAAAATCATGCCGACTGTCATTCTTTATATTATTTAATCTCAGCTGGACTCTTTGTGCAACAAGGGAATTTTTTAAGCTCCTCCATATTTACCTAGATCTTGTTATGCCCACATTGACAGTTAGACACTTCCACCTCAAGCCCCTATCTCCTCAAGGTTCTCATATAACCATTCACACCCTCACTCTCACTGAGATCTTGACCCATACTTTCCGAGAAATTAGGGGTCATTGTCCCCAAGTTACCCCTTCTTTCTATCTTTCAGCTCAGAATCTTTTGTTTTACCATCCCTCCCTATCCTGTACATTTGCTTCAGTCTCTCATGATTAAGTTATCCTTCTCTGTACCAAAGAGAACTCTGCTATCATCACAACACCATCCTCTTTAATTTTCCCTTCCTCTCTATCTGCTGACTCCTTGCCTGCTACCCACAAGCATTCCCAGGTCTCCCCTATCCTTCAAAAACAAAACAAAACCAAACAAAAAGCCGCTTCTTTGGTCCCCTGGAATCTGGATTCTGACCTCATTCCACAAATAAAAGTGAGAGCTCTCTCCAAGGTTACCAACAAGCTCCCAATAGCTCATTTGATGGGTTTGTTCATTCTTCTTGAACTCTGAGACATTGATCTTATTTTTTCCTCTCCCCTCAGAACCCTCTTCTCTCTAGGTTTCTGTGACACTGATTTTTCCTAGTTCTCTTCCTGACTTCCCTCCAATACCCCAAGCCCCTTTATTGGACCATCCTTGTGTTCCCAGCTCTTCTGTAGGGGTATGCCCCAGAACTTGGTCTTGAGGATTTTTGTCTTCTCTATATATACAGTTTTCAATTTTGTTGACTGCCTCAAACCTTGTGTATTCAACTACTATCTTTATGTTGGTGATTTTCAAATGTAATTATCTACTCCCAATTCCCTTCCAGGCTCCAGGAACATATCTCTGACTTTAGATTGGACATTTTTTTTAACCTGGATGTGCCATAGGCATCTGAAACTCAGTATTTCCAAAATAGAGCTCATGTGCTTAATCTTCTCCTCTTCCTAACATCTCTGCTTCAGTAGAAACCCTCCCTCCCTCAATCTAGACTTGACAGTTTGACTTCCTCTAGATCTCTTGCATTAGTACCCTACTTTCTACTTACTTGGTTCAAACTTAGATCCTCACACAGCTTCTGACTGACACTGTTGCAGGGCTGCCTAATTGGCAGCCAACCTCCAGTTGGTCTTCCTCAGAGCTGCCAAACTGATGTATTTAAAACATAGGTCTCTCCAACCCAGACACTCCCTAGCTCCACTAAACACTATGGCTCACAGTTGTTTAAGGGTCAAATGCAAATTCCTCTGAAGATTCTCAGATAGGATTGTTTCCCTTTCAAGGCAAACTATAGTACTCACATTTATATTATAGCCAAACTTGTTACTGTTACAGAACATTTCATTTCTTACCTTCACAGATGTCACATGCCTGACATGCCATTCAAACTCATGTCTGCCTTAGAGAACCCCTAGCTTCCTTCAAGCATCTGATGAAGCATCATCCACTATAGGAAGCCAATAATCCTAGTTTCCCTCAACCCTTTGCAAGGACCTGCCCCCAGCCATGGCAATATCTCTTTAGATACATGTGTAATAGTAAGCACCTCAACATTTACAGGGGGGCCTGCTATCACAGGTTCTTAGATCTGCATTCATAAAAGGAAAGGCAACATTTGAAGGGTTAACAATCACCTTAATCAAGGACATGTATCATTCCTTTAATCAAGCACATATATTATTCACCTAGTTCAGGAGAGTCAGCACACTGAACTTCAAAGAAAATACAGAGAAGTCAAAAAGTCAACAGACATGGCCTCTTCTGTCTGACCATAATTCGACAGACAGATCCAACTGTCTGACCATAGTTATCAGTGAGGGAAGCACAGACATCTGGTTTCTCAAAGCCAGGGAGCGCCTTTACTGGCTTCTTGGAGTACTTGTTTGGCCAAACATTTCCAGTCAGTAAGCTCCAAAATAAAACCCTCATCTCAAAGTCTTTATATACTTTGTAGAGCCAGAGAGTACCACATCCCTTGAGAATCTGTGACTTACTAGCAAAAGGCATAGACCTTCCCACAAATCTTCCCAGGCCTGACAATGGGTGGGAAAGATCTTCCTTAATCACATTCAAATAGAGGCATTATACTTCTTGATTATACTAAAACAGAAACAGCAAAAAGATCCTATTTTACTTGCCATTGCAATATACCATTTGTGTGGCTATGTGTGAATATATGCATACATAAATATGTATAATCTCTCTCTCTATATATATATGTAATATTTTTGTATACAAATACATTGTGTGATTGTATGTGTGCATGTGGGTGTGTGTGTGTGTGTGTGTGTGTGTGTGTGTGTGTGTGTGAGAGAGACAGAGAGACAGAGAGAGGTCTCCCTGCAATAGAGTGAAATACCATGGGAAGCAAAAAGATGGTTTTCCTAGTACATGACAAAAGAGGTGTTAGTATATAAAAATACCATTAAATATGAATTAAAGCTAACATTAATTCTTTTAGGAAGCTATAAAATGTGCATTTCAACAATAACTCTAAAACCTATTGTGCTAAGTAAAAAAACAGTAACATATGAAGAGCATCACTTTCACAGTGCCTCTGCTCCTCCATATTGGCAGGGCTGCTGACTCACAGATCAGCAGCAAGACATGGTGCAGATGGTTATGAATGCCACTCTTATAGGGACCTGCAGGTGGGGGTGGGGCAAGGAGCAGATTTCCACTCCCTTAGATTATATATCTCCTCTGCTTCTTTGTTTTTGAAACTCAATGTTGTGTAAAAATTAATTTGCATTGAATTGCTTATGGTTACTACTTTCACACACTCTCAGTGGTTCTAAAATCAGCTTCTCAAAAGGAAGCCACAACCCCACAATCAGGCTGCCTTGGGAGGTCTGATCAGCCAATCTGGGGAGATTTGTCTAGATTGCTATGTGGTTGGTGATGGCCTTGATATTGTGTGCATTTTTAAAGATTTTGCCCAAGTTTCTTAGAAAAGCCTTTGATTGCCAGAAAAATCTGTTTAATCAATTTTTATATTGGCTTATTTTCCTTGAGGTGAATAGAAATTATACAGTGGTTATTAAAAATAAAAAATAATCATAACATTTTGCATTTGTGTTGTTTATTAGAGATTTCACCTTACATTACTATCTCTGATTTTACTTTGCAGCAACCAATGCTACAGAGAGCATTTCATCTTTCTGTGCTTTTGGAGGTGTGCTGTGTTATGCTTTATGGGGATGATGAGCACCTGGTAATATGCTTGTATATTTCCTTCTCTTTGAGATTAATATATAAAAATAGATTTTGTTGATAACGTTTTATTTTTATATCACTTTTTTCTTATTTCTTCCCTTCTCCACTCCTAATGAGCTATACCTTGTAATAAAGCATTTAAGAAAAAACAGGAAGAAAATATATCAAAACTAATCAACTATTGAAAAAGCCTGACATCATACACACTGATCTACACCTGGGGACTTACACTTTTGCAAGGGAATAGGGAGAAGTGCCCTAGCTTTGCTGTGGCCTTGAACAAATTACATAATTTTTTGAGCTTCACTTTCCTTATCTGGAAAATGGAAATAATTATACTTTTTCCTATACTACCTTCTTATCAGCACGGTTTAAAGACAATGATATTTTGTAAACTGTTGTGATGATTAAAATGTTCGGAGAGACATAGTTTCTGGGTAATTTAATTATTTTATTGATAAAGTCAGCACATTTATTGATAAAATTTATTAATAAAATGATGGTCATTTGGCCATCTCTCTTAGACCAAAAACTCCTCATGGCAGTTGGTTCACAGTTTATCTCTCAGTTTTATCTCTCAGAAGGAGATTCTGAGGATGACGATTAACTCTGATTGGGTAGCACTTAATGAGAGGATGAATATTATAATGAGAAGGGGGGGTTATATTATAGTGAGGGTCTTGGGATACATGACTTGGATCATGCAAATTGTGGTCAAAGAGACTTATCAATTTCCATACCACCTCACTGACAAATGGAAGGATCCACATTTTCTCAGACCTGTCTGAGCAAACACAATGCCCCCTTGGTCAATATGTGTGTGTGTATGTGTGTGTGTCTATATATGTATACATATATGTGTATACACACATGTACATAGACACATATATACATATATGTATATATACATGTGTGTGTATATATGTGTATATGCACACATATACATGTATATACACCCAACAACTCCAGGAGAAATGCCAGGAGCAGAACAGAGATCTGTACACAAGGTGTTTAGATCTGATCAAGGCCTTTGACACTGCTCGTCATGAGGGCTTATGGAAAATTATGTTGCAATTTGGTTACCCAGAGAAGTACATCAGTGTTGTACTTCAATTTCATGCAGGTTCTAGATAGTGGACAATTCTCCCGTGCCTTCCCGGTCACCAATGCAGTGCTTGCTCCCATGCTTTTTAGCATGATGTTTCCAGCCATGCTGTCAAATGCTTTCAATGATGATGAACACAGCATCAAGGCCAACTACCATGCTGATCATAAATTCTTCAATTTGAAAAGGCTACAAGCCAAGACCAATGTGGAGGGAATGTTGGTGCATGATTTTCTGTTTGCAGATGATTGTACACTCAATGCAGCCTCTTAAACTGAGATGCAGCAAAGTATGGATCAATTCTCTGCTGCCCCTGCTAATTTTGACCTAGTAATTAATACCAAAAAAACACAGGTGCTCCATCAGCTACCATCACACCATCCATACGTGGAACCATCAATTACAACAAATGAAGAAGTTTTGGGGGGGGGCAGAGCCAAGATGGCGGAGTAGAAAGACTCACCTATGCTAGGTCCGAACCCACAGCCCATAGATT
>CM053769.1:110560499-110572860 GCA_028658325.1 Potorous gilbertii
TTTTTTTGTTAAATCCACAGATCCCAGTTTAAGAACCCTTGATCTAGCCTGACCTCCTCATTTAAAAGACAAAGAAAATTTCAGGCCACTTGAGCAATAAGATGGCAGGCAAGACATTTTCCTTGATCTGAATGATCTCTCAAATGCCTTCAAAACAGAAATTATGAGCTAAAGATAAATCAACTTTAGTTGTCTTGTTGACTAACATACCCAGAATCCAAAAGAAGATTAAGAAAAGGGAATTTATATGTCCATAGCTCCCATGTTACCATCAGTGTGGCTATACCAGCAGAAGACCATGACATAGGATCATGTAAAAACATAACCCTACACCCCAATCCTGCCTCCCTTTCCATTCCAATGGAGACACTGCTTCCATGTTTGCTTGGGCCCCAATCTTGGGCCCCAACTTGGGCCACAGTCCTTTAGAAGCATAAGTGTTCCAGGGATGGCAACCTAGAAACATTAGCATTGCAAAGTTCTGGGTTGCCAATGAAAGGGAAAGCATCCCTGAACTGATAATGGGTCAGACAAAAGGAATAGAGGGATGGGATGTGATACATGTGGGAAGCTATGGAGGACTCCACCAACTCTGAGGGAAAGAGCACAGTAACCATCTGGGACTAGTTCTGATCACTGAAAAGTCACTTTGAGCTGGTAAGCCATTAGTTATCCAGTGTGAGGAGGAGACTGAAACATTTGAGATCCAACCCCTAAGGAAACCATAAAAAGAGGGGAAAGAGTCAGAAAGTGAGTGATAAGGAAAATGAGGAAAAAATAGAATGAAAGCACCAAATATTTCAGGAAGAAGAAAACTCAAAGACTTTGAACACAAATACTTAAATCAATAGAAGAAAATAATAACAGAAGTTAATATGACCATTTTATCTAGTAAATGTAGCTAAGCATTTGTGAACAAATATTACAAAGTAAAGAAAGATTATTTGATGAGACAGAAGACCCTATGGAGTTTGAGGAGAACAAGGAACCATAAAACACTACTCCTGAGTTTAGAAGATAAATTATGATTGTGAGAGGAGAATTTTTGTCCTATGCAACAAAAATAATATGCAGAATAGAAAAATCTGAAACTACAATGGGAAATCTAACCAAAGAAACAAAAAAGAGAACAATAGATTGGGAATGCAAATATACAGAAGTGAAGGATAGCGTAGAAGAAGAAAAACACACATATCCACACAAAAAATAATATTAAAAGAAAATATGCTCCCAATGGAAGCAAAACATATTCAAATTGAAGACAAGATGCACAGAAACAACCTAAAGCTCATAGGTCTCCCAGGAGAATGTGACAGGACAAAAAACCTTAACGCTATAATTAAAGAAAATAAAGAAGAGCACTGCTCTAAAATTCTAAACATCGAAAATGAAATTTCAATGGAAAGAATTCACATATTTACTGCAGAAGGAAAAAAAAACTTCAAGGTTGCAAACTTCAAGACATAAAGTGGTTAAATTTAACAGTTCAATTCAGAAACAAGGTCTGTAAGCCAGGAGGAGAAAGACCTTCAAATGCAAAGGAAAGGTCACTCATCTAATGTAAGACTATTCTATACCCACTAGAAAAAGAACAAGGTAATGGAATAATGTATTCTGAAGAGCAATGGAGCTCCAGATTTAGTCAGTCAGGGTTACTTATCCTGTAAATCTGAGCTTAATCATACAAAAAGAAGATGATGTTCAATATTAAAGAAAAATCTGAAACAGTTTTAGAGAGGTAACTAGAACTGAAGAGATTATTTGGCTTAAACACCTCAAACAACAGAAATCAGAAGAGAATCTTGTAGCAGGCAAGAAACAAGGACAATACCAGTGACAGTGACAACAAAGAAAATAATATATTTTTTCTAAATATACAAAAATCTGGTAAAGGTACCAGTGAATGCTAGTGGCAGATGGGGGCATTACGGACAACACTTGGCAACACCCTGCCTATAGGTACATGCTTCTTTTAAGAACTACATTCTAATGTAGGAAGCTACATAAAGCGGGGAGGGGAACAATGAAATAGAGAGGTATGGGTGATGTGGTGGGGTCAAATGAAGGGTTAGCAATGAAGGGAAGGTGACCAGAAATACAAAAGAGTGGGTGAGGAGGAGAGGGAAAGATTGAAAAGGGAGGAATGAAGGCATTTCTTTAACATGGTTGGATGAAGAGGACAGTCAATGAAGGAATCTTACACTGAATGATGCCTGGGGAACTGAGTGCTGGAAAAGTCTACTTGTCCGGGGAGAAGGGAAGTTGGAACTTTTAGAGAGCAACAGGCACCTGGAAGAGTGGGACAGCATAGGTAGAGAGGAGAGATTTCTAGACAAATATAGGAAAATGATCAAGAAGAGAGAGCATAAATCAGTGGTGGGCTGAAAACTCAAGGACTTAGTGGGGGACAGGCCCACAATGAGGCAATGCTCTCTCTGACAACTGTAATAATTGGCATTGTCCTGGAAGTGACAGAAAAAGCCTGGAGATATGAATCTAGAATGGAGACCTTGGAAGCTTTGATTGTGTGAAGGATATTGAGAAAAGAGAGACCAGATCATTATAGGGATCATGAATCAGAGAATGAGGGCGTAGATTAAATAGAAAGGGAAGATGAAGAGTGAAGACTGACATCCTTTTTGAGAAGAGGTGCAAAAATTAAATTTAAAAACCAAACAATGGGCTTAGCTGAAGGGGAGGATGGGAAGAGGGAATAGCCAGTGAGAAGAGGGGGCAAGGATGAGGGGAGGAAATTGTGTTGAAATGGGGTTACCTTAAAAAATTAAATGAAGTAACACAGCACTCTGCTTCCAACAAAAGAAGGAACCTGACTGCAAAGTTTCTATATAGACAATATTAATACATTCAGAGTAAAAAGAGAAGTGGTCACATGTGGGGAAATCTGTATAAAATTTATCTGATAAGGGATTAATATTGAGAGAATGATTATTAAACAATTAATTATTAATATTGGGAAGATACAGGATTTGTACTTTTCTAAAGCCTTACTCTCTACTAAACCATTGCCAATAATGAGATTGAATTAACTTTCTCTTCAATTTTGTTCAGACCTCACCCAGGTGGGGAAATTCATTGTTTTCTATTCAGGTAGATTTTTTTTATTAGAGTGCCCAAGGCTGGAAATGGTTTGGAAGAGCCCCTCTTTAGAACAGGTCCATCTCTCCCTCTAATATTAATTCTCATTATTTCTTAACCAATCAAAATTGATTGCCACCCTCAGGAACATGCACTCTTCCAAGGGTATTTATGCATGAATTGGGTTTTTTGAGGTGTCTTTGGCACTTCAGTGTCACTGGTCCCTTTCATTAATTATATGCTGACAGGATTAATTACCCAGAAACTAGATTTCTCAAACTTGTTAAACATCACAGTATTCAAGATAAAAAATGTGACTGTATGTATGAGTGTATGACTGATTGACATTTCCAATAGATAAGTGTTCAAAGATTATGAATAAACCATACTCAAAAGAAGGGCAAAATATTCAAAACCACATGAAAAAATCACTAATAATCGAAGAAATGTAAATCAAAACAAGCCTGAGGTTTCCCCTCACACCCTGCATATTGGCCAAAATCGAAAAAAAAATGCTAACATTCAATGTTGGAGTACATGTAGAAGGAAAGATACCCTTATACGTCACCAGTGAAGCTATGGAATAGTACCACTATTTTGGAAAGAAATTGGAATTATGTAAATAAAGTGACTAAAATGTTCATGGCCTTTAAGCTAGAGACTCCGTTACTGAATGTACATCCCAAGGAAACCACTGAGAAGAAAAAAGTTCCCATATAATCCAACATATTTAAAGTAGCACTTTTTGTGATAGCTAAGAATTAAAAACAAAAAAGACATTCATCGGATGGATGACTAAACACATTGTAGTATATGAATATAATGGAATATTAATATGCTAAAACACATGATGTATGTGATAAATACACAGAAGCATAGAATGATCTATATGAACTGGTGAAGAGGTCAGCAGAATCAAGAAAACAATTGCCATAGTAACTACAGTACAGCAATGGAAATGGAAAGAAGAATGACCTCACCCAAAAACCCAAAAATAAATAGAATGCAATTATCAAGATCAAGTACGACTCAAGTGAAGAGTTACGAGAAGAAACCCCCAACTGACCCTCTGTTGGAAGTGGGAGGTCTACATATAGGTGTTACTCATTACACATGATTTCAGACTTTTTAATATAGTAATCTTGTTCTGAATTCTTTTCCCTCTTCCAAAAATACTATTTCTCATATGGGCTGGTTGCCTAGGAAGTGGAAGGGGAGAGACACATGAAATAACATGGTGATATAAGAAAGAGAAAATATTAATAAAAGCTTATTTAAAAATAAAAGATGAAGATAGGATCTAGAGGAGTTGATAGGACAAGATTATATAGACTACTAATGACAGAATTAAGACCTAGGTCTCTTGATTGTAAATTATATGTTTTAATCACTATACCAGGCTGATAGTAGGCATCTGCTTATCAGTTAACACCACCTGCATTACCCAAATATTGAATTGTAATGCCTGCAGATACAGTAAAATAGATATAGATATAAATCTTTTGGGTCACATGAAACAAAAGGAGAGTTAGACTCTAACTCAAAGCATTCCAGGCATCAATAATTCCTTCCAACTCTGTAAATATGTAAATATGATACCCTGGGGAGCATACTAAATACATACGTAGAAGTAGAGTTCAAATCCCACCTTTGCCACTTAATACTCAACTGAGCTTGAGCAAATCACTTAACTATTCTTGGCCTCAGCTTCTATGTTTCTTAAATAAGGGAAAGGGACTTGGACTGTATCATCTGTGAGGTGCCCACCAACTGTGATGCTATCATCCTGTAACAATACAAAACCAAATCATGGAATCTCAGAGCCAGAAGGGACCTCAGAGATGGTATCTTTAGGTGCATGCCTATGGAGGAATCTCTTCTCTAATACTTGGGCTAAGACATCCTTCAGTGCCCTCTTAAAGACCTGGGTTGGTGATGAAGTCACTGCTCACTTAGCCCATTTGTTTTTTAGCTCTAATTGCTAGGAAGCCTTTGTTCATGTAAACTCCAAATTTGCCTCTCCCATTGTTTCCACTTTTGTTTCCACCCATTGTTACTTTTGCTCCACGGTGCCAAGCTAAAGAAAGCTAATCATTCCACAAAACAGCACCTTTGGAAACATAAAGATAAATCAATTCATTCAAAGTCAGAAAACATTTATTAATGAAGTATCATTGGCCAGACGCTATAATAAACTGCGGATGCAACCACAAAATGATATTACAGCCCCTTCCCTCAAGCAGTTTACATTCTCCTGGAGCAAACAATACATCCATAGGATACATACAAAATCAATACAGAGTATTTGCAATGCATGATAACTGCTTGGGGAGAGGATAATTGATCAGGAAAGGGCTTAATGATGACCTCAAGACAGGAGGTGATCATGGAATGGATTGGGAATTCCAAGACACATTCCATTTCACCACTCACTAGATACAAACTGTTTTCTTTTGCTGGGCCTCTTCTTGTACCAGTCAAATAGGATCATAATATTTCTACTACCAGTCTGACTATACAAATGGTATGAATAAAAAATGGAAGGATCTATTTCAATTACTTTGTATGTATATTTTTTATATATGTAAAGGAAAAAAGCATTTTATAAACATGCTTATATATATACATATATGTGCATATATAAAGATAAAATTCTGTGTGCGTGTATATGGGTGTCAGTGTGCACATATATATACATGTATGTATGGAAATACATAGAAACATACACACATGCCCATGCATGAGGCATTTGGCATATACCGGTATTCAGAGCCAGGTCCTCAGATATTATATTCACTGTCCTTGATACTCTCAGTATCACCTGACGGCATATTCTGTCATGAGTTAATAACCCTGAGAATACATGAACCCAACATCATCCCGAGATAGTTATTTCTAACTTGGAAGGTAGTCTTAGGATTTCAAGAGGGAAAGATACCTAGAAAGAGAGACAGAAGGCAGTATGTGACAGACAAGGCAGGACACCAGCCCCATCCTGACCACTATCGCCCTCCAGACTCTCATATAAAAAGGCCCGGAATTCACACACAAGAACCTTGGGGAAAAATAGGGTCTATCAAACCACCCGTGAGATCTAATTCTAGCCCAGCCCCATGGCTGGGGAGTTTAATCATTATGAAGAAGGGCCTTCATCTCTCACAATGACCAGCAATTAGTGACCAGGTGGCAGGGATCTTAGCGCGAGCCAAGAGCTTAGGTCCCTACTTGGAAAGGAGAAGCTCCAATATGTGGGAAAGAAGCATCCTATGCTTACGCATGCATTTGTATATGTTTGTCAAATATATGTATTATATGTGGGAATATATGTGTGCACATACATGTTACATGTATGTAATGTGTATGCGTGCATGTGCATACATGTACACAATACATACATGGGCATAAATGGATGTGTTTATAGGTACATACACAGGAGAGATGACTTTTCATAGTAGACAGGGAAACTATTTTGATGACAGGTCTATCTTCATTTAAATCCCACTTGAGACACATCCTGCCCGTATGAACCTTCAGCAAGTCACAAATTGTCAGTACCCTGGGCCAATCTCAAAGATTATCAACTGTAAAAAGGTTGCTAACCTGTGATGGTAGAGAGCTTGTTCAGAACCCTAGATGCACACCAATGAAATTCATGCCCAAACTGAAAACAATCCAAGTCCCACAAATTCAAAGCACTACATAAATTTTCACTATCATAAACACTGAACAGTTCAAAATGTTTGCAAGACATATTTTCTGTTTCTCCCCTCTTCAAAAACCTTTTGCTAAGATCAAGAGCAGCACTGGCACTCACTCCACATAACTATGTCCTCCTGGAGCAGTCTCTCCTCTCCCTACTCCCAACCTTGTACAGACTCATCAATTCTCACATAGACCACTTCAAGAGGTGACCATTGATATCTCTACTTTGAGTCTTTCCCTCAAACCCCTTCCTACTTTTCCCTTGTCCCTAAGCCTTGTTTCCCTCTTCACTCTCTGCAATCCAATTGCACTGGCCAATTTGCATTCCTTGAAGACTACTCTCCATTTTAAAAGTAGTCAGAACATTTTGCACTAAAGTGACTAATTTATTACTCTCCATGCCTTTTCCATGATTATCACACATGCCTGGAATATTCTGCCTCTTCACCTCTGCTTGCTAACTTCCTTGAGATCCTTTGTTTTAGTTTTGAAGAGGACCAAGGATGTCATGGGGTGATGTCTTGACTTGTACGTGAGGCATATCAATTGCCCTCCACCTGGGATATGTGGGGTATTCAGGGAGATCTAGCACCTCTGCGGTCTCTTCAGGGCTGCTCGTCAACCTTTGGTGTCCTCTAAGATTAACCCAAGATCCCAACCTTCTGAAACCTTTTCTGGTTCCCCCTATCCCTAGTGTCTTCCTTCTCTTTTGCCTTTGATCTTCTCTGTCTATACTCTGTATGTCCAAAATAGGTCTGCATGCTGTCTCCCTCATCAGAATAAAAGTTATTTGAAGACAAGGACAAGGTATGTCTTTATTTGCATCCCCAGTGCTTCACTCAGGGTATGGCATGTGGTAAAAACTCAATAAATACTATTTCAACATGAATGTATAAGACGTAGATCTTAATTACATTTTAGTAAGGAGTAAAGTTAATTTTATAGAGAGATATAAAGTATATACATACAAGTACACAAATACACATTATATAGATAAAACATATGGATGTATACATGTAGAGTCATGCATAGTCCTGCATACATACATATGTTTTACTGTCTTTTATTCTATTAATGTTTCAAAGTGACATACCTTTCCCTTCTGTGAAAGTACAGTCAAATAACACTGCCTCAATTCTAATGAGAAATACTCAACATGAGGAAAAAGGAATTGTGTATGTTATTTAATTGGGTTCCATAACTAAGATAAGAATCATTAAGCAAAATTGGAAAAGTTACACTTGTCAAACCACTTTGTCATCTATATGTGATATAGTTAAGAATGCAAAAGTTTCAGATTATGTTGTTTTAATGTTTTCCTTATTCCATATATAATTGCATTTGCATAGACTTTTAATTGCCATAGTTTGTATTCCAATCCATTTGCTTTGTGAGGCCAAGATTCCCATTTTAAAGAATGTTTTTTAGAGTCTTAATAAGCTCATGTAATTTGGTTTAATAATGTAGGCTTTAATTTCCCATTCTTTCCTTCTCCTTTGTATTGAAAAATAAGATTCTAAAGCGTTCTTCAGCACCTTCCAACCCCATTATTTAATATACCCTTCAGCATGTCATTACCTATTTGCCTCACCACTGAAAAATCAGATGCTTGAAATTCATTACCAGTCTTTTGCCTTTAAAAGAAAGACTCTCTAACATAACAAATTCTCTGTTTACAACTATGCTATGTCCAAGATTTACTTTGGTGAATAACTTTAACATTTTATTTTAAAAAATAAAAATACTTTATTTTCCCATTAGCACTGAAAGTCATTGATGCATCCCAAAGGACCTTCCATAAACAACTTCTCTAGAGTACCTATTGTCAAAAGGTAAGGTGAAATAAAATGATACCATTTATCTTTAAAGGATGTTAGGGAGAATCATATGACTTTCTGTGCACGGTGCTAATCTGTCACTCTAATCATTTTCATTCATTTCTCTAGAATGCTTGCTGCTACTGTTAAAAAAAAACCCTAAAAGCTGAACTGGAACTATAAAAGTTTTATGAGTCCCAACTCTATTTACTATTGGTATATCTTGATTGGCTGCCATCACTATTTTCTGTTCCCAATTATAAAATTGACACAAAGTGCAATCACTGCACAATATATTAACTATATGTTGTTCAGTCATTTTCAATCCTTTCTGACCCTGTGTGACCCCCTTCAGGGTTTTCTTGGCCAAAATACTGCAGTGGTTTGTAGTTCCTTCTCCAGCTCATTTTACATATGAGAAAATGAGGCCAAAAAGTGACTTGGCAGGGTCACAGAGACAGTGTCTAAGGCTGGTTTTGAACTTGGGTCTTTCTGATTTCAGCCCTGGTTGCTCTATCCACTGCACCACCTAGCTGCCCAAGTATACTGTAGAACAGTAGAATTATACTTAATGAACTTGAGACTTGTCCTACATGGTAGACCCAGATCATTTGGTGATTTATTCAGATACACCTGTGTATTCTATTACACATAAAATTTATAAACAGGACCCATATAAAAAGTTTATGACAAGCATTAGTTTCCTTGAGAATTGATTAAAAATGGTACAACACATCCCTGTGTGGCTGAATGTACAGAGAGGAAATAAATTGTTCTGAGAATCTGCCACAAAATGGAACCTCCAAATAGGAGCTCACATTGGATACCAGCATTCAGGACAGACTGATGCTTAACTTAAATTTGTGGAGGACTTCTGTCAAATCCAACTAGAAAGAAGGGAGGAAGAGTTTTGAAGAACTTGTTAGGAAGAGAAGTGAGCATATACACATGCACACGTACACAGAGGCAGTAATTTGCAAACATCACATAGAGATGAGTTTTACACATGTATGCAAGGTGGAATAGATACACTGGGAATTTTGAGACCCATTTACAAGCTTCCACAACATAATTTTGGATGTCATCCTCAAACACAAAGGTCAATAACACAGGAGTGTTAAGGGAATACAGGCCACAACAGGATTCTGGACAGAAGGCAGAAAAGCACACAGAAACAGATTGATATTTCTGCCAGACAGCTAGATTTCCATTCACTTTATTTGATTTTTTTTTTGTAAACTCTAAGCATGTGAAGTCCTCTCTCTGATTGGTCAATACTCTAAAAAATGACACTCCCCATTCTGACATAGCAATTTGAGGGAATGAATATTAAGATTAACCAAAGAACTGGACTGCTCAGATCTCGATACACTGGTTAGTATTTCCATTCTATGAAATTATATGATCTTGAATAACCATAGGTAAATCATTCTATTATCAACTGAATGGTACTTAAAAGACTAATTCTGTGACTCTGCTGGGGGAGGAAAAGTGAATAGATGGGTAATATAAACAATAATTCATTTATTTGTCAAAATTTATCAGATTCATTTATTTGTAAAATATAGGTTTTCTCAAATAGTGAAGCACAACTGACAATTTATGAAACAATGATTTCTGCAGTCTTACATTGTATTTCTTACAGAAAGAGTCGGTCAACGGAGACCAACACAAACACACAAGAACTGTATATGCTCCCCCACAAACACATGAAAAGAAGACACAGGGAATAGCCACCCCTGTATCCCTCCCACAAATTCTTCACCACAATGTACCCTTTCTGCTTGCCACTGCCATATACAGGCCAATTTCCTCACAGATGAATAGAATGCTAACTGTGAAATCAGGAAGATGTGAGTACCAATTCTACTTCAGACTTTCTAGCTTGGGAATCTGGGCAAATTACTTCACCTCTCTCAGCCTCAGTTTCTTCTATAAAATGGGGATCAGTGCAGCTAGGGGAATAGTGGATAGAGTTCTGGGTCTGGAGTGTGGAACACCTGAGTGCAAATCTGGCTTAGAGTCTTAAAAGTTGTGTGAGTCCCTTAGGCAGGTCCCTTAACCCTGTTTCCAAGGTTCCCTCATCTGTAATATGAGCTGAAGAAAGAAAATGGCAAAGGACTCCAGTATCTTTGCCAAGAAAACTGCAAACTGAGTCACACAAAGTAGGATACATCTAAATGACTCAACAACAACAAGGAAAGGTTTATTGAGAAGTATTTTATTTGTGAGTTTAGGCTTATAATAATTAGAGAGACCTGGGACTTTTTGACTTCAGAGAAAGGGTAAATAGACAAATTCTCAATGAATAGGTAAGCATGAGAGCCTCAAATTTCTCAATAGAGTTGAAGTCAAGGTGACTTACTGAGAGTGAGGGGGGTCAGAATTGCATGAAGAGAAAGAAAAAAATTGTGGATGAGGGGAAGGCAGAGGCAAGATGGTGGAGTAACAGCTTGGACTTGCTAGGACTCTGCCCACAAACCCAGGCAAATACCTGTAAAAAATGACTCTAAACAAGTTCTGTAGCTGCAGAACCCACAGAATGACAGAGTAAAGCAAATCTCCAGCCAAAGACAGCCTGAAAGGTCACCAGGAAGTGTGTATCATGCCATGCTAGGAGCAGAGCACAGTCCAGCAGGGGCCATGTCTAGATGGGGCCTGAGCAGGCCTTGGGGAGACTGAATCTCTGGCACCTGTGGTGGCTCCCAGACTTCACAACCCCAAACTGGAAGGTCAGTGGCAAAAACCTGTGGCACCTCTGTGAGAGAGTGGAGTGGTCATGCCCCAGTCCCAGGCAGCAGAGGGAGAGGAGGAACCTGAAAAGAAGGAGCCCACAGCAGCAGGGGAAGGAAAGCAGCAACCCTTCCTGGAGCTCTAGGCCCACAGATTGTGGGAGGAAGGAGGGGCTGACAGTATATGTCCCAACTTCACTGAAAGCAGAGAACTATGACAAACAGCTCAAAAGTCAAGTAAATAGCTGGAAAAATGAGCAAAAACTAGAAAAAGAATCAGGCTATAGAATTTTCCTTTGTTCACAAGGAAGACAAAAATAAAAAAAAGAAGACAAAAAAGTCAAAGCTCCTCCATCCAAAGCCTCCAAGAAAAATATGAATTGGTTTCAGGCCACGGAAGAGCTCAAAAAGGATTTTGAAAATCAAGAGAAGTAGAGCAAAAATTGAGAAGAGAAATGAGAGAAATGCAAGAAAATCATGAAAAACAAGTCAAACACTTGCTGAAGGAGACCTAAAAATGCTGAAGAAAATAACACTTTAAAAAACAGACTAACTCAAATGGCAAAAGAGATCCAAAAATTCAATGAGGGGAGGAATACCCTAAAAAGCAGAATTGGCCAGATGGAAAAACAGGTCCAAAAGCTCACTGAAGAAAATAATTCCTTAAAAATTAGAATGGAGCAGATGGAAACTAATACCTTTATGAAAAATCAAGAAATTATAAAACAATGTCAAAGGAATGAAAAAATAGCAAACAATATGAACTAGCTCATTGGAAAAGCAACTGACATGGAAAATAGATTCAGGAGGGACAATTTAAAAATTATGGGACTACCTGAAAGCCATGATCAAAAAAAAGAGCCTAGACATCACCTTTCAAGAAAGTATCAAGGAACACTGCCTTGATATTCTAGATCCAGAGGGTAAAATAGATATTGAAAGAATTCACCAATCACCTCCTGAAAGAGAGCCCAAAAGGAAAACTCCTAGGAATATTGTAGCTAAATTCCAGAG
>CM053769.1:110572960-110584061 GCA_028658325.1 Potorous gilbertii
GAGAAAATGGTCATTAAATGAAATAGAGGACTTTCAAGTGATTTTATTGAAACAACCAGAGCTGATAGAAAATTTGACTTTCAAATACAAGAATCAAGAGAAGCATGAAAAGGTAAACAGGAAAGAGAAATCATAAGGGACTTACAAAAGTTCAACTGTTTACATTCCTACATGGAAAGATCATATTTGTAAGTCATGAGACTTTTCTCGGTATTAGGGTAGTTAGAGAGATTATATACATATACACAGAGGGCACAGGGTGAGTTGAATAGGAAGGGATAATATCTAAAAATTAAAATTAAGAGTGAGAGAGTGACATATTTTGAGGAGAAAGGGAGAAATAGAATGATGCAAATTATCTCACATAAAAGAGACAAGAAAAAGCTTTTTCAAGGGAAGGGAAGAGGAGGGAGTTGAGAGAGAAAGAGTTAGCCTTCCTCTCATCACATTTGGTTTAAGGAGGGAATAACATGCACATTCAATTTGGTATGAAAATCTATCTTACTTTGCAGGCATGTAGGGAGGAAGGGGATAAATGTAGGGTGGGGAAATGATAGAAAGGAGAGAAAGTGGGAGGAGCGGGGAAGAAAACACTTTTGAGGAGGGATAGGGTCTAAAGAGAGAATAAAATAAATGGGGGCAGGACAGGATGGAGGGAAATATAGTTAATCTTTCACAATATGACTATTAAGGAAATATTTTACATAACTACACATATATAACCTATATTGAATTGCTTGCCTTCTCAGTGGGGATGGGTGGGGAGGAAAGAACGGAGAGTATTTGGAACTCAAAGTTTTAAAAATGAATGTTAAAAATTGTTTTTACATGCGACTAGAAAACAAGATATACAGGCAACAGGGTATAGAAATCTATCTTGCCCTACAAAAAATAGAGAGGAATGAGGATAAGAGAAGAGAGTGGGGTGATAGAGGGAGGGCATATTGGGGGAAAGGGTAATGCACATGGTCTTGGTGTGAGGGGAGGGGAGAGATGGGGAGAAAATTTGGAACTCAAAATCTTATGGAAATGTCTGTTGAAAACTAAAAGTAAATAACTAAATTTTTTAAAAAAAGAAAAAGTGTGGATGGCCAGACATAAATGAGATAATAGACATGCAGCAACTGAGGCTCAGCTGAGATGAGCAAAAGCAAGTTACAGTGGACCTTCATGACCTACAAGAGAGAAATGAGAGACCATGGAAGGTAGTGCGCTGCCCCTCACAGGAAGGCTCCAAGTTCAGTACCTTATGGAGGGCATTCTTGTTCAGGTATGGATTAAGTAGATCGAAGTCTTTTTTGAGGCCCCTTCACGCTCAGAAACTTTCAGATTCTTTAACTTCCTTTAGGATGGCCCAATAAGTCAATATTAGGATCCAATACAGTCAAAGATGAAGATGAATCAGGCTTCAGGGGGCAGACGTTAAAAAAGAATGAAAGACAGAGACAGAGACAGACAGAGGAAGGAAAGAAGGAAGGAAGGAAGGAAGGAAGGAAGGAAGGAAGGAAGGAAGGAAGGAAGAAAGGAAGGAAGAAAGGAAGGAAGGAAGGAAGGAAGGATCTGGAAATAATGGGAGGGAAAAGGAGTCAAGAAGGAGAAAAAAACATATCTTTAAATGTAAATGTTTAATACTAGCCCCTAGTATGTGCTACAAATACTTCAGTGGCATCATGCTGATTCCTCTTCCAAATGGCTTGTTCACTGGAGTTCATAAAATTCTGAGTGGGTTAGTTGCTGCTCAGCCAGAGATCAGACAGCATGGGAACCTACAAGAATGGAGGAAGGGAAACTCACACAAAACTGGTCAAAATCATTAAGTAGGCAGAGCACATCTCTATCCATTATCTCAAGTGAAAAGAATCAGGCAATCTGGCCCAGAAAATCACACAATTGCTCTTACTTTCCTTTCTTTCTTATTTACTTTGGCCTGTCATGTAGATAGTCTAAATGTGCTATGCTTTGAACTTCTTTCTGAAAAAAAGCCATAATTTTATAAACAAAATACCTAAACGTACACTAGTCCATAAGGGAAAACTCTCTTTGCTCATGGATTGTGTGTGCTTCAAAAGTAAGTAATGAGTTTTAAAAAAAAGTTTTTTTACCCTCTCCCTTTTGTACTGACACTCTACTAGGCACAAGAAAGTTTATTTTTTTAAAATAAATGATTGCTGATGAATGTAGCAAGTGTAAAAGTGAAATCTGGCTCAAGTCCTTGGAAAATAAAGGGATCATTTGCAAAACACTTGATCAGACTAGGGTCCCTATTGACATTGTATGGTTTATTCTTGATTTTCAGGTTTAACTGATGATGTGAATAAACAAAAGTGAAAATGATGGATTGAGCATTGTGGTCACAGCATTCTCCTACTCTATGTTCTTGCCACTGCCCTTCTAATCATCCAAGTCTTCCCTGATCTCTGGATATGCAGCTGGAAGAACTCTGACAGATGTCATTGATATCTTCATAGTCTAGGACCACTAGCCTGGTTAATGAGCTTCTTTGAAAGTCAAAAGCCCCAAGAGGCAGCTAGTTCATGCCACAATGCACAGAGCTCTGGGAATGCAGGAAGGAAGACTTAAATCAAAGCCAACTTGAGAAACTTACCAGCTGTAACCTGGGGCAAGTCACTTAAACTTTGCCTGCCTTGGTTTGTTCATCTGCAAAATGGGAATAACCGTGGTTTCCAGAGTTCTTGTAAGAATTAAATGAGATAATATTTTAAAGTGCTGAGTATAGTGTCTGCCCCACTGTAGGCCCATTTCTTTTTCAGGGAACATACAGACAAACTAGAAAATGAGAAAGAAGTTAGAATAGATATTGGTAGTAGTGCAGGATAATGGCACAAATATCCCTTTTTTCTAATAACGATGTATTTTTTAGATATCAAGACTTCCTTTTCAACTGTCATGGCTCAAACTGAGAGAAACTCTGACTTACTAAAAGCTGTTGACAATCCAAAAATCTCATGGGCCTCTCTACAAACCATAATACCCATGTGAAGCAGGCTATCTCCACTTTAGACATTAGATATCCTCTATTTTCTAGAGGATTTTCTAGAAACTACCAGGGGTGGGTAATCTGTAGCCTCAAGGTCACATGTGACCTTTCAGGTCCTTGGGTGTGGCCTTTTGACTGAGTCCATATTTTACAGAACAAATCCTTTCATAGAGGGATTTGACCTGTGAAGTTTGGATCCAGTCAAAAGGCTACAGTTGAGGACCAAGAAGGCCACATGTGGCCTCAAGGTCATAGGTTCCCCACCCTCCTATCCTACGCTTGTCTTTCCTTTTTGATATTGACAGCCATCCCTGCCTCACAGTGGTTCTAAATCTTTTTGAGTCATGGCCCATTTGGCAATCTGGTGTCTTCTAAAGACCACTACTTAGAATAAAGTATTTCAATAAAATATTCAGAGAACATATAGTATTAAAAAAGAAAGCAATTAAAATGATATATGTATATACAATGCAGAATAAATGTGACTGATGTGCTTGTCATGAAAGAAAAACTGTCTACAGTGCTTGGATCATTGCTAAATATTTGATCAGATAAAGTTCAGACTGGGTACATGAGCATATGACAATGTGTATGTGCATAAATAAATATATAATAAATATATGTATCTTATTTATATATGTTTTATATATAATTGATATGTATACACTACATATAATTTTGCTAATATATAAAATAACAACATATATACATAATATATATATGAGTATATGTATGTACATGTATGTATACTTCTATGTATGTGTATATGTATATATGTATATTTATGTATGTGATAGGTGTGTTCATATAATTTGATCAGACCGTGTGTGTGTGTGTTTGTATGTTTGTTTCAAAGACAACACATGTGTACCTCTGCTGTCTATGAATATTTAGCATATTCATGTCAAAAATACTCAGATAAGAAGCCAACTAGCCAAACTGATATAAGAACCCTACCCTCTGTAGAAAACTGATGGCTTTTAGCTGACTAAAGAAACAACACCGAGGTGAAGGTGATTTAAATCCGACATGTTCTACACCAACTAATGCTTGTGACAGCTAGCTCAGCAAAGCTTAGGATGCTAAGCCCAAGAGCTAGTTCCCAAAAATGCCATTATTGATCTCTCCCATATCCCTCCTGTCATGGCCCAAGGACCTGTCCAAGCAATCAATGGACATTTATTGAGTGCTCACTCTGTGCCAGGCACCATGCTCAGCAATGGGGATAGAGAGACTAAAATGAAGAAATTCCTATCCTCAAAGAGCTACTGAAAGGTATATCAAATAAATAAAAATGAATTAGGGGAAGGCCTTAAAGGCTGAGAGGATGAGGAACAATCTTATGTAGGAGGTAGGGTTTAAATTCACCCCTGAAGCAAGCTAGGGATTCAAATAAGAGGAGGTGAAGAATGAATCCCAGGCACACAGGATAATCTGTGTAAAGGCATGGTGGTGGGAAATGGAATATTAAGTGTGAAGAACAGAAAGGCAGCCAATTTGTAACAACAAGGACCCTGACATATACAGCAGGGCCTGTTGTAGACAAAGCTTCCAAATGTTTGACCACAAGGAATAGAGGGAGAAGAATCAACATCTGGATTTCAAAACTCTGGAGGTGGGAAGGCTTCTTAATGGCTGCCCCTGAGTCTCCTCTAGCCAAACAAATACATCCAATGAGAAATCCCCAAGATAAAACCTCACCTCAATGTGTTTATACGCTTTTCATATCAAGAGGCCATCACAACCCTCGAAAATCAGTGCCTTATTAGAAAATTAACAAAAGTTACTAGAGGCTTATTAATGGGCAGGGAAGATCAAATTAACATTACACAGTTGGACTGGACCTAAGAGTGTATAAAATGGAATAATTTGTGATACTTTTTGAAACTAGAGCCAGCTGGAATGCCAAACAGAAGAATATGCGTTTGATACTAGAAACAATAGGGAGGCACTGATGGTCCCAGGCATAACCCTGATTTCAAATTTTCCCTTATTGCAACTGCCCATGCTCTTGTCCTAGGCTGTCTTACCTTCGGGTTTTAGATACTTCGTGTGAATTAAAAAGTGATGCAATGAAAGTCCTTTACTGATGGAATCTTTTATGAAACTCACTTTAATAAAACTTCTGTTGATGACTTGGACCATTACTGAGCAGGAGGCTTTTGCCTGGTAGCTGGCTAACTGGAATTTAAATATCTTCTATGTATAGATGAGCAAATTACTTCATTTTTTTAAAGACAAAGAAAAGAAATGTTTCCCATGTACCTCACAATTGTCCTTTGGGTCATCTACTTGAGTATTCAAAGACATTCTGAGGTCCACATCCAAGTGGTTATAGGAAGAATAACGGTCAGCAAAGTTGAAGATTGTGCCAGGGAACTAAGGATCATTCACCATACTGTGCCTGCTCCCCAAAAGGATGAAAAGCAGCCTATGTTCGTGTTCCTGTTAGATTCTGAGTCTAATGCATTGTCTATCTACGATGGCATGTTCCAGATGTGTATACCAATGGAACAACTTGAGGTTTCAACCATCTAAGTGAAATAATTGGGTAACGGGAATTCTTCATTAGTAATTTTTTTTCCCGTGCGGGTCACTGTACTGAATGATTTTTAAAAAGTTATTTATTTCACTAAACACTTCCCAATTACAAATTTTAAAAATTAACACTATTTTCTTTTTTAAAAATTTGAGTCCCAAATTCTCTCCCTCTCTCTCACCTTTTCCCCTCTTTGAGAAAGAAAGCAATTTGATATCAATTATACAGGTGAATTCATGCAAAACATATTTCCATAACAGTCATGTTGTAAAATAAAATTCACTAAAAAAATCCACTAAGGAAAATAAATAAAGTGAAAAATTATGCTTCAATCTGCACTGAGTTTATCAGTTATCTCTCTGGAGGTGGATGATACGTTTAATCATGAATCCTTTGGGACTATGTTGGATCACTTTCTTGACCAGAGTAACTAAGTCTTTCATAGTTGATCACCAATTTTGATATTAATAATATTGTCTGCTCACTTCACTTTGCATCAGTTCACATATATATATTCCCAGGTTTTTCTGAAGTCATTCTGCTCATCATTTCTCATACATTAGCATTCCATTATAATCACGTGCCATAACTGGTTTAGCCACCGACATCCCCCCAGTTCCCAACTGTTCTGCCACCACCAACAGAGCTGCTATACTTTTGTATGAAAAGGTCTTTTTCCCTTTTCTTTGATCTCTCTGGGATAAAAATAGAGTGGAAATGTTGCTAGGTCAAAGAATATACACAGCTTTATAGCTCTTTGATTATATTTCAAAATTGTTCTTCAGAATATTTGGAATAGTTTACAACTCAACCAATGACACACGAGCGGCCCAATCTTCCCATATCCCCTCCAATATTTGTCCTTTTCCTTTTCTATCATGTTGGTCAGTCTGACAGGTAATCTTAGTGTTGTTTTATTTTGCATTTATCTTATAACTAGTGATTTAGAATATTTTTTCATGATAGTTTTACTTCTGAAAATTGTCTATTCATATTGTTTGATCACTTATCAACTGGAGAATGACTCTTATTTCTTACAAATGAGATATTAATCAGAAAACCTGCTTGAATTTTCCCTACCAATTTTCTGTTTATGTTCTAACTCTGGCTGCATCAGTTTTGCTTATTCAAAAGTTTTTTAATTTCATGTAATCAAAATTACCCATTTTACTTCCCTTGATCCTCCCTGTTGTTTGGTCATAAACTCATCAACAATTTATACATTTGACAAGTACATTTTTTTCATGTTTCCCTAATATAATTATAATATCACCCTTTACATGTAAATCATTTATGCATTTTGACCTTATCTTAGCATACGGTGTGTTATATTAGGAGACGGTAGTCTAAACCTAGTTTCAGCTGTGGGAAGAAAGTTCTGGCTTTCCTGATTTTACACCAGGTACTGTTCTTTATTTAAGGTGAGCATGCTTCTCACTTGTTGAACTGGCTCACTTCTAACACTGCCAAACTGCTCCAGGTTTTCCCTTCAATTTCTGTCAAGCAATAATTACTTGTCCCATGGGCTTATCAAATGCTAGATCATCACAGTCTTTTATTACTATGTGTTGTGTACCTAATCTATTCTACTGACCTAATGCTCCATTTCTTCTTCGGTATGAGATTCTTTTGATTCTTAAGGTTCTGCAATAGAGTCTGGAATCTGGTACTTCTAGGCTTCCTTCTTTCATATTTTTTCATTGATTCCCTTAATATTTTTGACCCTTTGCTCATCCAGATGAATTCTGTTATGATTTTTTTTATCTCTACAAAATAATTCTTTGGTAGTTTTATTGGTATGGAACTGAATAAGTAAATTAAGTTAGGCAGAATTGTCATTTGTGTTTTATTAACTCAGCCTACCCATGAGCAATGAATATTTTTCCAACCTTTCAGATCTTTCTTGTTTATAACTCCTGCATTTGTTTTGGCTAGTAGTCTCTTAATATTTTATATTGTCTGCAGTTAGTTTGAATGGAATTTTTCTTCCTATCTTGCTGCTGGGCTTTGTTGGTAATATATAGAAGTACCAATGATTTCTTTGGGTTTAGTTTATGTTCTACAACTTTGCTAAAGTTGGTTATTGTTTCAATAAGTTTTTAATTGATTGTCTACAGTTCTTTAAGTATACTATCAACTTACCTACAAAAAGCAATGGTTTTTTTCCCTTGTCACCTACTTTTATCCCTTCATTTTCTTTTTTCCCTCTTATTGCTACAGATACCATTTCTAATATAACATTGAATAACAGTGGTGATAATGGATATCCTTGCTTCACTTCTGGCCTTACTGGGAAGGCTTCAAGTTTGTCCTCATTACAGATAGTACCTGCTCTTGGTTTTATATGGATATTGATCTTCATTTTAAGAAAGCCTTCAATGGCGCCTATGATTTCTGGTGTTTTTCATAGCAATGTGTATTACATTTTTCAAAGCTTTTCATTACTTTATTGACGTCATCATATGGTTTTTGTTATTATTATTCATATAATCAAATATTCCGATAGTTTTCATACTTTTGAACCAGCCCTACATTTCTGGTACGAATCTCACTTGATCACAGTATACAATCTTTGCGATATACTGCTATACTCTCCTTGCTAGCATTTATTTACCTCAAATGGTACCTGAAATGATTTTAGAGTGGACGTATGTCCCAGGTTATGGGGAGCCTTTACAAGTTTTAACTTCCCTCTAAACTAGCAATGCTTAAATATTCAGTTTATATTAAATTGAACAAAATGATTTTTGGCAGACTCAAAAATGCTAATGATATTATTAATATATTTTCATATATATACATATGCACACACATTGTAGGGCAAAAAAATCATATTGATGAACTCAAAGATGTGTTGTGTATGGTTACATTTGGAAGTTATTTGTGTAATGAGTGTAAGGAAGATACATCATAACCAGGGAAAACCTTTCCTTGTGAATTGACACAACAGACAAACATTTATTTAGTGCCAACTAAGTTCCAGACACTGTACTCAATGATAAGAATTCAAATGGGAATAGAATAAATCCCTCCCGACAAGGACTTTATGTTCTAATAAAAGATAAGAAATAAAAGGGAAGATGAAAGAGGGAAGAAGAAGAAACACCCTTATAGGACACAGAGAAAAAGACCAGAGAGTAGAGTGGAGCCCAGAAAGGAATATAGTTATGGCCCATCTGGATGCTTTCCTTAAAAGGGAGGTTTATAGGAGGAAGCCAATCAAAGGAAGGGGCCAGAGGGGCAGAGTATATTTCCAGTGTGATATATCCAGATGAGAGGCACACTTCCAAATGGAAGTATTATACTGGGAAACATGTCATGTGACATGTTAAGTGGATGAGGACTCATATTGGTTCTTCAGTAAGACTGAGAATAAACAATAGGTCACAATAACAACCAAGAAATATTAACCAAAGGAAAACCTCCAGTATATTGAGCAAATCCTTTGTAGATATTTTATAGAAAGACATGGTTGATATTTTCATAAGATGAGAAGGCAAATTGTACATTTAGATTTATACTAGTTTAAGAAAAAGAAAAAACACCACCCACAGCAATGAAATCAAAGTCTGATCAAAATGCAATCACTCTGAGCAGGCTCCTCAGCACACCCACAATCTGCCTGACAAAAACAAATATCCCCTTAGAAGTAATCATCTTCCCCAGGACAAGTCATCAATTTAGATAGAGATTATGCAGAAATGGGAAATGGTTGCAGATTTAAAGGTATATGCAAGTGACTGAATCATTTCCCTAAGCATAAAGGGATGTTTTAGACTATTATCCTTCCTCTAGTACTTACATCTGACTTCTTGAATTAAAGATAAATATAGAAGTACTTTCTTTATAATACCTTACCCCCAGGAGGTATCATTAATCCATATAATGAACTAATCTGCTGCCATAACATTTCCTTTCTCCATTCTATTCCCTCTTTAGAACAGAACCAATGCAGATAGTTATTACAACCGGCTTTTTAATTAAAATTTTAAGATTAAAAAACATACCATTTTTGTGAATTTTTGAAACTTACCTTTCAGCCAAATACAGAATGGCCTGGCTATTGTATCTGTGTGTGTCAAAACGCTTGTAATCCAAATGATCCCAGTTGATGTGGGTGATTAAAAACCAACTTGCTGCAATTGACATGAATGTATATGATGTGCAATTTCTTTTCCCTGCTTTCACTTCAGTCCAATCTACTTACCTACTAAAATCATGGAATCCTAATTTCAAAGAATTCTAGATATCAAAAGGAACACAGCAGTCATTAAAACCAACCTATTAAAAAATCCTTATTACAATAGACCAAGAAAGTTGTCAGGTAGCCTATGCCTGAAAGCCTCCAGTGATGGGGAACCCATATCTACCCAGGCCCCTATTCTATATTTTAATAGCTTCAACTATTAGAAATTTTTTTTCTGCTATAAAGCCTATAATTACTTGTGCAGCTTACATTCATTGTTAATTAATTCTACCCAAACTGAAGAAGCTAAATCCCTCTTTCTACATCAATACTAGAGAAAAGCTATCATAACCTTAGATGGTTGAGTCTTCTCTTAACCAAACTAAACTTAACCAGTACTTTTGATTAGTCCTCAGAGAGATGAACTTGAGGCCCTTCACCAATCTACTTGTTCTCTGGAAATGCTTACCAATGTGCTTCCTAAACGGTAGGAAAATGAAAATGAATAAAGTTGAACATAGTTCTCTATCTGCCCAGGGCAGTATTTGAAAAGGGAGCATCACACCTTGATTCCTGGAAGCCATGCCTAGGGTCCTTCAATTGAGAGATCCTGCTAAGTTATAGTGGAACGCTTATTAACCAAATTCCTTGAAAAATCAATCTTATATCACTTCCACAGCCTGTCCCCACATTTGGAATTGGACAAGGTAATTACTATGTAATGTTACATGCTCTATTTCACCCATCTGAGGAAGAAATTGCATTCATCACTGAGGGAACCCTTTGAAACAGCAGCCAAGATATTGTAAGTGAGGGCTCCTGGTTTCTGATCACTAATGTGACAATGTTGACCAAACTGTAAATGGTGAATCTCATTATATTGCTGGACTATGTTAATAAGTAAACTATCTGACAGAAGGTTCCAAAAGAGAGAGGTGGGGAAGAAGGAAGGAAGGAAGGAAGAAAGGAAGGAAGGAAGGAAGGAAGGAAGGAAGGAAGGAAAGAGGGAAGAAGAAAGGAAGGAGGTAAGAAAGAGAAAACAAAACAAAAGATCTTTAACTTCAGAATCCTAAGTGATGTTACAATTTCCTTTTTTTATTCAATACAAAGTGATGAATATTGCTTTTCTTTTCATGTTTTCTATAAACATGAACTAATTGGGTACAACACTCAGCGTGTGAACCTGAAGACTTCAAAATATCTGTGATTTCATCAGTGGTAGAAGTTTGCCTTGATGCACACCCTACTCCCTGCATCTGTCCCACCATAATATCTTAGTGGCTGTTTTAGCCAAATGATTCCTAGCCTTTTATGCAGCTATCTGGTGGTAAGTCTCTGTACTCTTTGTTTAGAATGATCCTCACAGGGTAGATTATTG
>CM053769.1:110584561-110613611 GCA_028658325.1 Potorous gilbertii
CATCACCATCATCATCATCACCATCATCACCATCATCACCATCACCATCATCATCATCATCATCATCACCATCATCACCACCACCATCATCACCATCATCACCATCACCATCATCATCATCATCATCATCATCATCATCATCATCACCACCACCACCATCATCATCATCACCATCATCACCATCATCATCACTATCATCATCATCATCATCACCACCACCATCATCATCGTCATCATCACCACCACCACCATCGTCATCGTCATCATCATCGTCATCACCACCACCATCATCATCGTCATCATCACCACCACCATCATCATCGTCATCATCACCACCACCATCATCATCATCATCGTCATCGTCATCATCACCACTACCATCATCGTCGTCATCATCACCACCACCATTGTCATCGTCACCATCATCGTCGTCATCATCACCACCACCATTGTCATCGTCATCATCACCACCACCATCGTCATCGTCATCATCACTACCACCATCGTCATCATCATCATCATCATCATCATCATCATCACCACCATCATCGTCGTCATCATCACCACCACCATTGTCATCATCATCGTCATCATCATCACCATCATCATCACCATCATCATCGTCATCATCACCACCATCACCATCGTCACCATCATCACCATCATCATCACCATCATCATCATCACCATCATCATCACCATCATCATCGTCATCATCACCACCACCACCATCGTCACCATCATCACCATCATCATCACCATCATCATCATCACCATCATCATCACCATCATCATCGTCATCATCACCACCACCATCACCATCATCATCATCATCATCACCACCACCATCGTCATCATCATCATCATCATCATCACCACCACCATCGTCATCATCATCATCACCACCACCATCATCATCGTCATCATCATCACCACCATTGTCATCGTCATCATCATCGTCATCGTCATCGTCATCATCATCCTACAGTTACCAGGCCTCCTGGTTGATGATGATTTCCTTCCTGATCCTTTCTACTGAACTCCTTTGGGCTCAAGCAAAGTTCATAGAGGAACAAAGGGGGCTGATAAATACTCACCAGCGCTGCCTGGGGTAAAGGGGGCAGAAGCGTGCACATACACTTTGACATTGAATCCACAGCACTATCTTCTCCTCTCTCAATCTCTTTAAACCATAAATCGAACACTGGTTTGTAGCAGTGGCTCCTCTCTGAGGTTTGAATGCTCACGCTAAAAAATGAACAGTCAGTTCTTGGAAAACAATCGAGCTGGCTCCAGTACACCATTATCTGTGCCTGTTCACAAAGCTGCTCCCAGAGACACCAACAAGCCTAGGCTGCTTTTTTTGTGGACTTGACTTAATTTCTATAGTACTCTTGATGGGAGCACTCCTTATAACTATTCTCATTCAAACCTTTCTGTGCCTGGTCCATTTCATTGTCAAGTAAAAGGTACTGGGCCTGGATGGAGTAGGGGTGCAGATTTGAAAGAACGATAAGAGCAGGGGCCTTCTATCCATCCCTATCTCTGATATTTCCTTGCCTGATATTTCCAAACAGCTCCATCTTTGAATGTGGCTTTCCTTACCTGAAGAAGGGGATTAAAAATAGAGTGCTGAATCTGGAGTCAGGATTTGGAGGAAGCTAAGTTGTAGGGTAGATAAGGTGCAGGACCTAGAGTCAAAAACATCTGAGTTCAAAGGTGGCCTCAAACACTTACTAGCTGTGTGACTCTTGGCAAGTCACTTAACCCTGTTTGCCTCAGTTTCCTGTAAACTGATCTAGGGTAAGAAATGGCAAACCACTTTATTATCTTTGCAAAGCAAACCCCAAATTGAGTCATGGAGAGCTGTACATGACTGAAAACAACTAGATAACAACAGCTAGTGTATGGTTGGGAGGAAAGAGTTTTGTAGAACTTATAGCATTTTACATGGTAGAATATTATTTCTGCCAGGTGTTCATTTTCCCTTGTGCTCTGGACCTCTTTATCTCTCACCAACTACAAGATTAGCATTATAGGGGTTGTATATATTCCTCAGTGGAGATCTAAACTTACACTCCTACTTTTAGAGATATTGTACCATAATGGAAAGAACATTGCTCCGATGAGAAACGGGATCATATCCTGCCTCTTAACACCTGTACTGGGTATGTGACTACTGCAAGTCATTTAATGTCTCTGAGCCTCAGGGCACTGCAAAATGAGACTAACAGCCATAGCAACAACTGGTATTTACAGAGCACTTTGCTATGTCTTTACATATCAGAGCACTGTGTCTTTTCAGTTCTTACATCTAAAAGTTATCGTGAGACTCACGTGAGGAGATCCACGTATAGCAGCCTTCTCTTTCTAAACCGCTGAGTACCTTGTGAGTGGCAGCTCTGATGATCACCCTCTCAAAGAATTCCTTTGGATGAGACAGCAAGGAATGAGGGTGATACTTCCTGAAGTGTGTGCTTTTGTCCTAGCCATGCAGCAGTTAATTCACATAGTCTACAGTCCATGTTCCACTGAACTCTAGGCCCCCATACACCTGAGTTGGGGAGCACAGAAAGGTATGTGGGGGCAGGTTATGATCATTATCTTCCCTGCTTTAAACCCCTGTCCAGCCTGACACTACAACCTTCTGGAACAAATTTGGGTTTAGACATCTAGCGTCTGCTGTATGAACAGCCTATGATATAGGGAGGCTTTAATCAGCATTATATTGTTAGCAAAATAATAGAAAATATAGCATCAACTATTTGTGAAGGAGCATCACCATTTAGTCTGTATCCTACTTTAAGAGGAAGAGTAAGTAGGGCAGTAGACTGGGGCAAATTTCTGAAGGATAGTGAGGGAGAGAAGAGTTTCTATTTCATCTGAGTTGTAGTGGGGAATTCCAATTTGTGACTTCATGAGTGGTAGCAGAGGCTGTACCTTGGTAAAACTGTCTCAGCAGATGGGCTAAACCAGGTTGATGAGTTGGGTAGGATGGCTACTCCAAGCATGCAAAGTCATCCCCCTGTGGGTGGCTGGATGAAAGCAATTTGTCCCAGTGGCCATAAAGATGACTGAAGTGGAAGCTGTGTAGCACTTAGAGTTTGACCAGACATTGAAGATGCCAAAGTCATCCCCTGCATCCCAGGGCATTGCCAGTCATCTTGACTTTGGTCTACCACTGGACTTCAGTGACTCTGCAAGAGAAATTAAGTTTGATGATGTGACTTTGCCTCAGTTAAATTCAATTCACACATAAATGAAGATATCCTGTCATGTAGTTGGTCTTCCAAAAAAAACCAAAGAATGAACAATAACGGCAATGGTAGGAACTTGAAGAGTTTGTTGAGCTATTATTGACTGATAAGGCTAGATGTGTGTTTTAGGGGTAGCTATTTGGCAGGTAGAGGAAAATTGACTAGGGAGACCAGTTAGTCAGAAAAGAGAGGTTATGAACTCCTGATCTAGGGTAGTAGCAGCGTAAATTGAGAGAATGGGATAGATGTGAGACATTAAAATAGAATCAAGATTTGGCTACTGTTGGAGTTTTGGGATAAGGGAGAGAAATATGATAAGGATGACTTTAAGGTTGATGTAAGTAAAGTGAGTGGAAGAATGAAGGTTCCCCTTACATAAATAGGAAAGAATGGAAGAAGGTGGGTTTAGAAGAAAAAAATAGCAAGAGCCCTTTGGGACATGTTGAATTTGAAATACTTAGTGATCAGTTAGTGATGTAGACTACTCCTTGCTCAGGAAAAGAGGATGGCTGATGCATAGAATTAGGCAGACCATTGCAGAGAAATGTTGAGAGGATTTAGGGGGAAAAGAGATGGTTAAGGGATGGCCAAATGAGTCACTGCATTTCAAAATTTTGTTACCCAACTTCTGAACTCAGAGGATCCATTTTTGCAGCTGAGGAAATGGAGACCCAGGGAAATGAAGTTATTTACAAAAATAAAGAAACAAACAAACAAGCAAAAACCTTTGCAGTACATGTGATTATAGATTTTCTTCCTTTACATTGATGAGATAACACCCTATAATTTGGGGGATGGGGTGAGCAGGGAAAGGTTGTCCTTCTATTACAATAATTGGAGCCTTTTTGTATATGGACATAATTCAGTGAAACAAAGAGATTTTTACTTTTTTTTAAAGTAATGATATATTTTTTAAATGAAATTAGGTTTCAGAATGTTATTGATTTTCTAAAAATGAATAAATCAATGACTATTTTATTGCATTTATTTAGTGCCTGAAATATATTGTATTTAAGTACCTATTATATTCCACTAGCATCCTCTCAAGAGGTTTATATTAGAATGTGGGAAACAATATGCACATATAAAGGATGTCCCTAAAGTCTTAGTGCAGTTTTAAGGTAAAAACTTAATACGTTACTAGATGAAAACAGCACTAACACTTTTGGGATAGACTGTAGGAGTAGATCTAAAACAAGTATACGCAGAATGAATGCAAATTATAGTGTATAAGATATCTAGGAGGGAGAGAAGGTACAGACTGTTGGGGGGAATCTGTAACGAGTTCAAGTGGGTGTTATGTGAGCTATGTCCTGGAAGATAGGGATGCTAGGAGACAATTTGGAGGTAAATAATTAGTGAATTATATCACAGATCCATTTGAATATTTGAGTATTCGAGATCATAGAATGAGAATGGGAGAACCCTCAGAGGCCATTAAGTCCAACCCTTCTTTATATGTGTGCATCCTTCGTTGCTGAAGAAGACCACGCCATCAGAGCAATGTTGACATGACTTGCTCTTGACTTTGTTTTGAGTGAGGGAGGGCTGTGCAGGTCACCAGCCTCACTTCTCCTCCAGAGTCATATGAATCCAGTGACCAGATATTCATCAGGATGACTGGAGATGACTCAGGATGAGGCAATTGGGGTTAAGTGACTTGCCCAAGATCACACAGCTAGTGAGTGCCAAGTGTCTGAAGTGAAATTTGAACTCAGGTCTGCCTGCCTACTGCACTGGTGCTCTATCCACTGCACCACCAAGAAGTAAATGAGACACGGGAAGCTTTCAGAGTTGAATATTCAATGATGATTATATTCTGTTCTTTATTTACAGAGATGGCAGACACTACTGAGGCTCCCACAACATAGTAGGAGTTGTTTCTGTGAAGCAAAGATGGTCTTTTGGTAGTATTTTCAAACTTTCTCAGTATCCATTTCCATAAAGCCAATAGCAGTACAGTGCATAGAGTACTGGTCCTAGAGTTGGGAATGCTCATCTTCCTAAGTTCAAATCTGGCCTCGGACATTTATTCCAATTAGACATTAGATACTGTAGAGTATTTAAGCCTCTGGCATATTTTGTGTTTTATGGGCTCCATTATCTTTTCCCTCTCCTACTATGCCATTTCCCAACTTTTTCCTCAGTTGCTCATTTTACATGGAAGTCTCTAATGTGACTTTTCCACTAATAATCATTGACTCTGCTTAGATTCCAGAAAGAGGATTAAATTTGAGAGTAGAAAGAGATGTCAGTGAGAGAAGGCTCAACAGTCTGGGTCTCCAAGAGAGATAAGCCTTGTTAGAGTGGTAGACAGGGAGGGAGAATCCTTAGTCTTCAGACCACTGTTCAAGAGCTCTCTGTCCAAATCATGCACCTCTCATTGCCCTGGTTCCTCAGCTGGTTTGTAACCTCAACACCTTTAAAATCACATTCTAAATAGGATAACTTCTTTTTATTGCCATGTTCACATCATTTAGACATTAACAACTCAGAAAGTCATTGAGAAGAAAGTGTTGTAGAAGCCACAAAGCACCACACATACAGATTTTTTTTTACTTACTATATCTGTAAAAGATTTTGTCATTTTTGCCATCACATTTGGGGATTTTTCATTCTCTTATCAATGTGAAGCATAGGAAGTGAAATCACATGTAGATTATAAATTCTTGTCAAAGTCAAATGTTGTTGTTCGTTCATTTCAGTTATGTTTGACTCTGTGACAAAATTTAGGTTTTCTTGGCAAAGATACTGGAGTGGTTTGTTATTCCTTCTCCAACTCATTTTACAAAGGAGGCAACTGAGGCAAGTAGGGTGAAATGACTTGCCCAGGCTCAAACAGCTTGGAAGTGTCTGAGACTCAATTTGGAGTCAGGAAGATGAGTCTTTCTATCCACTGTGTCACTTAGTTGCCTCACATAATTTGTATGATTAGGCAAAGCTATTATGAAAATGAAAAATTAATGCTTCTAAGAAGTCAGGCAGCGTGAGACACTCAGAAGTTACATTGTGAACAAAATAAAAGTTTTAAAGCCGACTTGAAGAGAACTTCACAACACTAATGCGAGGCAATAAACGTTGAAAGATTCTGAAATGAGAGCATATGTGAAATCATTAAAATTTTCTCCTTGAAGATGGGAATTTAAAAGGAGACTTTAGGGATGTCAGTCTGGGCTATCACATTATAGATTTATGGAACTAGTTCATTCTGGGGATGGGAGGAATGTCAGTTTTTCTTTCCTTCTCCTACCACCACCCCTACATGTGAAGTGAGGGGGAATTAGATCTGTGTTCAATGGATCTCTTTTTGATCTGTTAGTGCACAGATGGAAAAACTAGTAGGCCATTGGCTAATATATTTCACCCATTTTGTGGATTGCTAAGAACAGAAGCTTAATTACTTTTGAATTTCCCCTCTTCAGTCTATCCTTAAGTGCTCTTCACCATATACAGAAACACATGCATACAAATAAAAGATGATGGTAGAAGGCAGCACAAGTTTAGACTCTTTTAAGATTAATGTGGGGTTTTGATGTGGTAGGGAACTTAGAAATCATCATTCTCTATTGATTAATTTATTGTGTATCACAGAGAAAAATGACAAGGTGCCTGGGGAGTGTGAACGCATTGTGACATTTAGCCAGTGAGGAAGTCCAAAGTGAGCATGTATATAGGATGTAAACATAGAATTTTATGAAAGGAAGAGAAAATGGGTCGATCAAATGATAAAAGAGAAGACTGACAGGTAGAAAATAAGAATGCTCAAGTGTTACATACAATCTGCTGAAAAAACAAGACCTCTAGCATCTTGGTGTGTCTCTTGGAGATGTCTAGGGCAATATCAATAACTGAGGTGAATGAAAAGTCTGAGAAACATAGTTTCTAGATAGTTAATCATCAATTTATTGATCAGTCTATCAGATAATCAATAAATTTAGGTCAGTCATTCTCTTGAAAATCAGAGATGCTAGAATGTTCTGAGAGGTAAGTCAATCTCATCATCAGTTCTGTCTTACACAGATGTCAAAAACCAGTCTCTGGATGAGGAAATCAAAAAGGGAAAAATCCTGAATTCCCCAATATAAATAATTGGTTACTAATAATCATTTTTCTTACATTGGAATAGGTAGGCGTAAATTGTTTGAAATGTAAGTTTTATCAGGTACTACCAAACTGCTCTGATCCCAGATCTATTTGAATATTTGAGTGACATGAGATCGCAGAATGAGAATGGAAAGAACCCTCAAAGGCCATTAAATTCAACTTTATAGATAGGAAAGAAATGAGGCAAAGGAAGCTTTAAGATTAGAATAGTGAATAGTGATCAAGTTCTATCCTTTATGGACAAAGATGACAGGCACTATTGAGGCTCCCACCACAGACCATGAGATGTTTCTGTGTAGCAAAGGTGACCTTTTGCTAGTATTTCAAAGCTTTCTCAATACCCATTTCATAAAGTCAATAGTAGTACAGTGGATAGAGTTCCTGCGTTCAAACCTGACGTGAGACCCTAATTAGTTGTGTGACCCTGGATAAATCACTTAACCCTGTTTGCCTCAGTCATCTCATCTATAAATGTGCTGGAGAAGGAAATGGCAAACCACTCCAGTATCTTTAACGAGAAAAGCCCAAATGAAATCATGAGAGTCAGGCATGACTGGAAAACAACTAAACAACAGTTTATGTTCAAGGAAGCTGACGGTATCAGGGGAAGACCATGGGATGCCTTTCTTCCCAGGCACTCCCACTCATTCCACTGAACCAGAAGAGCTTTCTATGACACTCAATTTACAGTTAAGTTTATGGCCTCCTCCCAATCTCTTTCCCTCAATGAACTACAAATTGCAGTCATCTATGATCAGTATTGACTGAGTTTTTCTTCCCTAGGAATTCCCAAGAGCAATGAAAACTCCAGTCCAGAGTACATCTCCTTCATCCCCTCCCTAAATAAAAACCAAACCAAAACAAACAAACAAACAAAAAAAACCCCTGTGATTAGCATTTATTCGTGTTAGGAACTGAAGTCTAATCAAAGAATTTCTTTTTAATACTTGATTCCTTTCTTTGCTTGCTTCAATTCAGTTTAATTTCCATATATTTATTGTGTCTCCTTAGAAATACTTATTAAATATCGCTAGGCAATGCACCATCCCTGTCCTCAGGGAACTTCCATTCTGCCATATTTAGGCACTGACTTGATTATTGTTAATCTATTGTGTGTATTTGTGTTGTTATTTTGACTCAAGTGCAAGATTTATCATTTCTCCCTCTTTTCCTTTTGTTACTTCTGTACATGGCATCAGCCTGCTGAGATAATTTTAGACCTCAGTTTCATATTCCAATATATTTGCTCTTCCTTCCATCAATATATTATTTGCTAATTTGGTAAGCCACCTATGTTTCATCCAAATTGTTGATTAAAATGGCCACCAACACATTGAGGGGGCAGAGCCATGTTTCCCTCAATTAGGTATCTCTTTTCAGATTTCACACCCCTCTTTAGAGCCAGTTAATCAACCATTTCCAAACCCATCAAAATGGTCTTTCATCTAAAGTATATTGTCTTTAAGTGTATGTAGTAAATCTTCAAGCTGATGAGGGATATTGTCAAATGTTTTGCTGAATTCCGTACATCCTCTGTTCATTGTCTTATTCTTTGAATATGTTAGTAACCCATTCATCAATGAAAATAGCAGGAGTTCTTCAGAACTTTTCATTTAACTTTAGGATAATTTGTATTGATGTCCTTTTCCTTTTCTAGGGCTCCAAAAATTGTTCCTTTAATGTTATGCTCTGGAATTTCACCAAGCTGCACATGTGTCTCAGTATCTGCATTGGAGCTGTTGCCTGGCCTAGCATGGCTGTGCTTCCCTCATTACTATTTTTCATGCATCAGCTTAACCTGTCCCCATCCTCAAAAATCTTTTCTTTGACTGTTTAGTCCTACATGATTCTCCTCTTTTCATGACTTCTACAGCACCTGGTCCTTTGATATTCATTGATCCTCCTGATGGCAGTATTTCTGTCCCTGCAGCCACCATTGGCCTAGCCTGCTATGCTACCTTGCCTTAGGATTGTATTGAATTAATCCTTTCTTTCCATATGATCTTTACCATTAAAATGTGAGTTCCTTGGGAACAGGGACTGTCTTTCACCTTTCTTTATGTCTTTGGTGCTTAGTACAGTGCCTGGCATAGAGTAGGCAGCTGATACATGTTTATTGCCTGACTTCCTGACTTTCCGTTCACCTCTCATATCCAGTGGGTTACAAGTCATCTCACTATCTCCCAAAAAACATTCTCTCTGTCTCTCTGTCTCTATCTCCCTGTCTATCTCTCTCTTTGTGTATATCTATCTATCACTCTCTGTTCTCTCTGTCTCTCCCCTCACTGTCATCTACCACCTTGCTGAGCTTGTGGACAGATTTTTTTCTATCCCCTCCATTCTCCATCTGATTCACCCTATATATCTCCGTCACACACAATAATGTATCTCATGCTTGGATCTTGGCATATCTTTCTTCTGCTCAGAAACCTTCAGTGCTTCTATTGTCTGTCAAGAACATTTGAAATGGCTTGACCTTCAAAGACTTACTTGAGTTCTGTATTCTTGGTAGCACTTAATACAAGCAGCACCTTAATACAAGTAGCACCGAGCATCTGGTAGGTATCAGGATACTTTCTGACTAACTCCCCTATTTTTCTGCATCATCTCCCTTGAGACGATGAGGATTTCTATGTGCTTCTTTCTATCCCTCTTTCTATGTCTATCATACCATCAGTGCATGTTCTTTAACAAATTCATATCTGATTTTGTGGTTCCTTTAGAGTTGCTTACAATGCCCTCTATTCCTTCTGAGCCACTCTTTTTTGCCTTGACTTTGCCTGGTCTCATTCCTCTGAAAGTTATTTACTCCAGTATCCTCTTTGGCCTTCCTTAATTTTCTACCTCATTGCTGTTTTCTGACTGTGGCCTCTATGTTCTTTGTTTGATATCTTTCTTGTGTCTACTATCTGCTTGTTTGAAAATAAATGTATCCTGGTGGTTGGGCAGAGGAATGATTATCTCAATATTCCATTTGGAAGGCTATGACAGGGGTTTTCATTTTGATCCATACTGGAGACCTGGGTATCGAGGAATTGTTATTTTTCTTTCTTTCTGCCCATAATTTCAGTCACAGTTGCCCTCAATCATAGTAAGACACAAGCTATAAAGGTTCTTAGGGACCCTGGAGTTTCCCTCCCTTAGCTCTCTTAGCTCTTCTGTACCCCAAACCTGGCTACAAAGCATGATGGAGGGGGAAACTTTTTCCTATATGACAGATCACTGGTGTTGCCGGGTCTGGGAAAAGAACAGACTTGAGGAAAACTTTTGGGAATGCCTTTCTGGCATAGTGTGTCTAGAAATCACAATGTGCTTATTTTGTTGTAAGAGATGCTGGGCACATACTAGGGAATTCCACAGACACTTTTAAGCCTTTGCCAGTATCTGAGCCTCCTTCCCCACCCCCACCCCAACATGCAGTTCTTAGTCAGCCTGGAACATCTTTATCTCAGCCAGATCTCCTCTTCAGAAAGTTTTTATATTCACGGAAGGGAGAACCAAGTCTTTCTTTTTGAAATTTCCTGAAAGCAATATAAAGAATCAGAACTAGAAGGGGTTGTAAATTCACAGTTTTAATGTCACATTAGCATATTCTTTTCATTTAGTAAACTGGATTTAATTTATTTTTTCCACAGGCTTCTGGTAGTGATTATTATGACAACATATTTTGTTTATTCTGTCATATGGAATGCAACATCTAGAAACTGATGTAGGTCAGCAGTCCTGAAAATAACTCATTCTGTTAAATAATGATAACTTGCTTATTTTTTCTTGGCAGGAAAAGAACTTAAGGGATGTATAAATCAAGATCAATTTAAAGTTTGAAAATAAACAGGCATAACTCTGTAGTGCATATGAAGCATTTGTATATGTATCTTCCTTAAATTAGTCTTTGTTGAATGGAATTGTTTGAAACCTCTCATTTTTCAAAAGTGGAAACAAAGGGCTAGGGATCAGGGGCAAATTGCCCTAGCCACACAGCAATTAGTGCCAACGTCTGGATTAGAGCTCTGGTCTTCTAACTCTTGAGTCCAGTGTTTGTTCATTTTTCTGTCTAGCAAACAGTGTTATATCAAAACCTACAACGTGGTAACTCAAATCCTCATTTTTCATTAGTTTCCAAGCCATAGATCCAATTGTGTACTGGGCATTTCCATTTGGATAGCTCATTTTCATTTTTATTTTATTTTCAAGAGTATATTATTTCCCCCCAATTAGATGACAAGACACTTTTTAACATTTACTTTTTACAAGATTTTGAATTCCAGTTTTTCTTCTTCTCTCCCCCACTTCCTAAAATAGTAGGCAATTTAACATAGGTTTCACATGTGCTCTCATGAAAACAAAATTCCGTATTAGTCACAGTTGTGAAAGAAGAAACAGATCAAAGGAGGAAAAAAAACATGAAAAAGAGTGCCACAGGAATGGAAGACCTTGAAGAAGAGGCACCCTGGGTCCTGATCACTTAGATGTTAAACAGAAAGGGGCTCTCCCTATTTCCAATCTCATGAAAGTTCCAGGCCTGTGACCAACTCCATCAAGAAGAAGGAGAGATGTACTCGGGGGTCATGTTCAGGTAGTGATTGTGGCAATAGCAAGAATATGTACCTGGGCAGAGAAAGGGGTCACAGTTCCTTACACCTCAACAAGCCATTCAGGACTTGGCACACGTGGACCAGCTACTACTTAATGAGTAAGAATAATTGATTAAAGTGGTTAAATAAAGACTAATAATTAGTCATACTAATTCTTTCATCAAATGACAAAATTTTAGACTTGGAAGATATCTAAGCAGCACCTACTCCAATCCACACAAACTAGAACTCTCTGTTATGATATTTCCAATGTGCAACATCTGCTTGAAGACCTCCAGTGTGGGTAGTGCAACATCAAAACTGTCACCTCCTAAGTAATCACATTCTGCCTTTTTATAACTCTGATTTTTAGGGAAAATAATTCCTGGTATCAAATCTAAGATTGCTTCTTTTTGACTTCTACCTTTTATTCCTAGTCACTATCCCTTATGCCCTTGAATACTTGAACACAGGCATTTTGTACCCCTTGGATCTTCTCTTGTACAGAATAAACCAGTTCCTTCACCTGATCTTCATGTGACAATTTCCTTCACCATCCTGGTCATGCTCCTCTGGACACTCTCCATCTTATCGATATCCTTTTGAAACAAAGGTGCCCATAATTTAACAAGACACTGCAGTCAGTCAGTCAACAGATGAAGGCTAAGTACAGAGGGACTATCCTTATACCTGTAAGCTGTCTCTAATGTAACCCAAAGTCATGTCAGTTTTTTTTAACATTGCTGAATTATTTTTAGTTTACAGGCTGCTAAGACCCTCAGATCCTTTTTCAGACAAATCACTATCAAATCACTTTTCCCCCATCATATACTTATGAAGTTGATATGTGACTACAAGTAGAAGTCTTTACCTTTATCCCTAATGGATTTCATCTTATTAGATTTAATGAGTTAAAAATCCTCCATTAAATATTGATTTAGTCACTGACATTGCACCAATAAGTGCAGAGAAGTCTTGACTTGGAGTCAGAAAGACCTGAGTTCAAATACGTCCTCAGCTCATGTCTAATATTGTGACCAAGGGCAAATCACTTAAACTCTTCAAGCCTCAGTTTATTCTTATCTATAAAACAAGGTGGTTGGAGTCAGTGGTGCTTTTCAGATCTAAACATACGATCCTAAGAAAGAAAAATAAATCCCCTACTCTCAAGGACTTTGTGTTCTAACAATGGAGATATATATGTGATATGTAGAGTAGATGCCAATAATCTCAGAGAGATGGGAGCTAGCATCTAGGGAGGATAGAAAAGGGCTCTTGCAAATGTGAGCTATATCTTGAAGAAAACTGGGGATATTCAGAGGACTGAGTGATGTGTTAGGCATTTCAGGTCAGGGAATCAGCCAGTGCAAAGGCATGGAGGTGAGCAATGAAGTATGTGTGAAGTAGGAAGAGCAGGAAGTGGGCCAGTGGGGTTGGATTTTTAAATGCATTGAGAGACTAAAATGAACCAACATTTGAAAGTTAGGAATCCCCAAACTCCAGCCATTTAAACTTTTTGATCTTCTGACTCTAGCATCCCATGTGTTAGTCTTTCTTCCCAGCTTTGTGAAATTGGTCAATTTGATAAGCTGATAGATAAGCTTTCCAAAAGAGCCTTTGTGTCTATTGCTCAGGCCACTCTCAAAATCTTTGAGAATTCCCCTGGAGATCTCTTGCAACCAAATGACATTTAGTCATTGACATCTACACTTCAAATAGAACCATCTAAGCAATCATGAGTACATTTAACTGAATTACTGTTTATACCACATCTCTTTATGTTGTCCACAAATATATGGGATGCTTTATGTGGTACTTTGCTAAAATACTGGTAAATCATCTTTCTAGAATTCTTGTGATCTACCAGGTAGTAGGGATCGGGTGTGTGCTTTCTTTGCAAACTCCCAGATTAATTCACTCCTTCTACCAGTGAAACTTCTAAGCAAATTAGAATCTTAGAAAGATACTCCAGCACTAAGAAACTTAGGCATCTGCCTGTGGTCACAAGCCAGTGTGTTTCAATGGTATAACATGAATTCAAGTCTTCTTGGATCCAAGATCAGTTCCCTGATCATGTAATGCTGCCTCTCAGGGTGGATAAATTACAAATTTAGCAACTCTGCCCAAAAGAGGAAAGGGGATTATGTTTGTCTAACATATTCCAGTCTCAATGAAGACAAACTGACTATTTGAAATCACTGTTGCATATTCTATATGTGGGACAAGCATCTTTTGGATTGAGTGAATGAAAAAGCAGTTATTAAATTCTGAATGTGTACTATGTATTGTCCTAAACATTAAGGAGAGCCATCCCCTGTTCTCATGGAGCATTAATATATAAAAATAAATAAACTAGAATTTCAGATTCAGGATGGATAGAAAGGCCTCAGAACCTATGAGCTCTACAGCAGAACTGATTTCAATGTCCAGGTGTCTTTAGGTTGTGTCAGTCAGCTCATAGTGCCCATGGGTCTGGAGGGAAGCAGGACCAATATGAATGCTTAGAGGGCCTTAGGATGAGTTACTAGGGAGGTTAAGGCCTTGTGATCTTGCATCTCTGTGACATTTAAAAAGTTTAAGTGACATAATTTCTGAGAAATTAGTCATTTTATTAACAATACTAGCACTCTCAAATGCCAAAACATCTTCATGACTGTGGGCCCAAAGCTTATATGGCCTTGGAAAAGTGGGTATTCCAAGGGTGGCAGTCAGCTCTGATGGGTTAAAAAGTAATGAGAGAGAATGTGTATTAAAATGATGGACTGGACCTATTCTAATGAATTTTGATTGTCACTTACTTCTAAATTACCCACAGTCATTGGCAATCAAAGAAAGGCTGTATTCCCCATCCAAGCCTGAGCAGAAGACAATGGAGTAGGATTTTCTCCTTAAGATTGGAAAACTGATCTAGTTCAGTAGAGTAGCAATATCCAAAATGAGAAGAATATTAATCCTGTCTTCCATCAGTCTTGTTCTTTACATATTGACCAAGAAAATAGAAAAGAATAAAATGCTTAGGTCTCCCCAATTCTAATAATTGGCTATTTATACGAGAGACAAATAATAATTTCTTTCATCTCAATGGAAGAAATGAAGTTGGTGACTCCCATGTCAATCAAGAGATGTTATCAATCAAACTGTTAATATTTGTTGAGGTCTGAGCTATATGGGAGTATAATATGACAGTGGGTGAAGTGAGGATGGCCCTAATTTTGGCAGCTCTGGCTATCCTGGGTAATGTCTGGGGGTCCTGGATAAGGAAAGGGGAAACAGAAAGCAAGAAGAGAAGATGTTCGTGGTGGTGATAGATCTGACTGCTGCTTGTCTGACTTGGCTAGGGTGATCCATTCCATATCTTTTATTGAAATTGAAGTTACTGGTTACTGGTCTATCATTTTCAGACTCATATCTCTTGTCTACATACATTTTTTTTTAAATCAGGACAGCCTTTGCCCTTTTTCAGTCTTTCTCATTTTCAGTGAGCTTTCAAATACTCCTCTACAATGACTCAGCAATCACAACTTCCAGTTTTCTCATGATTTGAAGATATAATTCATTTGAGCCAACTGACCTGGATGGAACAAGACCAGCTAGGTTATCTTTTTTAGTATATCCTTCATTCTGTTGCCATTTTGTCCCAGTACCTGCAATGTAAAGTTTGGTTCCTCCAATAAATTATCAAGTTGTTGACCATTAGATAAGCAACTCACATTTATAGTGTTAACATAGATTCCATAGATGTTTGTAAATGGCCTAACAGTTCATATCACTTTATTACTATCAGTGTAGAAGTATATGTGTCCTGCTTAGTGCTGAAATTCATGTTGTATTTTATTTGTTCTCCAAATTGCCAGGGCCAGTGATTTTAGCGCTAACCTATCAGTCATGAACTTCTATACAAGACTGACCTTCACATTGCAGTCTTTTGTAAGAACTGTATTTTTCCAATATGGTACAACATTTGCTTTCTCCATCACCTACTTGGTGAACCCGGGATAATTTTCATTCCGCAATGAAGTATCAAAGTGGTCATTTCTGACACATGCTAAAAGTTATTAACAATAAAATATTGATGAGTAAACTATTGATAATAAACTTCTTAAGCATTTTGTCTTTTGGTTGAATACCATGACATTGTAACTTGCAACATTTTGTGTGTTAAATGGGGCCAATATTTTTCTGTAAAGTGTTAAATTTTCTTATAGAAATTTGACTCCACTCAATTTCCTTTCCCCACAGTATATGTCAAAAGAAATATTATTTCTTTGACTATCTTTCACCACTGTATATATCAAAAGAAATACCTCCCCCCTGAAAAAAAAGAAACACATCTCATATTACAATATAGATTTTTAGGATTCAATTGAGTGAAATCATTCATTATCTTATCTAATTCTTGATATCCAGCTCTGCAGAGTCCCTGTCCCAATCATTAATATTCTTTCCCAAATGTTTCATGATGCTGTATATCTGTTCTTTTCCATATAGTGAACTATCAGACAAGACTACTCGATAAAGTAAAACATTGGCGGAATTGGCCAGTTACGTGACCATAATTGCAAATAACCACTTTCACTTTGTTTTGCTTTAGGCCTTGGGAGAATTTTTTTTTTCATGTCAAAAGGTACAATTTTTAAAGTAATAGGCACAAAAGTCAAAGCAAATGGGACCTGTACTGCAGAACTGTTAGATTTCTCTGGGGCTGTGGTTACAGTTTGTTTCTGGAATTCAAAGTTCAAGAAAATTGAAAGGTTAAATGATAGAGTAGGCCTAAATCAATTGTGTCTCCAAGATGGTTTAGCCATGGCCTTCAGGTATGATAGAGATTATTATAAGAAGGCAAAAAATGTGAAACCACATGTTTTCTGTCTCTGCAAAAGAATCCAACAGGAATAAGAAAATTGCAGTTGGAAGAAAGTTCTTTTGGACCTTGAGGATTAAATTACTGACGATCACTGAACACTAGAAAGAGATGTATTTTGTCTTCCTCTGATATACACACATATTATATATGTGTGTGTGTATATAACATATATATATATATATATATATATACATATATATGTATATACTTGGATTCGAAAATATAATATTACATCATGTTTTTACTCAAATTCCAATTTTGTTTGACTGTTTAACAGAGCACTGTATACAACTAAGTGAACATTAATGAACAAAATTTGATTAAGACAAAAATTATTTCCTGTTTGCCTTCTTTCTACTGATTATCTTTCATTTATTTCCAGTATATCTTGCTTGTACAAAAGTGTTTTCCTCTTGTCTCCACCATTAGAATGTGAATTTCTTGAGGGCAGGAATTGTCATTGGCCTTTCTTTGTAGCCCTTGTGCTTACCATTCTTTTGGGCACATAGTACGTGCTTAACAAAGGCTAGTTTATGCCAGATTGAATTCTGACTTTTGTTCATTTTCTAAACCTAGATGATATTCATTGTGTGTCATCTGGGATAGGAGGAGAGGAGAACCTTCTCTAATGTCCCTCTAGGTTTCTCTTATTCTTTCTTCATGTTTTGGTGTATGACCTGACTATGGCATAGCAGAACCAGTGCTAGGTCTTGTAGTCAGGAAAACTGGAGCTTTTATGATCCTATAGCAGTCACTTGACCTCTGCCCCAGTTTCCACTACTGTAAAATGTGGGAAAAAACTGTGCCTATCTCTCAGAGTTGTTGTGAGCATTAAATGTGATGTATTTAACACAGTGAATGGCACACCATGGATGTTTGATGAATGGTTGTTTCCTATATTACTACAGCTGAGCTTCTGCCTTCAAAAACCAGGATGACGAGGGAACGGACAGAGTGTTAGTGAAACTTTCCCAGGTCACCTCCTATGACTAAAAGTGACTCTGAAAACCAGAGACATCATCGGTTCCTTCTCCCTTGTCTACCATATTCAATTCAAAATCATATCTGATTGGTTACTTCCTTATAAAATCTATCAAATCTCATTCTTTTGTCTTAAATGGCATAGTAGATAGAGAAAAGACTTAAGTCAAGAAATGTGTGTGTGGGTGAGTGTGTGTGTGTGTGTGTGTGTGTGTGTGTGTGTGTGTGTGAGAGAGAGAGAGAGAGAGAGAGAGAGAGAGGGAGAGAGAGAGACAGAGAGAGAGAGACAGAGAGGCAGAGAGGACTGCTCTCAGAGAAGCTGTTGTCTTCCTTTTCTATCTGTATCCTCAGCACTTACCACAGTGTTTTTTTGCACAAAGTTTACATTAAATATTTGTTTGATTATTATTTGTTTATGCAGTCATTCATTTAATTTTCTGCTTACTGTAAGAAGGATTTCAAAGAACCTCGGTCCATCTCTGTGGACACTCCCTTCACCCCTTAGGGATGGTCTCTATGAGTTCAGTAAGCTGTAGCTAAATCAAATTAATATCTATAGCCAAAGTTCACAAGCTGACTCTGGAAATTGCCTCTGGTTGCTCCTTGGACAGTAGCCATGTCTTCATACATCGCTTTGTCTGTGAGTACCAACTTTCCTTTTGGGGATACTGAAAACCCAAGGTCACTTATATACATTGAGATACTCAAGTAATTGAGGGATAAATACATATTTGAATATTAAAGATAATTTTATCCTATCTTTATTTTATTTTTCTTTTGAAGGCTACATAAATTATTCCAGGTATCTACCTGAGGAATATTTTTTAAATGTCACACTCTGCACATCAGAAATTGTTAATTATGTCAAGTCATTGAATTCAGTCTATTTCACATAGCGTTTAAACAATATAGTCATTTCTTGGAAATTATTACTTTTTCGTTTTTAAAATGAATGAAAGGGCTTATGTTGGGAGACTTGGATTACATTATAAACCTAAAGAAACCAAGTGTTAGGGTGATCTTTATTTAAGTGATAGCTGTCACTTTTACTTTACATTACACACATTGGATGTATTACAGTAGCATTCTTAGAGAAAGTGAAACTGCAGCCCAAACTCTGTGCCTTTAGCTAGAAATTGCAGCCCATAATGTTCAGTTCTTTTTGGATTTGGGAAGCTCTCTTCTTTGATATCCCTGGGAACTCAAGAGGCAGCCAAATTTGTTCAGCATGTTACACTTAGTATTTGATGGGTAATTAATCACATTAGAACTTATCCTTTTGATCATAGAGAATGAATAATAATGATGCTAAATATGATTTATTTAGCATATAATTGAGCTTTATAATTGCCAGGCAACTAGCAAAACACTGTCATGCTTAAAATCCTAATAAATACAATGGAAAGCATTTCAAAGTATGTTCTCCATAAGTTTGTTGTCTCCAAAATTTAATATTATTTGTTTACATTTTTAATTACGAATATTGCTATTTCTTTTAAAGTGAAATTCCAAGTTGTGCTTATCAATTTATAGACACACACATGCATACACACTCATATACATATATGTATGTGTATATGTATAGATACATGCATACATTCACATATACATACATACATATATGCACAGAGTATCTTGGCACTTAGCTATAAAGGTTGTTACCCTGAGGCTGAGGTTGATGAATCACTTGAATTCTAGAGTTCTGAACTGCAATGGATTGAGTTAATTAGGTTTAGATTAGATTAGAGGCTATTTGGTACCATCATGGTAAATCCCCTGTAGCTGCCATGCTGCATAAGAATGTGCTAAGTAGGTCAGGATGGAAATGGATCAGTTCAAAGCTACTGGTTGGATTATTAGTGGGGATGAGTGACTGGTGAACTTCTAAGCTGGTGAAAAGATGAGAGAGAGAGAGAGGGAGAGAGAGAGAGAGAGAGAGAGAGAGAGAGAGAGAGAGAGAGAGAGAGAGGCAGACAGACACGGGGCGGGGGTATATGTTATGATTACATGCATTAGATGAAATAATACTGGATTTGCATGACAAGATCAGGGTTCAATTGTTAGCTCTTTTTCTTCACCATCTTTGTGAACTTGGGCAGTCCATTTCACTTCTCTGTTCCACATCTCCCTAGCCTATAAAAGAAAAGCAACCAAAAAACCAATAAAAGATGTGAAGCCCAGGCTCCCTTCCAGCTCTAAATCCTGCAGATGACAGACTCACCAAGCCCTTATGAAATAATGGTGGGAAAGGCTGAGCTTCACTTTGGTTCATGCTTTGGATGGTAGAGGAAAGATATTGAAGTATTAACAGTGAATGTGACCATAATCTTAACAGAGGGAAACAGATTAAATAAATTTGGGTAGAAAGAATGACTCCAGCATATGGAATGTCATCCCACCCATAAAGAATTTAAATTTGTTAGAATGGGAAATCATTGGAAAAAAAGAAACATAAAATGATTAAGAACGAAGTGAACAAAACCAAAATAACATTGTATATAGGAAGAGCAATGTTTTAAGAATGACTTTGAGAAGCTAAGTCATTTTGACTATTATAAATATGCAAATTCAAAATAAAGAACATCTGAAGAAAGATACTGTGTCCAGAAAAATAAATGATAAATAGAAGTATATATACAATAATTTGATCAGTTGATAGGTAGATACATAGATAGATACATAGAACTATTTGTATCTAATGGTAGCCATTTCTGCGAAGTAGAGGGAGGAAAAAAAGGAAATGTACATACATCATATATTTGAAGGGAAGCCCAAGTTATGCATGGTAGATTTGCAGTTTCATGTGCAATCACCTTTTTTATAGTACTATTATGGAAATATTTATTTTATTCCAGGAATTAAATATATATATATATATATATATATATATATATATATATATATATATATATATTTATATCTGTGTGTGTGTATGTGTGTAAAATTTTTTTAACAAATTTATTTATTTTTAGTTTTTAGCAGTCATTCCCACAATATTTTGATTTTCAAACTTTCTCCCCATCTCTCCCCTCCCTCACCCCCATAAAAGCATGCATTCTGATTATGCCTTTCCCCAATCTGCCCTCCATTCTATCACATCCCTCCCTTCCCTTATCCCTATCTTCTCTCTTTTCTTGTACACCAGGAGAGATTTCTATACCCCATTACCTATATTTCTTATTTCCCCGTGGCATACAAAAACAATTTTCAACATTTGTTCCTAAAACTTTGACTGCCAACTTCTCTCTCATCCTCCCTTCCCACCCATCCCCACTGAGAAGGCAAGCAATTCAATATAGAATATACATGTGTTGTTATGCAAAAGATTTCCATAAGAGTCATGCTGTGTACCACTAACTATATTTCCCTCCATCCTATCCTGTCCCCTCTTTATTCTCTTCTCTCTTTTGACCTTGTCCCTCCCCAAAAGTGTTTGCTTCTACTTACTCCCTTCTAACATTTGTCCTCCCTTTTATCATCCCCCACCCCACTTATCCCCTTCTCTCCTACTTTCCTGTAGTGTAAGACAGATTTTCATACCAAATTGTGTGTGCATGTTATTCCCTCCTTAAGGCAAATGGGATGAGAGTAAGCTTCACTTTTTCCCTCTCACCTCTTCCCTTTTCTCCCCCATTGAAAAAGCTTTTCTTGCCTCTTTTATGAGAGATAATTTGCCCCATTCCATTTCTCCCTTTCTCCTCCCAATATATTCCTCTCTCATTCCTTAATGTTATTACTGTAGATGTCATCACTTCATATTCAACTCACCCTGTGCCCTCTATGTGTGTGTGTGTGAGTGTGTGTGTGTGTGTGAGTGTGTGTGTGTGAGTGTGTGTGTGTGTGTGTGAGTGTGTGTGTGTGAGTGTGCGTGCGTGTGTGTGTGTGTGTGTGTGTATAATCCCTCCAACTACTCAAATACTGAGAAAAATTTCAAGAGTTACAAATATTATCTTTCCATGTAGGAATGTAAATAGTTCTGCTTTAGTATGTCCCTTATGATTTCTCTTTCCTGTTTACCTTTTCATACTGCTCTTGATTCCTGTGTTTGAAAGCCAAATTTTCTATTCAACTCTGATCTTTTGATCAAGAATGCCTGGAAGTCCTATCTTTCATTGAATGACCATTTTTTTCCCCCTGAAGTATTATACTCAGTTTTGCTGGGTAGGTGATTATTGGTTTTAATCCTAGTTCCTTTGACTTGTAGAATATCATATTCCAAGCCTGTTGATCCCTTAATGTAGGAACTGCTAGATCTTGTGTAATCCTTATTGTATTTCCACAATATTTGAATTGTTTCTTTCTGACTACTTGCAATATTTTATCCTTGACTGAGAACTCTGAAATTTTACTACAATATTCCTAGGAGTTTTTCTTTTCAGATCTCTTTCAGGAGGTAATCCGTGGATTCTTTTAATATTTATTTTACCCTCTATTTCTAGAATATCAGGGCAGTTTTCCTTGATAATTTCATGAAAGATGATGTCTAAGCTTTTTTTTTTTTTTGTTGTTGTTCATGACTTTCAGGTAGCTTTATAATTTTAACATTGTCTCTCCTGGATCTATTTTCCAAGTCAGTTGTATTTCCAATGAGTTATTTCACATTGTCTTTTATTTTTTCATTCTTTTGGTTTTGTTCTGTAATTTCTTGATTTCATAAAGTCGTTAGCTTCCATCTGCTCCATTCTAATTTTTAAAGAACTATTTTTTTTCAATGAGCTTTTGAACCTCCTTTTCTATTTGGCTAATTCTGCTTTTTAAAGCATTCTTCTCCTGATTGGGTTTTTGGACCTCTTTTGCCATTTGAATTCATCTATTTTTAAAGGTGTTATTTTCTTCAGCATTTTTTTGAGTCTCCTCTATCAAGTTATTGGCCCACTTTTCATGGTTTTCTTGCATCACTCTCATTTGTCTTCCCAATTTTTCCTCTACATCTCTTACTTGATTTTCAAAATTCTTTTTGAGCTCTTCCATTGACCTGAGATCATTCTGTATTTATTTTTGAGGTTTTGGATACAGAAGCCTTGAGTTTTATGTCTTTCTCTGATGTTATGCTTTGTTCTTCCTCATCTGAAAAAATGGAAGAAAATACCTATTCACCTAGAAAGTAGTCTTCTATAGTCTTATTTTTTCCATTTTTTGTGCATTTTCCCAACCTGTTACTTGATTTTTGAGTCCTTTATCAAGAGGAGGGTATACTGTAGGGACCTGTAAGTTCTCAGTTCCTCCAAAGTGGCACAGTCATTGGAGTGGAGTTTATTCCTTTCATGGCATTCCCTCCAGTCCAGGAGCAACCATAAGCTTTTCTGCACAGGATCCTCTCCAAAACCTCCACAAGTTCCACCAGACCAGTGCTCTTCCTTAGTCCAGGACCACCACTCAGGGCTGAGACTCAGATTAGTCATTCAGTTCCTCCAGGGTATTTAGCCTGAGGGCTCCAAGAAATGGATGCTGCTGCCACCAATTTGGCCAGGGATAGGGCAGGACCCTGTTCCCTTTTCACCCAGGTGAAAGCTTTCTCAGTGATTTATGAACCTGTCTTTGGTGTTGGTGGTTTGAGAGATCTGGGAATTGTAGCTGCTTCCTGGGATTTTATGCCCTGGAGTCTGCTCTGATCCTGTCAGTGCCATGCAGTACAGCCAGGGCTGGGTGCACTCCTCTCTGAGACCAGTGCAATAGACCTTTCCTCTCAGTCTTCTAGGCTGCCTTGGACTGGAAGTCTCTTTCACTCTGTCATTTTGTAGCTTCAGTTGCTTTAGAATTTGTTTAGAGTCACTTTTTACAGGTATTTTATGGATTGTGAGGGAAGAGCTTCTACAGGTCTGTCCTACTCTGCCATCTTGGCTCTGTTCTATGTGTGTATAATTTTTTTAATTTAAAAATATCAATAAGAATAAGATTGTGGAGTTATTCTTAGGTAGTAAGTTGTCTGAATAAAAGGACTCTGCTCAAAGGTCCCTCCTATCTCTTACCTGCTTTTATAGGGGCCCTTCTATCTCTTATATCCTATGTCCTAAGGTCTTTCTTCAGATTTTCCTTAGTTCTTATATTCTGTGTTTTCTGTGCCTTTCCAGTGGCACTGGTGTTCTCTATTCTGAAGTCCTTCAGTGCTCTAACATACTATATTTTAAGGTCCCTTCTGCTTCTGTTCTAAAATTCTTCCAATCCCTGACATTCTGTATTCTCCGTTCCCTTCTAGTGGCTCTGATATGTTTTAGTGTCCCAATGAGCCCATCCATTGTATGGAATAATAAATAAATGATATCAAAGTTGAACAGAATGATCCATCACAGGACAAACTTACTGGCATAGGTCATGACTTGAAAATTGGGACTTTCCAAATCTTTTGTAGAGCAAAAAAAAAATCTCACTATCTGAGGCTTCCTATTGGGATTCTGATCTCTTATTTCCATTAAAACTTCTGACATTGTAAGGAAAGAGTTCCATTCCCAGTTAATCAAAGACTAAATATCTTAGCTCAGAGAATCAACTACACCCACCCAACTTCTCAAAACCTCTCTTGAAGGAAGAAAGAGAAAGGAGAGGAGAGGGGGAGAAAAACTCTTTACTTCCACTAAGTATTTATTTCATTCCATTAAGAGTGAGACTCTGAATCAGTGTTCTCATCATCTCTATTCTGGTCACCTGCTTTTCCCAAGCTCAATGCTGAATTGATTATTATTTTTATACATAATCCCAGAGGGGTATCTGATTCATTGAGCCAATCTTGAAATGTTTCCTGTGTACCCACTTCTATTTGTTTTGATCCAATTTTCAAAACACTTTGATCTTCTCAAGTGATTAAGCACTTATTCTCACCTGGTTTACACTTTCAGTTGGTTTATTGATTCTCTCCAGGTATCTGGACCATCTGTGAGTCAGTGGAGTAGGGTATCTGGCCTTACATTACATTTTTCTTCCCTTCCCTCACCCAATAGAGCATAAATTTCCAAATGCAAATTAAAAAAATAAAATTTCCCATTACTTGCCAAAACAAAAAAATACATATTTTGAACTTTTCCAAATGCAATTCTTCAGATATATATTGCTGATATAGCAAAGAAGCAGGTAAGGGGGAAATAGAATTGAAAATTTTGGTAATGTGTGTTAGTGTTGACAACTGAAGACAGTTCCAAAGTTAAGACAAAGTATATAAGTTATAATGTATTCAGTTGGAAAAAATATTTCATTTCATGTAATTTCTCTGTGATGCATCTCTTGTATGGAACAATGAATTGTGTACTTCGCTCATGGCTGTATTCTTAATTACTTTTAGGTAGAGAAATTCTCACATTTTTAAAAATTTAAAAATATATTTGATCATGCTGAATTTAAAGTCTGAAGAACTGGGTCCGAGTCATAACTCCATCATTTGTTAGCTGTGTGACAAGAGGACCATTTCTTCCTGTTTTTGAGACTAAGAAAGACTCACCCGAAATTCTTAGCAATGAGCATCGTTCCAAGGGTTGGATGTATTGGTCAAGTGAGATGATGAGAAGGTGCTTGGGATAGTGACACGAGCATTATCTCTGAAGTCAGATGACCTTGAGCAAGTCAGTTAACCTCTTTGGGTGTCATTTTCTTCCTTTGTTGAAGTAGGTGGCCTTTACATTCCCCCCTACATCCACTGCTGTGGGACATGGTTTTTTTATGTGTTTGCTTTGTCACAGTTAAGCACTATACAAATGTGAACTATTACAGTATTACCATCAGTGAAACATCTGTTAAGAGTTAAAGAAATCTACTTTGACTTGCTGACATTTTTATAGCAATTTTACCTCAGCAAAGACATAAATATTACAACAATGACAATATTTTAATAGAAGGATGTTGTGGGACAAATTCCACATAATATTCAGTTTTTCCTAAATCTTTATTTTCACTTAAGAATGTCATCTTATTTCCACTGACCTTTGAAGAAATGTTCATTCTTTAGTATTTTTCTGTTGATGACAACAAGTGTAGTTTGTTGGGGTAGTTGTTTTTGTTCAGGCATTTCAGTCATGTCCAATTCTTCATGAGTTTTCATGAGTTGGGTTTTCTTGATAGAGAGTGGGTTTCCCTTGGGGTAGAATTCAACAATTTGATTAAAAATTAATGAGAAGGATAAATATTATGATTTGAGGTGGAACTATTCTCATAAGGAGCTAGAGGGATGTGACTTTGATTATGTCTTTTATTTCCAAATCACCCCCAGCCGTGTGTAATCTAGACAAAGAATCTACTCCCCTGACCAAACCTGCCTGAGTAGAACACAGTGGGCTGGAATTTACCTTAAATACTGAGAGAGGTACCTGTACTACTGGGGCACATAAAGTGGGATTCATACCCAGAGCCTCCTGGCTTCATTGCTCTATATACTGTTTTATACTGTTTGTGTAAATAATATATGGGCTACCCTATATTATTAATTTGTAAGATTACTTATATTACTAGTGTGTAAGTATACTATTTGTAAAATGATTAAATTCTTTGTAAAGTTTTCTAGTTGGGTGCGACAACAATTCCACGCAGATAAGATAGATATCTTATATATAATTTTATATACCAGTACATTTCAAAGAGTAAGATATAATTCCCCAGCTAACGTCTGATGAATTGTGATAGATAGGAGATAAAAATGGAGGCATATCCTGTGTGACCTAGTACACACACACACACACACACACACACACACACACACACACATGCACATAATATTGAAAAAGAAAATCACGCAAGTGAATCAGTGTTAGAGAAAGCTAAGAAGATAAGAGAAATTTTGAAGGAAGTTAAAGTTGTGAATTGGAAGAAAGGAGGACTTTCTAAATAGTGTGAACAGGAAGAAAAAGGCACTTAGGAACCTTAGTAATTTATGTCCACAGGATGGTCAAACCTTGCTGGTATAGGGAGGCTGTGTTGGAAAATAACTAGGCAAGAGGTTTGATATATTCTGGAAAGGAATGTACTTATTGGAAGACAATGGAACATTATGATGTTATACAAGTATTACATTAATCAGATTCTTCATCGTTATCGTAGCTGGCATTTTACATGGCACTCTAGGGTTTGCAAAGCACTTAAGAATAATAATATGTTTGATCCTCCAAACATCCCTGGGAGGTAGATGCTATCATTACCTGCATTTTACATGTAAGAAAACTGAGGTAAAAGATGGTTTCATGACTTACCTGTGGTCAAACGATAGAAAATATCTGAGGCCAGATACGAGTTCAGGTTTTCTTGACCCTTAAATAAGTCCTATCTTAAAAGTAATCCTGTCTCATGCCCACCCAAGCACTATTTATAGATATAAATAAATTCTTATTTAGGCTAAAGTCTAGCAAAAACAATGTGATGGTTCTTTCATCCAATACCCTTTTTACTTCATATCTTTTTGAGTGTAACATCTTCTGCTCCTAACTAAATTTCCGAAATAATATTCCCATTAATCTAATCTTTATTCATTGGTAAATTGGGCAACATCTTTGCTTGACTTCTCCATTTTGATCTCCTATCTATAATGAATTCATCAGAAGTTACCTGGGGAATTATATCCTATTCTTTGAAATGTACTGCAAATGAGTTATTGATGAATTGAAATACTACCCTGAGGAGGGTAGTCAGAACAGTGATTCATCTGAAAATGGCCACATGAAGAACAGTTAAAGAAATCAAGAACATTTTTTTCTACTGGAGACAAGTTTAGGAGGATATCAGGAGTATTTCTTCAGCTATTAAGATGCCTTATGAGAAAGATACCATAGATGTATAGTCCAGGCAGAAATTGAAATGTCAACATTTCTTAGAGAAAAAATTTAGGTTAATATAAAAGAGTTTTCTAATAAGTCAGACTCTTCTCAAAAGAAACAGACTGTCTAGTGAAATACCAAGATAGCCACCATTGACAGTGTGTAAGAAAGTCTAACAGAGGCGGGGAACCTGTGATCCGTAAGTGCTTCCCTTTGAATCTAAACTTTAAAGAACAAATCCCCTCAATAAAAAGATTTGTTCTGTGAAGTTTGGATTCCTTTCAGGAGTTAGACATGTCTTGCATACAGAAGGCATTTTACATGATTGTTTTTAAATCAATGAAGGGAACACACTATGGTGTTATGGAAAAAGAGGACCCATTGGTTCAATAAAAGTGCCATTTTCTTTTTTCTGGAAAGTTGGATAGGTGCAGTCACTTCCACATTTCCTTCTCTGTAAAATTAAAGGGTCATACTAGATGATTTCTAAGGCCGCTTGTAGCCATGTCATTTTTTGCAGTTAATATCAGTAATTAAAACTGATGGAGGATTTGAAGTTTTGCAAAGTACTATACCAACTTCCCACTCATTCTTATAATAATTATGTGTTGAAGGTGGATCTCCAAAGGTGGAATGGCCTGCCTCCAGAGGGGATAGTCTCCCCTCATTGAAGATTTTCAAGGTGAAGATTGACATGACATTCATTTTGTTGGGTGGATCAGTATGGACATTCATTTCATTTATGATTAGATTAAATGGCTACTGAAGTCTTTCTGAACCTTTAAAATGTGTAATATTTACTTACTTTGAAAGAACCATGGGGGCAGAGCCAAGATGGCGGAGTAGAAAGACTCACATATGCTAGCTCTGAACCCACAGCCCATGGATTTACTCTAAAAAGAACTCCCGACAAATCTGGAACAGTGGAAGCTGTGCAGCAACACAGTGAAGGAGATTTCCATTCCAGAAAGCCGTGAAAAACCGAACACGCCCCGGACGGGAGCAGAGCCCTTCCCTCCCCTCCCCTGGCCACGTGGTACTGAGAGGAGCAAGCAGAACCAAATAGGCTTCAGGGACAGAATCTCCAGTGGCTGCGAAGGTCCTCCCACCCACAAACTCACAGGTCAGTGAGAAAGACGGGCTGAGAGGGGAGCGGGGTTTGTCCGGGACTCAGGTCCCCTCGGGAGGTGGCGGCAGAGGTAGTAGGCAGCCAGAGACTCCCTGAGCAGGCAGCCACAAGCTCCTGGAGCAGGCAGGAGCTCGGCAGCAACTCCATTACAAAAGGTCTCTGCATAAACCCCCTGAGGGAACTGAGCCTGGGAGGTGGCCCTGCCCCCACCTGACAACCTGATTAAATCTTACCCTGAATAGCAGCCAGGCCTGCCGCCAAAAGCCCTGAGGCTGGGGAGCAGCATTTGAATCTCAGACCCCAAGCACTAGCTTGGCGGATCTGGGTGGGGGTGGAGAGGAATCTCAGAAGTCAAGTAACTGGCTGGGAAAATGCCCAGAAAAGGGAAAAAACTAAGACTATAGAAGGTTATC
>CM053769.1:110614111-110668639 GCA_028658325.1 Potorous gilbertii
ATCAAGTCTGAGTTCCTTAACAGTAAACCTCTGAAACTTCTGAAGGTGGTAACTTGACTTGGAATTTCCATAATAGACTCCTTCATTTCAGAAATAAATAAATATGTAAATCAACCATTTGTTTGCCACTTGTCATCAACATATTAATAGGTGGGTTCATTAATATATTGCCCAGTGAGGGAGTTTTGAGTCAACTCTTTAATCTTAAGTGATCAGAGGGTCCATCTAGAGACAAAATATTTTTGGTTACATTGAATAAATCAAAAAGCATAGGCCTATCATCAGCTTTTATTCCTCCTGAAAGGAGGGATGTTGACTTGCTCCTTAAAGTATTCTGTAGACTTGGATCTGTTTATCATATTTTTAAGTACATGTGATTTTTCTGGTATTAAATTCCACCTGTTTGTGACTGACTAATGTTGTTGGTTACCGTATAGTAATAAGGAGGTCACAATAATGTGTTCAGTCACAAAGCACCCCCCAGTTAACTTATTATTCCATGACAACTAATATCACCCCTAATGGCACTATTAACTGGTCACAACTGGGCTAAGCAAGAATATGTGAACAGGTAAATGTAAAAGCATGTTATAGTTGAAGAGCAACCCAGGGTATATCTGCTATTGTAAGTGGATTAGATAAGTGGTGCCAGCTTTACATAGGAAAGAGTATATAACCCACTAAATGTTGGATATGTAGCGTACTTTCAGGCTATTGTATCCTCCTAAACTCTACTCAGATCTCACTTTGTTTAATTCACATTTCCTCTGAGTTATGAAATGCTAGATATGACAAGGGAGGCCAAAAGTTAAATAAGCTCATTTAATAGTCTAACACTTATTTCCCTTATTCTCTTTTCTGTCAAAAAATCTACTAAATGCTTTAAAGCACTCACTGCAAAATAAATATAGCATCTACACCCTGGAAAAAGTTTACCTAGAAAGATTACTTACTGGACAAATTGCTACATCTTGTATCAGAAAAAGATGTCACGTGGTCCTCAAAGACAGCCACGTGCAGAACACATTACAGTCATTCTTCATGGCGGTTAACAAGCACATCAGCAACCATGTTACGGGCTGAATTTGAGTGCAGAAGCTGCCATCCTTGTAAATAACAAAGGTAAAAAATGACGCCCTTTGTTTTTACTGCTGCTTGGATTCCAAGACGAACCATCAGAAAACCCTCACGACTGCAAACGATGGGAGAAGAAATGGACAAGGCATTCCCTTTGGATAATGGAGCCATTCTGCCTTGTACAGCTGCGACTCTCGCGTTCCCTCCCTCCTTGCATCACCGCTACTATTTGGTCCTGACTGAATCTCCGCTGCTCCCCTTGTACAACTTTTCACAAATTTAGACAGACAGTGAGATGATTACTGCTGCTACTACTACTAATTAGTATTATAAAAACACGTATATAGTGTTTTAGGTTTACAAAACACTTCATATAAATCATTTGAAGCTTGTAAAAGCCCTGTGAAGTAGGTGATATTAGTATCCCCTTTGTACAGATGAGGAAATTGAGGTAAAGAGATGGTAAGTAGTGTGCCCAGGGTCATGTATCTAGCAAACGTCTGAGGCAGGGTTTGAAATTGCGCTTCCTGATTCCAAGTCCTATTCCCTATCCACTATACTATCTGGATGCCTTTATTGGAAGAAAGGAAGATTACACAGAGAGAGATATGATAGATAGACAGATAGATAGAAACATACATATATACATGAATGTATCCACATATATAATGACATGTATATGCATATAATCGCTTATGTACAAAGCATATATATATATGCATGTGCTTTTAATATATTGTGCATATACATATTGTGTGTTATACATACATGTGCATATGTACACTTATGTGTGTTTACATGCACATATTCAAGGAAAGACGATAGGACAAAATCTTAAATTTGAAGAGATAGGGTGAGAGACAGAAGCAAGAAAACATCTTAATGTTAACCTCCCATTTATAGACACACTCCTTTGCTTTCATACTAGATTCTGGATGTACATCTAGGATCTGCATGAAGGTAAAAATGAAATGTGCTTATTTTCAAACTTATGATTGACTTCTAAATAATGTTACTTTTCCACTGACAAGCATAACAATGTGAAGAAGCAAATAAGGGAGGCAGAGTTCACTGTTACTAAGGTACTTAGGAACACAGTTCAAAGGGCTTATATTTCAGAAAAGAAGGAAATGACAAAGTCAAGCACAACACAAACACATTTAGATGCTACCTTTGTTTGGAGGTAGTCAAAGAAATTGAAAGACATGCTATTAAATGCCCAACACATACTTGAGAGACTGTGAGAGAAATGATTATTAATAACCAATAATATGGGGATTCAGAGCTCTCCCCTCTTTCCAAAGTCCTCCTTTTAAAAGTTCAGACTATAGAAGGGCATTATTGATAATGAAATTGAATTAACTCTCCTCAATCTTGGTCAGATCCCACCCAACTTTTACAAGGAATATAATATTAGTATCTGGAAGTCCAGTGCATTCTACACAAGCTTGGGTGGAGGGAAATCCTTTAGTCTAGATAGTCCAAGGCTGGGGGTCATCTAAGTATAAAGACAGTTTCTCTCTCCAAGAGTAACATGATTTTTCTCTCAGCCCCTCATTAAACACTTGCTCTTTGAAGGGTATATAAACTGCAACCCCACCCCCATGAGACAACCAAATGACCATCATTTTATTAATAAGGTGTTGACCTTATTCATGAAATGATCAAATGACCCAGAAATCATGTCTTTTGAACCTTTTTAATCCTCAAAACTGGAATCCTATAAAAGGAAAGATTAAGGCCAGTTTTCCAATACCCATACAGCAAACACTAATCCCTAAATCACTGTGTTTATGAATCATGAGATGCAGGGGGGATCATTGGAAACAATGATGTCATATATCATCTCTTGTTGGTACCATGGTCCTTTGTTTTTGGAGAGGACCAAAATGACATCACTAGGTTAGAGTCAAGTGACAGTGTATCCCACTGTGGCTCATTAGACCACTATGAACTCAGAAAGCTCTATCCCAGGTCAGATCCTGTAAGCATTTGGGGTGGATTCTTTAAATCTTCACATCTCATGTTTCTTTTGAGATCATAGAGTATAGCGTCTTCCTTGATGTAGGGATACCATGCTGTGCAGTCCTATGTCAACATTTCCTGTATCCTTATGACATACGACAAGGCAGAAGGGCTTCATACTTCCTATAACATTGAATTGAATGCTACGTTTTTGTTCAATTTTGAGCCATCAAAGTATTAACTTTTCTGACTTCTCTTTTCATTTACACATCTCCTTCAAGTCACTCCAAACCATACAACCATTATCATCAATCAGCTCTACCAGGCTAGGGCAAACTTGTGGGAATGTAGAGGTAGGTGAAAAGTGAAAGGAATAAAGGGAATATTGAGTGAAGAGCAAGGTTCATAAACATCCACTCTCAACAGATTCCTTCCCTTCTGATTTCAGTCATTCTCAGGCTTCACAGATACTGAATTTAGACTCCCCTATTCCATGTACTTATTATTATGTTTGCTATCTCTCATCTTAGAAAAATGTCTTTTTCACTGATTCCATTTTCTCATTGTAATCAGGCAATCCCCTCCATAATGCAACTGAAACCCTCTTTCAAACATTAATGACTTATAACTAGATAAAACCAAAGTTCTTTTTTTCTCAATCCTCATATTTCTTGGTCTCTCATCAACATCTGATACTATTCCATCCTTTGTTGAATTCTTTATTCACTTGACTTGCAAGACTTTTTCTGTCTGTCTGTCTGTCTCCCCATATGGATAGATCATCTATCTACCTATCTATCTATCTATCTGTCTGTCTGTCTACCTATCTATCTATCTATCTCTCTGTCTGTCTATCTATCACACACAAACACACACATACAACAGTATGGCCAGTACAAATTCACAAAGATAGGAGGAGTATTGTGTTTGAGGAACAGAGAAGACCCATTTGACTGGATGCAAAGTGTGGGGAACTGGAATCACATCCAAGGAAAATTTATACTTGATTCTAGATATCACTGAAAACCAGTTGAGAAGTAAAGTCACTCAGTCAGATATGTATTTAAGGAAGATTACTTTGGCCACAGAAACATAGAATGCATTAGGGCGGTGAGAGACTTGAGACAAGAAAAGCACTTAGAAATATATTACAATATTCTACACAAAAGGAATGAAAGCTTGAATTCAGTTGGTAGCTATGCGAGAGGTGAGAAGTAGGATGCAAGAGATGTTGTGAAGACAGAAATGATAACAGATTGGAAGCAAGGGGTGGAGAAAGAGGCAGAGATCAGGTGAATTTGGAACCAATTTGGAACCAATTTATTTGATTGTCAACATATTAACTGATGGATTCTGCTCTACCTGAACACTGCAAGTCATATGGCCCAATTACTCATAATGAGATGAAGGTAACTTTAGGCTCCTGAATAGCTAGCTAGCTGAATACAAGCACTAGTATTTACTATCAGTCATGAATGTCTTTAATTTTGTTCCTGGTGTTGTTCCACATCTGACACAGAGCCTACCTTAGAATTTATAGGCTTATCTTCAATAGCTCCATCAACCTGATGATTTTTTTCTACTAAAGAAACTCACAAGACCGTCAAGAAAGATATAAAAAAGTTTTTTTTGGGGGGTGGGGCTTGTTTGCTTTGTTTTGCTTTAGTGATGGTTAAATTGGCAATCAAACCATAGAACTGTGAAATACTGAAGAAAGTCTTTGCAGAGAAAATGCTACTAAAGACTACTCTCCAAGGATCTATCCATGGTCCTGTTCTGCTATTTTCCCTTCTTGGATACACACATGATTATAGAATCAATATTCAATAAGATCTTTATATACAGAATATCTAACTTAATATTTTATAAGTGATGGGCATTTCTTAAATTTTATAGCAAGTTCCTCTAATAAAGACCTCACTTCTCAAATGTATAGAGAACTGAGTCAAATTTATAACACTACAAGTGATTCCACAATTGATAAATTGGCAATGGATGTGAACAGTTAAGTAGCAGAAGAAGTAAAAAAAATATTCTAATGGGGAAAATGCTCTAAATCACTTTCAGTTAGAGAAACACAAATTAAAACACCTCTGAGATACCATGCACACCTATCTAATTGCCTAATATAATAGAAAAAGAAAATGACAAACTTTAGAGGTCATGTGAAAAAATTGGGACAGTCACTCTCTGTTGGTGGACTTATGAACTGATCTAAACATTCTGGACAGAAATTTGGAATTAGGCCCAAAGGACTATAAAACTGTGTAGATACTTTTAAACCTAGCAATACTTGTATGAGGCTTGCATCTTAAAGCAATAAAAGAAGGAAAAAAAAGGACCTATATTTATAGCAGCTCTGTTTGTGGTGAAAAAGAATTGAAAATGGAGAGGAATGCCCATGATTTGTGGAATGGCTAAACAAGCTGCAGTATATGATTGTGATGGAATACTACTATTCTGTGAGAAATTGTATGTAGGATGCTAATAGAATATTCTGGAAAGACATATAAACTAGTGCAAAGTGAAATGAACAGAACCAGGAGAACATGGAACATAGAAACAGCAATGTTACATGATTAACTTTGAATGACTTAACTGTTCTCAGAAATACAGTGATCTAAGACAATTACAAAGAACTTATGATGAAAAATGCTATCCATCTCCAGAGAATTAATGTAGTCTAAAAGCAGACGAAAAAATATATTTTTGAACTTCCTTTTATTTTTTTTATGTGTGGAGGTTTTTTGGTCTATGTTTTCTTTTCTGCAAATATGTTTTGCATGACTGCACAGTATGATCTGTATCAAATTGATTGCCTTCTCAGTGGTAGAGGGAGACAGAAAGGAAGAGAATTTGCAATATAAAATTTTCAAAAACAAATGATAAAAATTGCTTTTACATTAATGCAGAAAAAATAAAATATTAAGTGAAAAAAGAAATGATGAGCAGAATGGTTTCATAAAAAAAAACAGGAAGAGTCATACGAACTGACGCAAAGTGAATAGACCCAGGAGAACATTGTACACAGTAATAGAAAGAGTGTAAGAATAGTCAGCTGTGAATGGTTTAAGTATTCTGTCTGATATGATGATCCAAGAAAATTCTGAAGGACTTATAATGAAAAATACTACCCACCTCCAAAGAAAGAACTGGTAGAGTCTGAATGAAGATCAGAGCATATATTTTTATTTTTGGGAGGGTTATTTTTTGATCTGTTTTCTTTTGCAACATGGTTAATATAAAAATACATTTTGCATGAATTTGCATGTATAAATTATATGAACGTACTTGCTTTTTCATGGGCTGAGGGGAGGAAGTAAGAAATAATTTGGAACTCAAAATTTAAAAAAAAATGAGTGTTAAAAAATTTACATTTAATTGAGATAAACAAGAGTGCATTGAGAAAACCATACAAAAAATTTCCCTAGCATTTCACTTTAGGAGGTAACACTTGACTAAAATATGCTAATACAGTAATAGTTTTAAAATACCACCAATCCTGAACTGCCAAACTTCTCTCAGTACCTGGATTTAATATGACTTGAACAATGATAAGGGAAAAACTAAGATGAGATTCAGAACCTAAGGCATAGTAGAATATAAATAAAACAACTTAACTCACATTTTGGGTTGCTATCCGCATTTCATGCATACACCAATAATCACAGAATGTTTAAACTGAGAAGTACTCAGAAATAATTTAGCCAAACTTCTTAATACAAACTATGAAATTGAGATCTAGGACAGTTATGTGCCTTACTCAGAGGCTGAACAAGAACCTGGGGCTCCTAACTCAATCAGCAAACAAGCATTTATTTAGCCTAACACAGCCTTAGGATTTGAGAAAAAATAGACCAGAATGAAAGGATTGGTCTCCCTGCCTCTCTCAACTCCAATTCATAATTATTCACTAAGCGGATAAAGAAATAGTCCCACTGGTTCCCTAATACCTACAATATCAAATAGAAAACTCTACTGTTTAAAGTTTATCATAACCTCATTCTTCCCTTCCATTCCAGTGACCTTAAATATTACTTTCTTCCACTCCCTCCACAATACAGTCCACATTAGACATTTTATTGTTCCTTCTCAGAGTAGCTATTGACACTGTTAATGGAACATTGGGTCTAAAGCATGACCTGAGTTCAAATACTGGCTTGAACACTTATTAACTGTGTAACCCCGGGCAAGTCATTTAACTTTTGTTAAATATTTTTGGTTCTGTCTGCCTCCATTTCCTTAATTGTAAAAGCACACCTACCTAACAGGGTTGTTCTAAGGATCAAATGAGGTGATATTTGTAAAAAAAAAAAAAAAAGCACTTAGCATTTTACCTGATACAACATAGGTACTGTATGAATGCTTATCACTTTTCCTTCCTTCCTTCTCCCTCCCCCTTCCTCACAGATGATATTCCATATGCCATCTCCATTTCTGTACACTGGATGCTGTCTCCCAAGCTTTTATAAGAGAAATGATTTGCTTTTCCCTTCTGAGTTGACTAGGCATGTCTTCTCAACAAACAAACTCCAATATATTTCCTTTGGGTTTCATCCAATGGTTTTCACTCCTTCTAACTTAATTGAGGACTTTTGCACCTCATTTAAAACCTTTGATTAAAGGTATTGATTCCTTATTCAGTTCTATTTCATGCTTCTGATTGATTTAATTTAGAAGGCAGAGCTATAAAACAACCCTTTCATACCTGGCATGCCCACTCATCCCTCCTCTGCTACCTGGTTTCCTGAAATTCCTTCAAAGTCTTAGCTGTATTCTCACCATTCATAGAAGGCATCCTCCCAACTAAGAAAAAAAGATACTGTCTTATCTAGGAGGAAAAAAATACCAGTAATGAGAGTACAGGATATCCATAGTGTAGGTGGTAGCATTTAAGTCAAATGTGGACAGGAAGTCAGCATCCCAAGACCAAGGATAAGGGAGGCCCTTTCAAACATGGGTAACAGTGTCTCAGGGAGAGAAGATAGAGTGCCATACATAGGGAACAGTAAAAATGATAACTACATTGAATAAAAAGAAGTAACAAAAGAGAGCAGTGAATAACAAGGCAAGAAAAACAGTATAAGAAGCATAAATATAAAAACAGTATAAGAAGTGCTTTAAAATATCAAATAGACCAGCTCCTAGTGTTTAATGCTCTTATACTTGGGCCATTTTGTTTTTGAATTTTGGTCTAGAAAGATGGTTTCTTAAGTGTTGGGAATCTCTCTATAAATGCAGATCACAAACTACTTAGCAATTTATAGAATGAGAAAATGGCCTGAGGGCACAGAAAGGTTAAGTGATTTGTCAATCACATAGCCTACAAGGGAAAGAACCATGACCTAAAACTAGGTGCTCCTGACTAGAGTCTGACTCTCTACACACTACTGACTAATCGTGTATATTCAGCAGTCATTTCACCCATGCATTAAAAGTGGAATATTTTATTAATATTCACACTTACCTTAAGCTACAATCTTATCTCTGTGAGCTTAACTCTGAATATTATTTATTTCTCTTTTCATCTTATCCTCCAATCTACACAGTATAGAAATTAATTTCCTTTAGGACTTCTATTTACAACAACCCCAAGTCTCTCTGCCAAGATGTCATTTCTTTTATTAACCCACCAGTCAACTCAAATATTTTTATTTGTTCTTATTCTGAATCTAAGACTTTGCTGTTTTGAAAGAGAAATCAAGTCCAGAAACTCCTTCCATTAAGACAAACTGATTAATTACCATTCTGTAATTTACAGTCCTGGAACACTGCCTTGGCCCCTGGTGTATCAAAGGGTATGCTCATAACCACAGAACGGGTATGTGTAGGGTATAGTATATATGTATAGGATATATAGGATATGGTATATATCTTGAATCAAGATTCTAATGACTCCAAGTCCAGCCTTTCTACAGTGTCCCATGGCATTTATATAATACTAATACTCTGCTTTTTCAAAAGTATTATGCTTTCCAGTGCTTCCCAAATTCCTATTTCAATGTATTGTTGTGATACAGAGGGGAAAGAGATGCATGCAAAACAAAAAAAAATGATAGAAAAGCTCAAACTAAAACCTGACTATTTGAGAAGACTTACAAAATTGATAAACCTTTATCCAAGTTTATTTAAAAGGAGGAGAATCAAATTAACCTTCCAAAAAGTAATGAAGTTGTAATGATAAAAAAGAGGGAAAACGAAAAGATTATTAAAAGTTCTTACACAGTTATATACCAGTGAAACTAACTAGCTAGTATCTAGAGCAAAGTACTAATTATGTGTTATCTCATTTGACCCTCACAAAAACTCTGTGATGTATGTGGTACTATTATTTCAATTTTAAATATGGGGAGGGAGGCAGACAGAGTTTATGTAAGCTGTCCAGGGTCACAGAGATGACAAGTTTCAGAGGCTGGATTTAACCTCAGTTCTTCCTGATGCCAAGCCCAGCACTCTACCCATGGTGTCACCTAGCTGCCATGCTGGGAATTCCAAAGAAATAAAAGATGGCATGCAAAATTTCAAAATACTCTTTTTTAATAGGACATTTCCCAGGTATGTCAAATAATGCATTATAAATAAAAGAAATCACCATAACTATAAAGGAATTTAAAAATATATACATTTCATCTTGGAACAGACTTAGAGCAGAATCCAAAGTTTTGAAGAACAATGGATACATACCATGCACAAATTATTCTCAAATGTTAAGAAAGAATCCTACCAATTTCATGTTATCCAAAAAAAACACTATTGATGTTTTTATGCAATAAAGTAGAAAATTAGCTTTGGAATAAGAAAGGTCTGAGTTCAAATCCTGTCTTGGCCACATGCCGTTTCAGAAAAGTTGGTAGACCAAGTTTCCATACAAAGACACGGTTAAGATCAAATCACAATGGAAGGGAGCGTGACATGAAAATTTAAGAGACACAATTTCTGGGCAACTGACAGTCATTATATTAATTAAAGCTAATAATAAAAGGACTATTGGGCTGTGTCTCCTAAACCAAGACCCCTCCTGGAACCTACTCAACGCTTGTATGCCCTGAGGGAAATGAGCCTTAACTGGCTAACAAGGAAGGAGAGAATGAATATTACAAGGAGAGGTGGGCTTACTCTATAAAGGGTCTAGGGAACATGACTCTAATCATCCAGTCTAGGACAAAGAAGCTTTTCTTTATCCAAATTACACCTGTCCATAGCAATCTAGACAAAAAGGAATATCCACCTCCATTTAACACCACCAGTTTGTCTCCAACACATTGTACCAGAATTCAACAATTCACCTAGATTAGAATTTCTTCACCTTTTGATCACATCTGAATTTTCACATTCTAATTCAATAATTGGTTATGAAAATAAGACAGAAATAATCATTTCTTTCATTGGACCCAATAAATTATTCCCCATATGTATTATTTTTCACTTTAATATAACTTCTTGGCTTCTTTGAAAGATCATGCTTGTAAAATATCTATTTTCATGCATTTTGATGACATATCATTGAGTCAGCTCTTTCAGATGTAAGCCAGCCCACAATCATTAATTAAGCAGATACTATTTGTCCATCAAAACATGGTCTCTGTTCTCAAGAAGCTCATAAGTAAGGAAAGCATTTTTAGGCAGGCTATAATTTGTAGGATTCAAAAAAAACCAGAATTAATTTGTTGCTGGGCTACTCTTCCAGAAATAGGGTTACTTAGTTACTTAGTCAGCTAGATTAAGGTTACTGAATTACCTTAATCACCTGATTATCACATTTCATTTACCAATCATGATCATATAAGTAGAGAGTTCAGCTGGGGCCAAAGAAAATGAGATGAGGGTATATTCAAATTATTTCTATTTGTTGGTTTGCTTGTTTTGATGAGAATGACAAAAATCAGGAAAAGAAATGGCTAAAGCATAGAGTACTTCCATAGAAGGGAGAGAAAGGAGAAGCAGCATTCTTAGCATGCCTTCAAAGGGAAGGAGTAAAGCATTCAGAACCCTAGAATTTTACTTTAAAAGAGAATTTTCAAACTTTTACAAAGGATTTTTAAAGGGCAGAGCCAAGATGGTGGAGTAACAGCATGGACTTGATAGTGCTCTCCCCACAAACCCAGAGAAATACCTGTAAAAATGACTCTAAACTAATCCTGGAGCTGCAGAACCCTCAGAATGATGGATTGATAAAGTCTCTAGCCCAAGACAGCCTGGAAGTTCTCCAGGAAGCATCTATCATGACGTGCTAGGACCAGAGCACAGTCCAGTGAGGGTCACACTGGCACAGACAAGACCTGAGCAGACTTTCAGTGATAGAATCTCGGATACTTGTGGTGGCTTCCAGACTCCATGACACCAAAATACCAAAGCCAAATTGTAAGGTCAGTGGAAAAAACATGTGGGACCTGGTGAAAGAGTAGAATGGTCAGGCTCCATTCCCAGGGTTTGAAGGGGGTGGAAGATGCTGCAGAGGGGGACCTCATGGTATAGCAGCAGCAGGGAAACGGGCAGCAGCAGCAACAGCAACTATCTCTGGAGCTCTAGGCTCACAGATTGTAGATGGATTAAGGGACTGACAAAGAGCTCAAAAGTCAAGTAAATAGCTGGGAAAATGAGAAAAAAAGACAGAAAAAGAATCACACTATAGAATCTTACTTTGGTGACAAGGAAGATCAAAGTATACAAACAGAAGACAACAAGCCAACTCTTCTACATCAAAAGTCTCCAAGAGAAATATAAATTGGTGTCAGGCCATGAAAGAGCTCAAAAAGGATTTTGAAAATCATGTAAGAGAAGTAGAGCAAAAATTAGGAATGAGACCAATGCAAGAAATTATGAAAAATGCTTGCTAAAGGAGACCCAAAAAACATTGAAGAAAATAACACTTCAAAAAACAGACTAACCCAAACAGCAAAAGAGTATTAAAAAGCCACTGAGGAGAAGAATTCCCTAAAAAGCAGAATTGGTCAGATTGAAAAGGTGGTCCAAAAACTCAGTGAAGAAAATAATTCCTTAAAGATTAGAATGAAGCAAATAAAAGCTAATGATTTTATGAAAAATCAAGAAAATTATAAAACAACACCAAAGGAATAAAAATATAGCAGACAAAGTGAAACATCTCATTGGAAAAAGAAGTGACCTGGAAAATAGATTCAGAAGAGACAACATAAAAATTATTGGACTACCTGAAAGCCATGATCAAAACAAAAAGACCCTAGAAATTGTCTTTCAAGAAATTATTAAAAAAAAACTGTCCTGACACTGTAGAACCAGAGGGTAAAATAAATAAAATCCACTGATTGCCTCCTGAAAGAGATTTCAAAAGGAAAACTCCTAGGAATACTATAGCCAAATTCCAAAGCTCCCAGGTCAAGGAGAAAATATTGCAAGCAGTCAGAAAGAAACAATTGGAGTATTGTGGAAATTCAGTCAGGATAACATAAGATCTAGCAGCTTCTACATTAAAGGATCACAGGGTTTGGAATATGATATTCCACAGGGCAAAGTAGCTAGGATTAAAACCAAGAATCACCTACCCAGCAAAACTGAGTATAATATTTCAGGGGGAAAAAATGATCATTCAATGAAATAGAGGAATTTCAAGCATTTTTGATGAAATGACCAGAACTGCATAGAAAATTTGACTTTCAAACACAAGAATCAAGAGAAGCATGAAAAGGTAAACAGGAAAGAGAAATCATAAGGGACTTACTAAAGTTGAACTGTTTGCATTCCTACATGGAAAGATTATATTTGTAACTCTTGAAACTTTTCTCAGTATTGGGGTAGTTGGAGGGATTATATACATATAGACAGAGGGCACAGGATGTGTTGAATAGGTATGGATGATGTCTAAAAATAAAATTCAGGGATGAAAGAGGAATATATTGGGAGGAGAAAGGGAGAAACAGAATGAGGTAAATTATCTCACATAAAAGAGGCAAAAAAACCTCTTTTTCAATAGAGGGGAATGGTGGGCAGATGAGAGGGAAGAGTGACCCTTACTCTCACTGGATTTGGGTAAGGAGAGAATAACATGCACACTCAATTTGCTATGAAATTCTGCGTTACACTACAGGAAAGCAGGGGGGAAGAGGATAAGCAGCGGGGATGATACAAGGGAGGGCAAATGGAAAGAAGGGATAATTAGAAGGAAACAATTTTGAGAAGAAATAGGGCCAAAAAAGAATAAAAGGGGGGACAAGATAGGATGGGGCAAAATATTGTTAGTCTTTCACAATATGACCACTATAGAAGTGTTTTGCGTAACTATATATGTATAACCTATATTGAATTGCTTGCCTTCTCAGTGGGGATGGGAGGAGAGGGAGGAAGGGAGAGTAGTTGGAATTCAACGTTTTAAAAATGAATCTAAAAATTGTTTTTACATGCAACTGGGAAATAAGTTATCAAGGCAATGGGGTATAGAAAGCTATCTTGACCTACAAGAAAATAGAGAGAATGGGGATAAGAGATGGGAGTGGTGTGATAGAAGAGACAGAAGATTGGGGGAAGTGATAATCAGAATTCACACTGTCTTGGGGTGAGTAAAGGGAAGACATGGGGAGAAAATTTGGTACTCATAATATTGTGGAAGTGTTTGTTGAAAATTAAAAATAAATAAATTTATTTTTTTAAAAAAGAATACTTTTAATACTCTAGATTATCCTCAATATCAAAACTTTTATATAAAATTTAGTTTACAGTTAATATACCAGTGAAATGATGACTCTATTTATACTCAGAATTTATTAATACTTTGGCAGTCTACAAATAATATATTTTCAAGTGAAACAAGGCAATGTTTGCAAATAGTTGATGGAATACTAAAATTGTTCACAGGGGAGAAAAGCAACATTTTCTCCTTATATCAACTGAGAACTTATAAACATAACTTTTATTTAATATTTGATTTATGCACAGACCCAGAGTCAGTTGGGACAATTGCAAAAAATATAAAATGAATATACACAACCCAAAAAATTTACAGCCTCTCACAACCAAAAAACACAGAGGCCTCAATGTAATATGTTTCATACATGCACAATTTTCTATTATTTCAATCAGCTTTGCTACATTTTGAAGTGATAACTCATTAAATTCAAAAAGGCTAAGAAGACTAAAATATGGGTCTGTGTCTATCTTTTCCCCCATCATCCTTAACAACTCAATTTTAAATCTAGAATGTAAAATTTCCAAATGTTTTATTTATGTTTGGGTGGTTTTTTTTGAGAATTGTTTAAATTATGAAGGATCAGATGCCTTTTATTGAGCCTTAACATCTGAAGCTAGCCTAGAGAATAGAGCCAGATTACCTCTATCAAATCCAAATTGTGTTGAAATGTTTAATTCAAATTTTCAGCTGTAAACATTTAGTCTAAAGAGTTTCAAAGAAAAATTGTTCTGAGAGACAAACAAAAAATTGATTTTAATTTCAGGGAAATTCAGCTCTTCAAACATTTTAGTTGGTTTAAATTTATTAATTCAGTCTTCATGAAAAGGAATAAATGTCACTTTCTGAAAATAAGGGACAGTATGCAACAGTGAAAGGGTTCTCGTTTGCTAGTCACAGGATCTGGGTGTAAATTCTGACTCTTCTGTTTAGTGGTCTTTTAACCTCTTGACTTCAGTTTCCTCAGCTACAAAATGAGGACTAGATGCCCACCAAGGTCACAGCTCTGAATCTGTGATATAAGCATTAAAATAAGAATGTAATTTCTCATTGACCAAAGGCAACTTTTAACATTCATTGGGACAAATTTCAGAAGTCTATTACAGTAGAAAAAACTAAGTGTCAAGATTATATGCCAGCTTTAGCGCTAGTGAAATATATAACCTTAGCCAAGTAGCTTCTGGGGTTTAATTCCATTGTAAGAAGCTTCAGCTAGATGATTTATAGGTCCCATATAACTCAAAATTTCTAAGATCCTATTATTTATAATAGAATCAAGATCCAAAGATATATAACTAAGAACCTGTAGAGAGATGACTCTGTGTGTGTGTAATGGTTACGTATATACATCATATACGCATATGATATATACTTATATATACATACAAAGTCAGTCATCTGTATTTGAATTTATACATAAATATATACTCACCCACAGTCAGTATCCTAAAAGAGTTGTGAAACACGAACATAAAGTACAAAAGCAAACAGCTGCCCAACCTGACTTGGCCAGATATGAAAAGAAGGTAATATGTGCTTTGAAAGCTTCTTTTCCCCATAGAGTAACAAACTTCTACTTAGCTCTACATTTTTTTCACCCATTCCTATTCAGCCTATGCTATATATATGGGCTGTAACCAAAATTATGGAGTAATGAAGCAGGGACTTATGTGAGTTGCTGGTCTGTTTTACTAGGCGGGGAGGGGAATAGAGGCAGGGGAGAGAAGTAGAAATCAAGGATGGAGATGAGAAAAGAGTTAGATCACTTAAATTATCTGAATAAGCTTTGATTTTATTCTGCCAATGAGAGTCTAGCCTGAGGAATTTCAAAATGAGGAAAGGAATAAGGTAGATAATGCAAAAAAAAATTTTCTAAATAGGAAATCCCTGAAAGTCAGTGTGTTAGACAAAGGAAAAAATGATTATGGGAATGAAAATGTCACCTTAATACATTAGGTATGAGAGCCAATCAGTAAATAGGGTATTATAATTTCCATTTCTCTTGTCAGTAATTGGTAGTAAGTAAGAGAATCCTATGGAAGCATTTACATTTCTGATGATGTTCTCAGTTAAACTGAATGCAGAATATGGCCCTATTCTGCAATACTCTTGTCCAATGGGTGATGAATGACACACGGGGCAAAGACGGATGTTTTGACGCAACCAAGAAGCCAATCTCACCCATTTTCTGCCCTTAATATGATTGAGTGCCATTGGTGGCAATAGTAATGTTTCAGATTTGTTTAAGGCTCTATGACTTTCCAAGGACCTTCATAGGAAGCACTTATATGCAGAATAGCAGCCCCCAGATCATCCGAGAAGCCTAGCATCCATCAGTATCAACTGAAAGGGCCTTGGCCTAGAGAAGGGCTTCTTAACCACTCTGTGTCCTGAGCCCTTTACCAGTTATCCTGGCAAAGCCTATGGAGCCTGCCTCACAATCAGGCTTCTTTTAAAAAGTAAAATGCAACAAATTACAAAGGTAAACAATTATATTGAAGTACAATTCTCAAAATATTAAAACAACAAACAAGTTCAGTGATCCCTGTTTGACTTTCTGCCTCGATGGTCTTAAAATAATCCAGTTTAATGATACCATCAACATGTTGATAATGGACTTGACACTGTTCTTAGTGCTGTGAAGGATATAGAAGTAACAAAACACAGGAACCTCACCCCTAAGGGTGAGCTTCTAATCTCATCACCTTGAGAGCTTCTATCAGGCATTTACTACTTTGCATGTCATTGCTGTTGGACAGTTAATCTGCCCACATACTATCACATGATCAATTCTCAACAGAATTAAACTAAAGATCTTCAACCCTTCCCTCCTTGCTGGTTCTTCCATACCCTAGCTTCACAACTTGTCTCACTTCCAGCTTCAAGTGGCACACTAGGAAAGTCACCATTTCAATAATGTCATATGCAAATATGCCTTATTTCAACTCAGTTCTTTTTTTGAGAGAATGTGGAGAAATCTAAGGGATGAAATATCTCTCATTTCTTCCATATTAGTTTCTGATTCAAAATGGTACTCAAATGGGCCTCTCTGATGATAATAGATAATTTAAATCAGGGAAAAGTTATGACTATCCAAAGATTTTAGATCAAAGATATATAAGAATTTAGGATGATAGAGGAGAATGACAGTTACACTTGAATTCAGGAGACATAGATTCAAGTTCCAGCCCTGATGCTTATAAGCTACATGGCACTGAACAAATTATTAGCCTTTCTGGTCCTCAGGTTTCTCAAGTACATAACAGGAAAAAATATTATTTGTTCTTTTGAGAATCATATAAAAGACATTAAAATAATTAAAGACCTATACACATGTTAGTTATCATCACCACCACCATCATCATTTTTATTACTGTAAAACCAACCTGAAAGCCATTCTTCCCTTTCTTACGGCTCCCTCAGATTTACAACTTATTTATAATTTTGTGATGATTTTTAAGCAATAGACACATTTTCAAGTTTCACAGATATGAGTGTTTATCCTGCTTTACAAAGTAAATATATGCTATATCCTACAAGTCCAAATTGTTCCAGAATAAACTTTTTTTTATAACTTTAATAACACTAATTTTAAGCTCATAAGAAGCCCTTTATTTAAAGTAACTCTTTTGTAGATCCTTTTAGGAAACAAAGGATCCATTTGATATTTCACAGAATAACCTTCTAATTTAGTTACATATTGGTTTCTTTTAATATTGTGTTGGTTCAAAATAAGTCATAATAATATTGAGATTGATGCAGAATTAAAGTGAGAAAACTGAGTAGCTAAGGAAGAAGGCACCAAGTGGCACCAGAATCTGTCCCCATATGGAAATTACTCCACCTACTGGAGTATAGGCAGAAATAGAAAGGTTGTGGCTTTATTTTTGTCTATGTATCAAAAACTAGGAAATCCTCCAGGAAGACGTATCTATCCAAATGGCGGCTGGACGTATTAATTCAACTTCCTTGTTTCTGTTGGCTTTTCTTTACCCCATCCTTAATCCCTAATCCTTACCCCCATTTTCAACTTTATCTTCTTTCTCTTTCACTCCATTGTTCTATTGTCTTTTGATTACATCCTGCTCCATAGAGTTCTTATAGGGTGAGTACGATGAACTGTGGAGGAGTAGCTAAAACTGTGATCTGAACTGAGGGTTTTTGGCATCTCAAGTAAAGAGAGAAGGAAGATGGTATAACTAGAAGCTGCAGCTATCATGTCCCCACTCTCAGTATAGGCACCAAATAAATATTTGTTATAATGCTAAAGAAAGACAGAAAGAGAAGTGTGGCTGCTTGCCAATTATGATGCCCCTCTTGGATCACTGGAGGTTAGAATGCAAATAAGGTGTGAAGGATAGAATATGGGACAACCCATTGGCTTTCAGAGATAAGGCACATCTTAGCCTCAGCAGGGGCACTCCAATGTCAAGGGGCATCTCACCTCTGTAAAATCTACCCAGGTACTTATCGTCTCATCTCTCACCTTGCCGCTGACTCCTATTCTTTATTATGTGAAACCTTTCTTGCTACCCCAGCAATCAAGTTTGATTATTGTAGGTTCCCTGAGCTCAGAGATGTGATTTAATTAGAATTGTGAAAAAACACAAAGTGCCACCTCAAATCTCATACGTTTATGTAAGTGTAAAAGAAAGAAGTCCATAACTAAAAAACAAAAATATGTAAAAAGTTTTCAATATTATTAATAGAAGGGTCCTTGTGGACTGAAAAATAAATTATATCCTAGTTGAGAATGAAATTAAATCTTTGCAAGCTGAAACCGATGCAAAGGCCTGATGAGTACACAATCTGAAGAGAACAATCCCAAGATCAGATTCTTTCTGTACTGCAAAGCAGATCCACATGACTAAGTAAGGGCGGAGTGACTTAGTTCAAAGACCTGACTCCTAGTGATGACTTGTGAAAAGTGTCTGTCTTCAAACATTAAAAGCTTCTCATACTAGTGTTGGCAGCATCAAGTTATCACTGATGCTCTCTTGGGCAAAGGACAAAATCGGCCCAAGTGCACTCCAAAAGAAACACAAACACAGGGCATCAGTTTTGTCAGTGTTGAAAGATTGTGGAATTCTTGGTGAGAGAAGTCTCCATGTATTTGAATCTTACATTTTCGGTATATTATTCCATAGGCCTTTTCGCTGAAATTTTCTAAATGATTTCTTTTCAAATTTGTAACCTTTTTAACTTAATAGTCATGGGACAATAAATAAAATATGCTCTTTCACTTTTGGATTCAATTATTGTGCACTAATGTCTTCAGAAACCACTGAAGGATACAAGCTTAGGGGATGATTAATTCTCCATGATATCTGTTTGTCTGGTTGATGGTTTATCCAATTTCTATTTGTTCTTGTCTGTTTTTATCTCATCGCTATACCACCCTATTTGCCAATTCTCAAAGGCTGTAAACTAGGAAAAAAGATTTCCAAGTTAAACTAAATACCAAAACTGCTTAACTCAGTTACGATACGGTTCTTAAGTCAAAGGGGTTTTGGCATCAAGACTCAATTCAAGAAGAAATTACCATACACAAACCATTTATCCACAAAAAAAAATTAGAAAATTCTGACAAAGCCCTATATGAAAGACTTGCATGGGGATGTAGATAAATAGTATACCATGAAAACTGACAAGTCAAAGGAGGTATTCAAAAAGGACTAAAAATTTGTGAAGAGGAAAAATCACCTTCAAAGATAAAAGAGAAGACTTTACTGAAAACAAGACATCTTAGCCAAAGATGAAAACAGATGTATTTGACCAGCATGGAGTTTCATTCAAGACAGGGGAAATGACCTACCAAACAAAGAATTAAAAGTTGGTATATTGGGTCCAATATGTAGTGCAGCATTTGAGAGGGGGAGTAATGTAAAATAAGACAGGAAAGCTAGGTTAGAACTGGACTGTGGAAGCTATGAGGATGTCATGACATGTAGCCTGTACTTTATTGTCATGGTAACGGATGCCACTTGAAGGCTTTTGTAAGTCAAGGACTGATATGTTCAGACCTTAGCAAAATTATTCCAATGGGTATATGTGAAGGATGCATTGAAGAGTGAAGAGAGTAGAGGCATGAAAACCATTTATGAAATTATTGCATTGGCACAGATAAAGAGAGAAGGGGGCTGAACTACCGTCAGAAAGGAAGAGATATAGGTAAAAGATGTTCTAGAGATAAAAACCCTTAGGATTCAGCCACTGATTGAACAGAGCAGAGCTGAATGGGAGGTGGCAAAAGAGAATAGATGCCATGACAATTTTGGGGTTTTGAGCCTGTGTGACTCATGGTATGATGGTATCACTAATAACCTAAAGAAATCAGCTCTGATTAGAGAACATTAATCTTTCTGTAATTTGACACTCTTGACTATCCCTCATTCTCCATGTTTTCTCCTCCCTTGGCTTCAGTAACACTGAATTTCTGTTCTTATCTGCCTCACCACACCATTCTGGGCAATTTATCACCCCTTCTACTTGAAATAAAGTTATCCTTCAAGACTCTGAACTTTCCCTTTTTATTTCTACATTCTCTCTTTTGGCTATATGAACTGCTTCACATAAATTCCTTCACCCAACACTGTTAGTTCTTCCTCTCTAGAATTTGATTTTAGACATTATTTTAAAGTTACTTGGAGGAGGATTTGGGAAAGCTAAGGAGATTCCCTGTTGTCACTCTGCCATCTTGGCTCAATCACCTCAGAAAATATTCTAAGATCTCTGTTAAATATAATACAGGACTATAAGGTCCAAAGTTGGCATAGATCATCAAATATAGTATAATAACCGGAATTTACAAGGTTGTGAGGTGGATAACACAGGCATGAGTTAAAGTTGCATTCTTTTCACCAGGAGGTAGGGAAGAGATTTTCCCAAGCTTCAGGCTTTGTCATGCTGCTTTCCTTTGGAGCTAGTTCTAAGGGTTTTCAGTGCTTACAGGATGGTGTTATATTGGGAGAGTTACGTTCTCTACTGTCTTTGTCTCTACTTTGATACTGATGCAGGAAAATCTCTTGCTGCCCCCTTTCAGCCACAAGTATTGATGCTCCTCTTGACCTTGGAACTATGACGAAGTTACCTGCTTGGTTATGACAAGCGCTCCTCTCTGTCCTAGAACGATGACCCAGAACTGCTTATATGCTGTAGAGTTTGTCAGTCAGCATTAGCTGCACCATGAGATAGCAAATGGTTCCCTGTAATTTCTTTTTGATCATTTGTCTGACACTCTTACTGTCTCTGAGCTGAGAGCTCCTGCTGCTCCTGCTGCTGCTGCCTTGGCTAACTCTGAGTCCTACTTACCAGTGCTCCTGGTGTTACAGTCTTCTCCTGAATACCTCTTAAGCTGTCTTAGACTGGAAAAAAATGTCTTCCTCTGACCTACTGTTGACTTTTCCACTCCAAAATTTCATTTGAAACATTAGTATAAGTTGTTTCAGGGAAAATGTTGAGAGAGTTCAACTGTTCAGAAGTTCTTTCTTCCCTTGGCTCCCACATATCTGAAATTCTTAATAAAAATGTCAGGAAACCTATAAAATCTAAGAGGGGATGAATATTCCATTCCTTCCATCCTGGCTAACAAAAGAAGTGACTTGATAAGTTGGCAAAAAAGTTACTCTGGCTGATGAGTATTATAATGAAGCCAACCTCTCTTTCTAGTATCTTCATTTTCTTTATTACTCCATAGGCTCAATATGTTTTTCCAAACTTATTAATTTATTTGTTTTCAGTTTTCAACAATCACTTCCATAAATTCCAAAATTTTCCCCTCCCTTTTCTTTCCCTCCCTAAGAAGGCATGCAATATTATATGGACTCTACACATACATTCCTATTAAACATATTTTCACATTACTCATGTTGCATAGCAGAATTAAGATGAATGTGAGAAACAATGAGAAAAATGAAGCATAACAACAGAGAAAGTGCACTGCTCCATTCTGCATTCTGATTCCACAGTTCTTTCCCTGTGTGTTGATGGCATTTTTCATCAGGAGTCTTTTGGAAATGTTTTAAGTTCCTTGCATTGCTGTGAAGGCCTAAGGCTATCAAAAATAGTCTTCACACACTGTGGCTGTTATTGTGTATAACGTTCTCCTGGTTCTGTTCACTTCACTCAGCATCAGTTCATATAAATCTTTCCAGGTTTTTCTGAAGTCTGCCTGTTCATCATTTCTTATACCACAATAGTATTCCATTACATTCATATACAACCTCTTGTTCAGTCAATTCTCCAGAGGGCATCCCCTCAATTTCCAGTTCTTGGTCACTACAAAAAGAGCTCCTATAAATATTTTTAAACATGTGGGTCCTTTTCCCATTTTTATGATCTCTTTGGGATACAGTCGTAGAAGCTGTATTGCTGAGTCAAGTGGTATGGACATTTTTATAGCCTCTTGGGTATAATTCCAAATTGCTGTCCAAAATGGTTGGATCAGCTCACAACTCCACCAACAATGAATTAGCATTCCCACTATCCCACATCTTTTCCAACATGTATCATTTTCCTGTTTGGTCATGTTAGCCAATATGGTAAGTATGATAAGGTACTTCAGAGTTGTTTTGATTTTTTCTCTCTAATCAACAGAGATTTAGAGCATTTATTCATATGACTATAGGTAGTTTAAATTTCTTCCTCTGTAAACTTCATGTGCATATCCTTTGACCATTTATCAACTGGGGAATGACTTGTATTCTTATAAATTTGACTCAGTTCTCTAAATGTTTTAGCAATATGACCTTTATCACAGGCATTAATTGTAAAAATTCTTTCCCATTTTTCTGCTTCCCTACTAATCTTAGTTGCACTGGCTTTGTTTGTGCAAAAATTTTTCAATTTAATGTAATCAGTTATCCATTTTGAATTTCATAATGTTCTCTATCTCTTGTTCGCTCATATTTCCTCTATTTTCCATAAATCTCATACATGTCACTTAACTCTTATGTGCCCTAAATTTTTGTCTAGGAAATGAGTTGACTGGATCAAATAACCTCTAAGATTCCTTCTAGCTCCAAATCCATGAAGCAATGAAGTTGTTGCTTAGTCATGTCTGACTCTGTGTGAACCAATTCTGGGGTTTTCTCAGGAAAGATGCTGGAGTAGTTTCCCATTTCCTTCCCCAGTTCATTTTACAGATGAGGAAACTAAAGCAAACTGGGTAAAGTGATTTGCCCAGGGTCACACAGCTAGTAAATATCTGAGGCTAGATTTGAACTTAGGATGTAAGTCTTCTTGAATCAAGTAAACAACTTCTTGACTTTATCCACTATGCCACTGAATGCTATGAATTATACAAAAGGAATTACCTGGTTAAACATGTGCTTTATAAGTCAACAGAGATGATTAAATTACCCCCCAAAAACTGGCTAACAGGTTATTTTTGGTATCAGTGTTTTCATCCTTCAGGAAAGAATAAAGTCTTACAAGTCCTTTGTATAATTCTCTTATGCCTTCTCCTCCATGTGAGTTTATATTTTAAAAGTTAGGACAAAATGCGAAATGTTCAATCCCAACCACCTAATGCCGGCTATAAGACTTTCTGATTTCTTTTTAAATTACTTGTAACATCACCTTCAATTCAAAAATGTCAGTACCATATATTGTACTAAATCCTAGATTCTTATACAAAGTTCCCTCACTGAAACCTACAGCAATATGAGAAACTTATCTAAACATCTACACTGGAGAAGCAAAGTGGATGAAAGCATGCAACATACCCAAATCAGTAGACCAAGTTAGATTACCCAAGACACAGAATAATGTGAGTAGATACATGTAAATACAGATATGATACATGGTACAGATTCTAGTGTCCAGAATTGAGGAGAACATTCAGCTAGGAAATCATACATAGATGTAATTATCCCAAAGCATTCACCAACACAAAAGTCATCATCCTTGAAGCAAATACATTCTCAGTTATTACACAGCTAAAAATTCATGTAACACCAGAATCTTGGACAATTCAAAGCTAAATGTAGGTAAACCCCTGAGAAATAGAAAGTTATATGGTGGGCAGTCTGTTATTGACAATTGCTTGTATATAAGCAGCAGCCTAAGACACATTAATGATGGCACAAATGATGGGGAAAGGATAGTAGGTCTTGTTACTTAGGAAGATGGCCAGATAAGAGGTGAACAGTCCAAGGGATGCATCATGAGAGTCCAGTACTCCAAAGGAATTATGTTCTCATCCTCTCCAACAATACAGACTTTAAACAATCCATTTCAGCCTAGTCTATGAATACTTAAACTGGTGGCTTTTAAACGAATGCATTCTCACCAAAATGGCAAAATTTGAAAGTTGGAAGGACCTAAGTAGCCATGTATTCTAACCCATGTAGGAGAGGAATCTTCACTGTAACACATCAATAAGCACCTGCCACTAAAGACTGGGGTGGGAGAACTGCAGATTCAAATACTGCTTAGAACACTAATGAACAAGAAGGGAATAACATCAGCCTTGTGGAGGGAGGGAAATGATTGAAAAACTGCAAAATGTGGGCAATTAATGCAATTATCAATGGGCACACTGTTAACTCAGAAATATTCAGAAGACCAGAGTAAAGCATACAGCCAGTTTATTAAATCCCAATGAAATATTTTTATAAATCTGCAGGGAAGAATCTATGGGCTGCTAAGTGGCACAGTGGATGAAATGCTGGGCCTGGAGTCAGGAAGACTTATCCTCCTGAGTACAAATCTGGCCTCAGACGCTGACCCGCTTCATGTCCCTAATCAATTCACTTAAACCAGTCTGCCTCAGTTTACTGAGGTCTAAGATGAGCTAGAGAAGGTAATGGCAAACTCTCTTGCATCTTTGCCAAGAAAAACCCAAATAGAGTCAAAAAGAATCAGACTTGACTGAAAAATTACTAAATCACAAAAACATGAGCAGGAATTATAAAAATGAGAAAGCATAAATGATAAAACATCTACATTTGTGAGGAGTACCTACCCTGACAACATCACAGTTTGAAAATAGTGGCAAATGTAACTGATTCACAAGCACATTCTTTCACAGTGTCTCCTTTTTCACTCTCATAGAGTACTTTGAATATAGATTGTGTGCAGGTTTTATGAAGCAGAAAGTCACAGAGCAGGCAGTGGGGAAAAGGAAACATTCAAGAAATATGGAATCACACCACTGGCTATCAGAATACAACAATCATGAAGTGGGTTCTGGAGACAGACAACACATTCTATTCCCTGCACCATTAAATGTTCTCTCTCCACTCTACCTACTCAAATTCTACTTTCCAAGTCATCAAGTCTCACCTCTTCTATGAAGCCTTCCCTAATCAATCCCAGTCTTCCTCTTTCAGTAAATTTAATATACTGATCATTCATTTATCATGCAGTCATCTATTTCCACATATTTGTCTTCAGATCTGTCTATATGACATAGGAACTAAACACTAAGACCTTTGAGGCAGGCACCATCATATATGTTTATAACTATCACAACACCTAAGACAGCAATTATAGGCCAAGTATCATTATGTATTATGAAAAAAATAATGCATCATATCGCCCAGATAAGACTTCATCTAGAATACTGGGTTCAGTTCTAAGTACGACATTCTAAGAAAAGGCATTGATAACATGGATAGCATCAATAAGACAGAATTCAAGACAGCAAAAAGCTTTGAATTGGGGCCACTGGAAGATCACATGAAGGCACTTGAGATGTTTGGTCTTCAGGAAAAAGAACAATATAGGGAAGATACATTGTTATTTTCAACTATTTTCATTAATTTCTTATCTTAATATGCCATATTAATGTATTTAGACTACAGTCATTTAATATTGCCTCCAAATTAAAATATCTGGTTGGTGTAGGGTTCAAAAATAAAAGGAATTAACTAAAACAAATGATACAGTGAACATATACAATAATCTGTTGTGTTAAATCCCCATATCTCTGGCATGAGTAAGAAGCATGTCTTGTTTTCCAGGTCTTTCTTTCTTGTTGCTTTGTCCCTCAGTTAATCTTTCATTTGCATTACTAGAGTCAATATCTATTTTGTTCTCACTCATCATTTTCATGAATGGTATCCAATCTTTCCTTCTTTTTGTTCAATGACCTTTTGTATTTAATTAATATATTCATTTTCTGGTTGTTCTTGCATATGGTTTAAGCCTAAGCCTAGTTAATATCAAGTGATATCCAGTTTCCCCATAACTTTTTGAGTAAAAGACAGTCTTTGTACTTAGGTTTTAAAAACAATGAGCTAATGAGGCTGACTCTTTAAAATCCTTGTTCATCTAATTGGTTGAAGCTGATTGACTTTCCTGTTTTGTTTTGTTTTCTAATCTCATAGCAAATAGTCCTGGACAAACTATGAGAATGGTAAGAATAGTTCTGGGAGACTAAGGAGCTGGAGACAGACAGGCAGGGAGAGGAGAGTGAAAGGCAGGGGCAGATAATAACTGCAGACATAAAGAAAAGAAAGAAGCCCAAACAAATGTGGGGAAGTGGAAATCATGAGTTTTTCCTGTTACTAAAAAAGTTGCCATTGGGCTCAAACCATCGTATTTAACTTAAGAAAATAGTTTTCTTTTACAGAAGCATTCACAGGTACTCCTGACAGAGCATGTATTAATGAAAACCATCTGAACAGGAGAATGAAAGAAACATGTCTTGCAAAAATTCAAGGAAAAACATTGCTTTCTGCTTGCAGTCAAGGTTGTATAGGGCATGTATCTATTATCTTCATGGGTAGTTCTTAGATAAACACATCTGAAGGCAAAATGTGCAAAAAATCCAATCACTGGTATTAACATTACCAATCTCTGCCTCTATCCCTCTAGGTTTTCTACTCTCCTTGATTTAAACATATGAAAATCGACATTTACAAAAACAGATAGATTATGGGATGACAACTTATAGGTGCATAAAAATATAATTTTACTTTCAGTGATCTAGCTGTCAACTTATGGAGTCCATTTATTTCAAAAATGACCATTGGTTCTGCTTTGAGACTGACTGCAGCCATCAGCAGGCGTTTAAGTAATTCCTGTGGGGACAAAAAAAGATCTCGTGCCCCAATACTGCCACCATTAACCTGCACCAACTCACACATCAAGGGAGATATGGCATAGAGCGCCAGGAACAATCTTGTCATCAAACTGTCACCAACCTTATTCCTATCTCTTCTTTTTCAGCAACTGTCTATGGAAGCATTCTTTGTGGAGATGCAACCTGGTGACTTTCTCTGTATGTACTTTATCCTCTATTGCCTCATCTGTCCCAGCTATCAAAGTCCCAGGAAAGAAAATTCATAATTACAAAGTCCTTCACACGATCATATTGGCTAATATCAAAAATATATGTGGTTTAATCATTGGAAAGGACAGTAAAGAAAAGATATGGCCATGTGCTTTGCCCCTGCCCCTTAAGAACCACAGAAACTTTCCTTGGGATTAGAAGTTGAAACCTCTTAAGTGTTATCTCCCTCATAAGAATATGAGTTCCTTGAAAGAAGGGAATGTCCAGCTTTTTCTATATATGTTCTGAGCACTTAGTCCAGGGCTTTGCAAATAGTAAGTACTTAACATATGATTTTTCATTCAATCATAAAAAATGAAGAGTTATAAAATGCTACCTATTATTTGTCCTTCCTTCTTGAAGAATCCCAGTGATAGCAGGCAAGTGACGTCTTGACTTGTAAGTGAATAGAATTTAAGGGAGGGAGGACTATGCAAAGTCACCAAACTCAAAGCCATCTCAGTCCAGTGTCAAGATATCACAACTGGAGATGGCCCTGGATGGAGTGGGAGACTTTGACTTTTTAGGCTAAGGTTTTTCCCAGATTTCTGTTTGTCTGAGGCAAAGTGCATTTGGTGATTAAGCCTAGGTAAGAAATGAGGCAAAAAAAAAATGGTCTCTTTTACCAACTCAAAAAACTAATCAGGAGGGAAAGACCCTCAGGGTTTCTGACCTAAACAGAAACAACTACTATTTATACTCACTCAAGCAATCAGAATCCAAACAATGACCAAGTAAGGCTTTGTTTTAGGACATACTGTTAGCCAATCAGTGAGTTTAGGCATGGTCAAGGAGCTCCATTTGAATTCCAATGGGCTTTATCAAAACCTGGTTTTCCAATACTGTATTTCAAGAAATCATGAATGAAACTACATGATAAAAACTTGTTAATTTTCCCAGGATTTTTAATGATAGAATAAATATATTTGTTCTTATCCTTCATTATCAGAGGAGCAAAGTAACATTACTATGCTACAGTGAAGTTTCAATGTGTCCAATTGTGACTGATCAGATCAATATATATTATGAGCTCAGAATGCTCTACCATAGGTTGGCACAAATAGTCCATGTGAACATTTGAGATTGATTCCCTAAATGAGCACATCCAGCATTTCCTTTGTGCTGTCTCAATTCTGCTTTGCTCATACAGCACAGCACCTTTAATGATATGGGCACCCATGCTGAGTGATCCTGTGCCAGCGTCCCTCATGTCACACAATCTAATCCAAAGTTCTTGAGAGAGACCATAAGAGTGTCCTTGTATTGCTTTTTCTGACCACCATGTGATCTGCTGCCCTGTGTGAGGTCTCCATAAAATAGTCTTTTTGGCAAGTGTATGCTGTATGCGTTTGGCATTTGAACAACGTGGCCAGCCTATCAGAGTTGCACTCTCTGAAGCAGTTTGAATGTTTGGTAGTTTAGTTTGGGTAAGGACCTCATTGTCTGGCACCTTATCCTGCCAGGTGATCTTCAAAATCTTCCTAAGGCAATTCAAATGGAAGTGATTCAGTTTCTTGGCATGGTGCTAGTATACTGTCAAAGCTTCACATGCATATAACAATGAGGTCATCACAACCGCTCTGTAGACCTTCAGTTTGATAGTCAGTCTAATATCTCTTCTCTCCCATAGTTTCCATCATAGTGAATCACTATGTGAACAAAGGGAAAGGAAAGAGGGGAAGGGAGGAGAAGATTGCTCAAATGGAACTTGCTAGTTGCATCCCCAATGGGACAGCCATGCTATTCACAGATTGTTGTTTTGCCTTCATTTTGAAAGAGGACCGATGACACTAGGAAAGTGAAATCATGACTTGCAAGTGAACTGGATTTAAGTGATGCAGGCAAAGTCACCAGCCTCACTGCTCTGCAGCCATCTGGGTCCAACAGCAAGATATTGATCAGGACGTCTGGACATTGCCCCATAATATTTATACTAAAGTTCTAAGAACACACTTAGTCACTTCATTATGACAATATGTTGGGCTATACTAAACTTATGTTTTCTAATTTTTTTTCCTCCAGTAGTAATATTTCTTTTTAATGTTTTTTAAGATAGTAATATCAAAAAGTCACATCATATTTTCATAGCACTTTGAGGGAGTCAATGCATTTTCCCTTCTTAAAGATGCATGTCATTCATATTTGCTTTATATATGTTGATTTTGCTTCTAGGTATATTGGTAACCCTGGTTTTAAAACCATCAGTTATGAGTTGGCAAAGATTCTCTATTCCCTTTCTAAGATGGGAGATTTCCTAAGTCTTTCATCAGCAATCACACTAACATGCCACTAAGGGATGTAATTGATTATAGAATTCATTAAATATTAAACACCTGCTAGGTGCCAGGTACTATGCTAAGCATAGGGGATTGTGTGTGTGTCCTTCCTTGCTGAAGAATACCATGCCATCAGAGAAATGATGATATGACTTGCACTTGACTTTGTTTTGAGGGAGGGAGGGCTGCGCAGGTCACCAGCCTCACTTCTCCTCCAGAGCCATCTGGGTCCAGTGACCAGATATTCATCAGGATGACTGGAGATGACCCAGGATGAGGCAAATGGGGTTAAGTGACTTGCCCAAGGTCACACAGCTAGTAAATGTCAAGTGACTGAAGTGATATTTGAACTCAGGTCCTCCTGACTCCTGCATTGGTACTCTATGCACTGCATGACCTAGCTGCCCCAAGCACTGGGCATACACATAAGGAAAAGAAAGATAATCCTTGCCCTCAAGAAACTTACTATCTAATAAGGAAAACAATACCAGCAGATACATCTGCAGGGGGTACCTTATTCCATGGAGTCAAAAACAAGCAGATCCCATAATACAAAATGCTACTGTGTTACTCAGGAGTGAGAGGGTGGGGAAGGGAAAGAGAACTTGATTTTTCCAAGAACACCTCTGCCTCCGTTGTGGTAAATGCCTAGGGAGAAGTTAAGTTTACAATAACCCGAAGGGCAATGCTACAGCATAATGCTTATTATTGCCAAACCCAAATATAGCTTAGTTACTATAAAGAACTATGGAATTCTTCATCTTGAAGAGGTTAAATTCTTAAAAGAAACAGCAATAAATGCACATTTCTTTTAGCAATCATAGAATAAATGTGGTAATGGCAACATTAACAAATAGATTTCCTTTCCAGCTCTAAAAATCTGTATGATTCCAAATAGCAAAGGGAAAAAAGTTACATAGAAGTCCCAGTTCGACAAGGAAACTCCTTTCCTAAGGCGTTAGGTCAGAAATATTAGCAGAGTGTCTACAAATTTATTATTATTAACATTGTTATCACCATTATATTATTTTTGACATCATTGTTCAGTTGTATTTTGAGATGTATGTTTTGAATAATCATATATATATATTTATTCATTCATTCATTCATTTATTTATTTTATGCATCTAAAAACATATTCTAAAACAAAAAAGGTTGATTGGCTTCACTAGTGTGCTCAGGGTTGGGGGGAAGGGAGGCAGGGAAGATAACTCCAAGACACAGAAAACATGAACAAATTCTGCGTTAGAAACTGTTTTCTTTTAACAATATGGAATTTCCTGATGTTGAAAAAAATGATATCCCATAAGCTCATGGGATCTTTAATCTTTAGGCTAGAGAGAATCGTAAAGATAGAATTCCATCTCTTAATTTTTCAGATGAGAACCTAAATCACAGAGAGGGAAAAAGACTTGAACAGGTCCCAATAGCTAGTGGGTAGAGCAGCCAAAATTCAAATCTGGGTCCTCTGGTTCCAAATCCAGTTTTCTTTCCATTCCACCATATAAACTGTCTGTACCTGCATTGTGTCCTTATTATTCTACCGATATACAGCACTTAAGCCTTCATTTAGATAGCAGACTTCTAGCTGATATCCAAACTAGTCTCTCAACATTCTAGCAAGCTACCAATCATTTTATTTTGACATCTGATGTTGAGAGGTGCTACTGAAAAATGTGCAGCCTGTATGTAAGACAACAAATGTGGCAGATCAAAATGACTGACATTTCTTTGCATCCCAGATATTTAATGGAATTTCTTTAAGAAGAAGCTTCTGACAGAGGAAAATGGTTGAGGAATAGGGAGTTGTACAGACAGGGCCATCTTTCCATGACAAAGAGGCAAGTTTTCCAACCTTTGAACAATTAGCCACACACTGCCATTTTTTTTCTACAAATGGAGGATTACAAGCTAAAGAGGTAATGGGAAATATAGACCTATGAGACACGTTTGTATATGACCCCCTCCCAGAAGGAAGAAACAAAAGCAATGGGACAGATATGGAATTCCTTCCTCTCTTCTTCTCTCAGGCCACCATATATCCTCTGACTTTCTCCCTGGTATCCTAGTTATCTTTCTAGAAATAACATCTTTCTCTCCTTCTGAAGATCAATATGTGGCATTTGAACTTTCTCTCTCACCTCCAACCCCCCCCCCTCCAATTTGATGGATGCAAGTATCTGGTATGTGGTAGTCATATACAAACTACTTTTAAAGAGATCCATTATATATGAGAAATGCACTGACATCCACTTTGCAAAAAGATCATATGGAGTCTTTTAAGAAAAGTATAGAGGAAGATATTGATTCTAAAGAACCTTTTCAAAATGTGCTTCTATTAAGAGATTGTTGGGGTCCTCCTGGCCAAAATAAGCAGTCTTGGTAACAAGACTTTCTATCTGTGAGATAACTGTATTTTGTATGACAAATTTCAGATTTGCAGTAATATTTTATAATGGAGTATAACTCTAGATAAAAGAAGACAATGGAACGAAGAATCACCACATTGTAAACTTTTTCATTCATCTAACGTGTTTATAGCTAAATGCATCATGTCCCTCATCAGATGGTGAGCTCCTTGAGAGCAGGATTATGTTTTTATATTCTTCTTATTCCAGTACTCAGCACAGTGCCTGGCACATAATATGTCTTTAAGAAACATTGAAATTCTATGTCGATGTCATGTTCAGACCATTTCCTGCGAGAGTAGTCACTTTACTGTTCCCTTCCTAACTCTCTGGAGTTATCACATTTATCTGGACCCTGCCAAAAGAAAGGAAATCTTGCAGCTTTCAGCTCTGTATTACCAATGTGCCTTTGAACTCAGTTTATGGCTTCTACAGAAGGCTGACATGACCTCAACTTCTCTAGCTGACTCATTTCATAGTATTTTTATGATTCTGCAACACAGTTTAAAATGTCAATAATATAAAGACTGAGATTTGTGAGTTTAAAAATGGCCAAGCACATCCTTCTTTTGAACTAGATTCCAATAAATATGTTTCACAAGAGTTTTATATTGATTCAACCTTACAGATATGACACACGTTTAGCCTAACTGAATTTCTTGATTATTAATGTATTTGGAAAACATTAAGCTAATTGTAAATTCACCAGTATCAACTCAAGAGTTAAATATCAAAAATAAGGTAGAAAGGTAATTGCTTGCTTACAGAGAAGCACTCTAAAAATTAAACAATCCATTTAAACTCTCAGTCATAGGAAACAGGTCACATCTTTTTTTGCATTTCAATCTGATTTATATGGGAAGCTTAGTGGATTTTGCTTAATATCAAATGTTGCCTCTTTGATAAAGAATGTCCATGTCACAATCAAGATGTTTGCAAACACTTTCTGAATGTCTGACTTGACAGAACAAACTCCAGCTGTCAATGCTTTTGATTTCAACAGAATATTAGAATTGCTGGATGAGACCTCAATTTTGATGCCTTCTTTTTCACAAATAAGGAAACAGCTACAAAAAGAAGAAATTTCTCTAGTTGTATGAAGTTCAATCTCTGTCATGGTGCTGGGTTTTTTTTTATCATTTTCAAATGATCAACTGTATTTTTCTAAGGCAGATCTCATTTAGGTTTCCTGCTCCCTTTATATTTTCTACCTCATCATTTCTTTGTAAAACAATGAGAAATGCTGATCAGTCATCTAGGCATTTCTCAAGATTAACCTATAGATGACACATTAGTAATTATCACATAAAAAAACTATAATATACTAAAAATCAAACCAGAGCTTAAGGAGTTAAAACATATTTTCTTTTCATAAATAAAAAGGGTACTGAATACTGCAAGGCATTTTGCATGATGTGATGCAGAAAGCAACTGTGCAACTGTGACCTCACAACTGAAACACATTGCTCTCTTGAGGGTTTTGATACTGTTTCTAAAGCGACCACTATAAAAAGATAGGACACATGGAAACTACTTAGGTAAATCTATTGCAAAATGCACCTTCCTTAATCTCAGTCAAGGTCTAAAGTAAGAACTTGATTTCTTTCTTTTTGCTCCTTCATTGAGCATTACAAGTAAGTGTTAAAGACAATGCAGATGGTAATTGTCCAAATAGCAGAGGGCTTGACTTACTTTGACTAGACTAGGCAAAATACATAAGAGAGATACATTCAAAGCCCTCTAAGCAACAACTTCATTTACAACAGCAAGGAAAACAGTCAGATGATTGGGAAATAATAGAGCCAGAAATAGACATGCTCTGCATAAAAGACAGCTCTAAGACCTAATAATTGGAGGACATTCAATATTTATGAGTAGGTTGGATTAATAAGATAAAACTGCCTATATTGGTGTTATTTAATATCAAGTGGGCCCTCACTACTGCATGGCAAAACTTTTATTTTTCCCTGATCAACTCAGTGCTCCAGACAACTCTAATACTGTAAGCCCCAAAAGGGCTGCTGATCTACACTGGAAAAGAGAGAATTTCCTCACTATTCCCTGTCCCATTGAAATTGAAGATCCAGAAAAAAATCGAACAACACCTTAAAGTTGGTGAAGAATTTTATATTATTAGCTGGAGCTATGGCTCTCTCCAAGCAATTATTCCAAGCTTGTCCTCTTCACCTCAATCCTTTCACAGCAAGGGTATCAAATTCCTTGCTCCATGTGTAGCAAATTTGAATCAGATTAAATTTTAATTGAGAAATGATTAACAAAATATGTAACATGGTACAACACAGATAATGTTGATTTGTGGCTAAGTCAATATGGTGCTGACAGCATTTGAGTTTAATGCCATAAGCTTCCAACATTTGTCCTCACTCTCTCTCAGCAGAGAACCTAAACCTACATCACCTAGAAGAAGCAAGTCCTCTAACTGCCTTTCTCTCTTTCACCCCACATGAGCAAATCCCTCTTTTTTTTCCTTCATCCTTTGATGAACACATGGGCCTCCTGATAAGCCAAAACTCTCCACTTCTGTCCTTAATCCCCTTTCTTGTTTCCTGAAAGATCTTGTCCCAGAGGAACACACCACCATTCCCCCTCATCTTCAATCTCTCTTATCCATTACTGCCTTCTCTACCTTCTATCAACACACTTGGGTTTTTTTCATCCTCATAAAACCTCACATAACCAAAAATCTTCATTTCATTCTGCCATTCCCTCTAAACTACGTATAAAGTTGTCAAATCACACTATGTTTATTTTCTTATCTGCCTCACAAATATCCACTTTCTATGTGGTTTCTGACCCCACCACTGTACTACAGCTGCTCCATCCAAGTTTACCAAAAATCTCATGCTAAATCCAAAGTCTGAGTTTTTTTCAATCTTCATCCTTTCTGATTTCTTTGCATTTTTGGCCCTATCAAGGGTATTCTATCTCACATTTTCTCCTCGGTGTGACCCAGTTACAAAAATTAGTGACCCTACTTGGTTATCTTTGGTTATCCTACTATCTTCTCCAACAAAATAACTATTATGGAAATACATCTTATGTGATAGCACATGTATAGACTCTATCAGATTGCTTACTATCTTGGTGTGGGGATAGAGTTTGGAGCTCAAGGGTTTTATTAAATGTTATAAATAGCTTTTCATTTAATTGAGGAAAAAGTCATATGTAAACATATGCACACACATTTATGTTTTGTATGTGCAAATATGAATGTTGTATACATATATGTATGCATGCATACACACATACATACATGTATGTGAGTGTGTGTATGTGTGTGTTTATCACAGTATTGGGCCTAGAGTCAGAACAGAAAGACCTGAGATCAAATTCAACCTGTGATACTAGTCGTGCGATCCTGGGCAAGTCACTTCTGTTTGTTTCAGTTTCCTCATTTATAAAATGAGCTGGAGAAGGAAATGGCAAACCACTGCTGTATCCCTGCCAAGAAAACCCCAAATGGGGTCATAAAGAGTCTGACATGCCTGAAAAACTACTGAACAATAAAATATGTGCGTATATATGTATGTATATATGTGTATGTATATTATATATAATATGTATATAATATATACACATACGTATACATATATATAATGCTCTCTATACATATGGGTATATGTGTATCACACAGAAGGTAGCTCTGTGAATGGACAAGACAAAATGAATAAGATATTATGAGATATGATAAGCTTCAATAAATACAAAGGTTAGAGAATCCAGAAATGCATGGGTGATCATGAGGATGTAAACTTGGGCAATCAGCAAGTACAGTGTACCCTCAACAGAAAATGGAGTTCAGAATAAGGATAAATTCTAGGGACCAAAAGCATGGTTTCCTTGATAATTAGCAAGTACCATTTTTCCTTCTTGCATGAGGAAGTCTTGCCCCCTCACCAGTGACCTATATGCTGTGGAGTTGTCTCTAGATATCTGAGCTCATGATATTTTTTGCTGCCTCCTTTCATGAATCTTGTCTCCTATAAGATCTTTGGGTGTCTCTGTTGCTAATTTTATTCCTGTGTTGAAGTTCTATTCTGTGTCACCTAGCTTGGTGTCTATATTTAGGCATTTTTCTCCCATCCTCTTCCTTTTTCAGATGAAAGCCCTTTTGACTATATTAACAAGAACCAAGGCAAATGCATTCATATCATTCCCTTTGAGCTATACTCCACACCTGGGCAGTAGACCACGATTCATATATTTTAAGCTTCGATCCCTAAATCCAAGTCCCATTGTCAGGAGCAACCTTAAGCAGAAGTTTGTTCTAATATCAGACTTTATCTTCTGAAGCCCTGCCTTAAATCAGCAGGAGTGATTGAAAGAAATACCTTCTATGTTCCTGAAATTCTTGGCCAAGGCTTCAAAGCTCTTAACCTCCTAGATTTCTTCTGGCAGGGTCACTTGGGCCCACACACATCCGTAGAAGTAGACAACAGTAATCTGTTCTGACGGCACCAGAAAAATCCTGGCACTTGTTGGATAACTTGCTCCTGGAAGACACTCTTTAAATTATCAGGTTGAAAAATAGCTGCCCCCCCACCCAGTATTCCTCAGTGGGGTGTTACTAGCTCCATCTGCTTGCCTCTTCCTTTGACACTCACCTCTTAAAGTGAGATCTCACCTGAATGTACTTGTGAAAATTCCACTGTGGGTCCTTGGAAAATGAGCATCTCTTTTCTCCTTGAAGGGTCCTTCCTCTTCTGCAGAAAAGCATCCTGATTCTTTGCTCTACATTGGCAGTTGTCCGTTTTCCTTTAGTCCTGTGTCCCAATTTTCAACCCTCCACTCTGGAGAATTTCCATCTGCCTTTTCAGAGTTTTTAAATTATTCCTCATGTAGAAGTTTTTCAGCTTATTTTTGTTTGTTTGAAAGAAGACTCTTTGCCTTTCAAACACAGCCATGCCCCAAACCCCCTTTTCCTTCTCTTCTGGAACAGGGAGCACATTGTACTTCAATCATAGATAATAAATACTTTGCCCTGCCATAAAGATAACCATGTGTAGTATACAAATTTTTCTCCTCCCCTCATTCTTTCTGGAGAGGCTGCTAAGCTGCACAGTGGACGGCATGCCAACCTATGTCCCAAAGATGCCTCTGATACTGACTGCATAATTGTGGGAAAATCACTTCCCATCTCTCAGCCTCAGCTATCTCATCCATCAAATGGGGAAATAATGGCACAACCCACAGGGCTGTTGTGGAGAGGACATAAGGTAGCATATCTAAAGCACTTCGCAAAAATATCATAACCACTATCGTGCTATCATTATTCTTTTGCCTGTAACATTTTTGGCTAATTTCTTTAGGGAAAAATATCTCACCTATTGAGCACTTTTCACCTTATTGCAATTTGATAACCATGTCAAGAAGCTTGCCTGTGTCTTGTCAGTTTCCTTCAATGACTCATGTCCTTTTTTTTGTTATTCCCCATTAGGCTTAAGAACCCTGCTGATGCTTTTCTCCACCTTTAGCTCTTCTGCATCTCCCTGAGTTTACTTGCACACATTTTCTTCTCTAAATTCTTTTTTTTATTCACTGCCCCGTTATCACTGTGGTCTGAGGAATCATCCTGCCATTCCTCTCTCCAAATTCCATCGCAGCTGACCCCGATCACTTCTTCCAAATGGCTTCTCCTTTCCTGTCCTCCCCCCAGCATGAGGACTTTTTTTTTAAATCTTTCTCCCAGCACATTCAAAAAGTCTTTAATTTCAAGTTTAATTTCACAGATGCTTAAATCCCTAGTAAGTGAAGTCTCAGTAACATGAATACCGTCAAGGAAAACAATGAAAGGTAGTACAGACATCTCTCCTTAGCCCCCATCCTATGGAGAATCTCACTGTGAGGAAGGGGCTTTGGAGGAAGGGAAAGTGTCTGCAAGCTCACCTGCTCTTGGCAGCCATATAATCGGCCTTATTTTTGGAATTTTCCTCAATATGCCCACGTGGTTTTAGAACTTCTAACCATGCACCCAAAACCCACTCTTTCCTCCACAACATAGCAGATGTGTGATGAACACTTGTAATGAGAGAGAGAAACTAAGACATTTCATGCACTTAATTTATTTAAATATGTTCTTCAATCATTTCAGTCATGTCTGACTCTTCATGAGCCCGTTTGGGGTTTCCTTGGAAGAGATATTGGAATGGTTTGCCTTTTCCTTCTCCAGCTCCATTTACAGATCAGGAAACTAAGGCAAACAGGGTAATGGGACTTGATATTATCTAAGAGTTGAACTCAGGAAGATGAGTTTTCCTGACTTCAGGCCTGGTACTTTATCTGCTACACCATCCAGATGCCCTGTTTATTTAAATGTAAATTATGATAATAGCAATCGGCATCTATATAAGGTTTTCAAAGCTTGTAAAGCCCTTAACATATTTCATGTCTTTCAGGTCTCAGAACACCTCTGTGAGATAAGTAGTTTTTCCCACTTAGCAGATGAATAAACAGAGGCTAACAAAATCTAAGTGATTTATCCAGGATCACACAGCTGAGAAGAATAGGAGTCAAGATTTTAAAAAATCTCTTTTTAATAGCCACTGTTCAATGCACTTTGCCACCTAGTATTACAAAGTAAATTTTATCCCAATTTAATATTATATTCACTAAATCATTATCATCTCTCTATCATTTATCTAACTTCTCTCTCTCTATATATATATATGTATATATATAATATAGATATATGTGTGTATATTGTATATATGCTTTGTGTTCAGGATAGCTTTATAAAACACTGAATCAGGAAATACCTATTTTTCAAGTGCCTTCTGCCTAATTTTAGTGCTTTGTCTAAAAAGGAGCCTGAATGTGTGAGGGAGGCTGAGGGTACTCAGAGACAGGAAGTCTCAGATCAGCTAGAAATAAACAGGATCAGATGAGGAAAGGGCCATATCCTGTCCCAGGTGGCTCTAGGGCTAGTTAGTGTCAACACCATCACACCTGCCATCCTCACCTGAGAGGAATCTCACAGTTCTAGGGAGGGAGGAGGGGGAAGGAAAAGTAAAATCCACATAAAATGGTTTCTAAACCTTAACCATAAATAATATGTCCATTACTTAAATTTCTAAATGGGCAAATACTACAGGTTATAGGAGGAAGAAAACACATACTATGCTTTTAAAACAAGATTATACTTTCTAATTTATATTAAATAATGTTAGAATAGTAGAGAGGCATTAAGACAGAATAAAGACCAGGCATCCTAGTCAGGAGTACCTGAGTTCAAGTTTCATTTCTGACACATAATGGCTGAGTGACCCTAGATATGTCATTCTCCTTCACAGTATTCCAGACAATAATAAGACTGCAAGGTCCAGGAAAGCTGCTGATCTACATTGACAAGAAGAGAGTTTCCTCACTATCAGTCTCTGATACCATTGAAACTACAGGTCTAGAAAAGGCATTAAATAAATAGCATCTTAAAGTTTCCACATAGTTTTTTTTGTGTGCTTCACAACAACTATGTAAGGTAAGTCCCACAAATACACTTTACAGATGAGGAAACTAGGGTTCAGAAAAGTCATCCAAATAGGTACTTCCTGAACTCTTTGGAGCCCTATTGACCTCCCTTTGCCCCAGGATACTCACTCTCTCCTCTCTGGGTTTTTGTGGTACTGCTTTTCTTTCAATTTCCTGATATGGTCTGAATGTTCCTTAGTCTACCATTCTGGATTCATTTCCTACTCCTTGCGTTGACTAGGCTTGGTTCTGGACTGTTTTCTTTTCTCTCTTTATGCCCTCACTTCATGACAGCAAAGTGGTGCACATGGAACATTGGGTCTAGAATCAAGAAAACTTGCATTCAAATCAGATCTCAGACATGCACAGGTCATGTGACCCTGGGGAAGTCCCTTAACCTATTTGCCTCAAATTCCTCAACCATAAAATTGGATTAATAATAGCATCGACCTCCTAGGCTTATTGTGAAGATCCAATAAGAATATCTGCAAAGTGCTTAGGACAGTACTGCTTAGGCAAAGGGCAGGCACTCTATAAGTGATGATGATGATGGTGGTGGTGGTGATGACGGTGATGATGGTGATGAAGGTGATGGTGATGACAATGATCCCAATTAAGGAGATGGTTCCAAGACATTGTTGTCTAGCCTTAGTCTCTCTCCTGATTTCCAATTCTGTTTTAGCAGTTGCATACCAAAATGTGTTAAATTCATCATCTCCCATGCCCTTCATTCTTGTTTATTTTTCTGTTTGTGTTGAGGGCACCATCATCCTTGAAGTTACCCAGGTTTGCAATTCTGGAGTCCACGTCACCTTTTTAATCTTCCTTCATCCCCATCACTAATCAGTCACCAAGTGCTCCCTCAATAACATATCTCATGTCCACCCCTCTTTCCCCACTCACACAATCCTAACAGTTAGTTTAAGCCCTAGTCACCTCTTGCCTTACCTACTGGGATAGCCTCTTAATTGGTCTTGGTGCCTCTAATTAATCCTATCTGATCCAATTTGATGGTTTTAATAAACCATGAGCAGAACCATGTCAGTCCCCTATTGAATCACTCCCCTATTGAATCAATTCCAACAGCCTCTAGTATCAAATGTGAATTGCTCTATTTAGCCTTTAGAACCATTTATAATTTGATTCTACCTATCCTTTAGAAATTTAATACTCTTTACCACTCTATATGCATTGAGAAGACTGGGTGAAGTTGAAGACCAAAGGTAGCTCCAAGAAGCTGTAGCTTGGCAATGGCCTCACCATGGTAAACCATCTCAGCAAAAGAGCTAAACCAGATTAAGGGTAACAGACTCCAATCTGCCAGTGAATTGGAAGGGGTGTCTACTTCAAGCACATGAAGACTTCCACTGGCAGAATGAGAGGGCCCTTTGAAGCACTTAGAGCTTCGGTCAGGCACCGAAGATGTAAAGAGCCATCCTGGACCATCGTTAGTCATCCTAACTTTTGTCCGGCCACTGGACATCAATGATGACTTTTTGCCACTCTACCTCACTTAGATCCAATTCATTCAAAAGTCAAAATATCACCAGTGATGTCACTGGTTCTCTTGAAAAATGAAGGATGAACCACAACATATCCATTGTATGTTCCAACCAGTACAGCCCTTTTGCTCTTCCTAAGACAGGACATTCAGTCTCCCATTTCCATTGTTCTATAAATGTTGTTCTGAATGGTGGAATATACTGCTTCAGCACCTGTACCTATTAAAATTCCCAGTCTCCTTCAAACCTAAATTAAAGAACTTATCAGAAGATGCCTTTTATAATCCTCCCAAAGGAGGATGCTTACACACACACGCGCGCGCGCGCACACACACACACACACACACACCTTTTACTAACTATACATGTTCATGCTGGGTCTACTGACAGTAAGTTTCTTAAAAGCAGGGAATAATTTCTTTTTGTCATTATAACTGCAATGTTTCACATTTTATGCTTAGTAAATATTTATTGATCAATCAATAGTAAAATGTCAGAGACAGGATTTGAACCAAGATCCAATGCTGTACCTTCTGAACTATACTGCCCCTTCTTCAAAAAGCCTTTCTCCACCACCACTCTCAGCTGCTACTGCTGATACATGGAATTTCTTCCTGTGAAAACTGCCTATTCGTATCCGTTGACCATTTATCTTTTGGAAAATGATGGTAATAGAAATTTGAATCAGTTTTTTTATACATCTTGGATAAGAAGCTTTTATGAGAAACTTAATGCATAGATTTATTTTTCCTTTTCTTGTTTTCCTTCTAATTTTAACTATATTAGATGTTTGTAAAAAGCTTTTAAGGTTTTATATATTCAACATTTAACATTTTTATCTAATGGGAGACCCTCTATCACTTCTCTCTTATCTTGTCAATAATAGGCTTTCAATAAAAATAGACTAACTTCCAACAAAATAATCAGTTGTAGGGGTAAGGAATGAAGTCAATGTCTCACACTGACAGGGCTACTCACATGTACATAGCAGATAGAGATACTTCCTGGAGAAAGGAAGCGATACCTCCCATGTATCAGTATGCCAGTCATGAATTAGTTACTTGTTTTCAGTGAATAGTCTAATGTAAAGTCAAATATATTATGTATAACTGTTACCATTATCCCCTGTATGAATAATGGAAAGACATATCTAAATTTAACTTGGTCCAAATGAATGCTTCAAAACCAATGGAAGGTTTAAAAAATATTACCTTAATGTGATCACTACAGGTCCCTTAAATCATTAAGCAGGAAGTGGTAAATAAAGGAAGGCAATCTTTGATCCTTTTAAAAATAAAAGATGGGAGTGGGGTTCTTTATTACTCTTATTTGTATTTGGTATAGTTTTGTTTTGTTTTTCAGGAATAAAAAGAACAAAGTGGATAAAGAGCTAGTTATGGACTCTAGAAGACCAGGGCTCATACTTCTCATAACAGATAACCGTGTGGCCCAAGCCAAGATACTTAAAGTGTCAGTGTTCTAAGAAACTCCACCAAGATCAATTGCAGCCAGGAACACCCAGTCAGGAGACCTGTCATCCCCCAAGGTAAAACACCAATAAAATCACAGGACTGGGGTCCCACTCCCAACCCCTAAAAAGCAAAAATTTTAAAAATCACTTTCAAAGGCATGAATGTTTAATTAAGACACATCCTACATCCTAAGCTTAATCACTCCATTCTATAGCATGCACAGATATGCTTAATTTACTGTGAAAACCTGAATAGATTTATATATCTCTTCTAGAAATAACTCAATATTCAGTAACTGTTCAGTACACTGGGATTGATTTTGCTTCCAAATGAACAGACAGTAATAAAAGACTTTGCTGTGGCCCTAGGAAAGTATGATGCATTTTCTTGTTATAGGTCAACATGAAATGAATAGTGCATAAAATTTCTTCTTCAAACGCTGCTTTATACCTTGTGCCCCTGAATCATAGATTACTACATTTAACCCATTCTTACCATACTACACTTGAGCAGATTTATAAATGTTAAAAGGCAATGAAGTATCTTCCCTTAGTGGGGGGAGAGGAAGGGACCATTCTGTTAAAAAAATTTCATTAAACTTCCTAAATAAATCCACCTAACTCATGTAACGCATGTACTAAAGGGTCAGCGGAATTATGAGGAGAACGTCACATTTCCTCTTCCTCCACTGATCTTCTATCATGGCATATGAATAACCCACACATTTAGGATTGTCTAGTTCCTGTGCTAGAAGACCAAGGTAACAAGTTATGGGTTTAGAGATACTCCTGATATGTCCACAAGTGTTAAAGTCTTCTATTCTGAAAAAGATACACAGATATCAATTACAGGAAAAGGGGTTTTGTGTGTGTGTGTGTGTGTGTGTGTGTGTGTGTGTGTGTGTGCGTGTGTGTGTTGATTTGATTTGATCTGATCTGTTTGTTGTTAGCATCTATTTAAATGTTAAAAATTCTAATACCCTGAGCTCTAAGTCTGGAAGGACAAGAGTATCAGGTGGAATGGCATTCCTGCTGCTCCAGAGATTGAGATTGGTGAATCCTTGAGTTAAGAAATTCTAAGGTGAAGTAGTATAGAAGTCAATTGGGTGTCTACAGTAGAGCCGACACCAATATGGTGAGTCCCTAAGAGCTTGCTTTGGAGCCAGAAAGACCTGCACTCAAGAGTTGCCTCTGAGATAGATAGATATAGACATAAATGTTGATATAGACAAATAGATACAGATATAAGTATAGATGGATAGATATACAAATCTATCTATACACACGTGTGTGCATATGAACATATGTATATGTGTGTATTTATATTTTTATATATATGTGTGGTGTGTGTGTGTGTATGTACACACACACACTTTGTGCTTTAATCTCTCATTGTTCATTTCTAGCTCTCTAAGACTATGCTACAGATAACTGGTATTGTATAGGGAATTCCCTACAGCAACAAAATCCCAAATCTAGGTCCTATTCCTAACCTATTTCTTCTCAATACCCCTTCTTCTTGGCCTTACTGGGGTACTTATCACTTTTTCTCTTGGTTTCTATGGCATTGATACTTCCTGGATCTCCTACATATATGCCCAGCCTCCCTTGGTCATTCATCATTCAGATAAAGACGTGGGTACATTACATGTGGGGCTGCCCCAAAGCTCTGTCTTAGATCCCATTCTTTCTATATCATCTGACTTACTGATCTGGGTTCAGTGATAATCTTTATATAACTGATTCCCAGATGTGTGTGTTTATGTGTATAAGAAGCCTTCATCTTTTTTCTGTGTCTCATAAGACAAAATGTTAGATATTTTTAATTGGATTTTCTACAGGCATTTTAAGCATATGTCCAAATCAGAACTCATGATTTTTTCCCAAAAAACCTTACCTTTCCTCTGAGTTTCCCTACTGTAGAAGAAAGTATAACCATCCTTTCTAGTTACCCAGGTTTAAAACTTGCACTCATCTCACATATCCAAGTACTTGCCTCCTCCTCATATCTCATCCATCAATCCCTTCTCTCCACACTCCCAGGGACTTAAGTAATTCAGTCCATCTTCCCCTTCTGCCTGGCCTATTATGACAGTCTCCTGCACCATTCTGATCAATGAACTGTCCTAATCAACAAATTCCAGTGATACTCTAATACCTCAAGGATAATATATTAACTTCATTATTTGTCACTTAAATTCCTTCACAATATGACCCCATCCAACCTTTTCAGTCTTCTATTTTACTCCTCCTCCTCCCCCTGCTCTCCATTTATTGTATAATCAAGCCATTTTTGACTGTTTGCTCTTCTGCATACACAAAACTACATTTTTTTAATCTTCATGCTTTTCTAAAGACTGTCTCAGTTGCCTAGAACACATTCCTTAGAAAAAATCCTTTTCTGTTTTTCAAGAACCAGTTTGCCTTTCCTTAGCCAGCTTGGAAACTTTCCACTCCCAGGGGCTCACCACATTGGTGTCAGCCTTACTGTAGACATCAAATGGGCTTTTGCAGTACTGCAACTTAGGGATCCACCAGTTTCACCCTCTGGAACAGTGGGGATTATCTACCTACCATATTTCTCTGCCTTCTACATTCAGCCTTTTCTTACTCCTCCAAGTTGTTAATGCATCCCTTCCCCAAACTACTTTGGATTCATTTTGCATGGACTATGTTATGTGTGTATTATGTTCATGTTGTCTCTCCCACTGAAATATAAATGCTTTGTGAGCACAGGTTGTTTCACTTTTGTCTCGATATCCCTGGGACTTAGCATAGAACCTGGCATGCAAGGCTTAATAAATGCCTATTAATTAATTGACTGATTATACCTTTACATGGATCTGACCCTACTCAAAAACTATGTGGCAACAATTCTGTTGAATATATCTCAAAAAAAGCAAAAGCACATGTTTACCATAGAAGGAAAAGATGGAAGGAAGGAAGGAAGGAAGAACAAAAGGAAGGAAGAAGAGTTTATCAGGTGTCTGCTATGTGCCAGGCAGTGTGCTAAGACCTTATAAAAATGATCTCATATGATCCTCATAACAACCCTGGCAGGTAAATGTTATTATTTTTCCTATTTTACAGATGAGGAAACTGAGGCAGGCAGAGGTTAAATTGTCACAAAGCTATAAAGTGTAGGAAGCCAAATGTGAACCTCCTGACTGCATGCCATGCACTGCACTGCCTAGAGGGTAGGGTTTATCACAGGTTTCTAAAATTGTGATATATATCTGGCCCAAATAGAGTTCTATATGGCAGTGACAGCTTTGGAGCTAAGAATAACCATAACTGTGTGGGCAAATTTGTGTGTAATCACACTTCTATTGTCCAACTTAAGACACTTCTGAAGGAGTGACTATCTCTATTTTGTTTATCATCCTGAGAACTTAATAAAAGTGTCTAATACATAATCATAGTTGCTTATGTCAACTAAGAGTGGAGAAGAAGAGCTGTGGGTCAACAGGTTTATTTTGTAAGCAATTTCCAAAACATCTGTAAGATTATACTTAACCATTTACAAATAAACACATAGCATTTTAATGAAGGGATTTCTATCCTATCATTCAAGGACTTGGTATCTTGGTTGGTTAGCAGCATATAATTTAGGATGAACTGAAGAGGGCATATCTAATTCGAGTTTTTTATACTCCTGAAGAACAGGCAGCATATAAGGGTGCTAGAACTGGAATCAGGGACACCTGAGTTTAAATCTATCCTCAGACACTTACTAGCTCTGGGACCCCGGGCAAGTCACTTAATTTTGCCTCAGTTTTCTCAATTATAAAATGAGATGCGGAAGAAAATAGCAAACCATTCCAGTATCTCTGCCAAAAACAAACCTAAAGTGGGATGATGAAGAGCTGGGCACAAGTAAAAAACAACTGAGAAGCAACAAGAACAAATCAAATATCACCTTCAGAAATTTGTTGATATTTTTTCTTACTTTCACTAAACCAGTCACTTGTTTGAAGTTAACAGTCCCTTCTCTTTCCAAAAGTTTTTTTTTCAAATCAAATGTGTTTTATATAATAAGTATGGATGTGTGTTTGTTCTATATTAAAAACTTTTAAAAACTAAGACTTCTAAAGTACAACATAGGATCATTTTGGTACCAAATGGTGACAGTAATCTCGCCATAACTTATACTCTACAGACATAGTGGCAAAACTGCTTGAGGCTGGGTAAGGACATCCATTCTTAAGCCTATAGCAAGGATTTCTGAAACTATAAAGGATTTCCCTGAGATGATGTCATGATAAATATTTATAAGGGTGCCTGGCATTAAAAAGTAAAATCTGAAGGGACTGAAATTAGAAAATCTCTATAGCAATCATACCCCCACCCCAAAACAAAAAATACTTTCTCTCAGTGGTACCTGCTTTAGAGGGATGTAGTAAGGATCAAATGAAAGAATATACATAAAACTTTTTGGGAACCATAATGTGCTATATAAATATCAGTTATTATTTTTTCCATTGAACTGGTACTCTTTCTGTGCCTGTGGATCCTGTAAAAGCTTTACCTTTTTGCTACCATAAATACTATAAATGCCTCACTACTAACACCTTCCTTCCATCCTGCTGATATTGGGTCAAATGGGACATGGAGCTATTCATCTGCTGACCTTGTTGTCTATTCACAGCTGTTCTTATAGATTGTTTTTTGTTTGTTATGCCATCTTACTGAAAACAACCATGCATAACTTCATTTCCCTTTGGGTCATCTTACATTTTAATTCTCTGACAATAACAGCATTGTATGAGTCCTAGAAGCACCACAAGTCTAGAGGAATACTGATGTTAAAAATCCAGAAGATGGCTGCAGAGATGATTGAGATCATTAAAATGCTGTGATTCCTCAACAGCAACAACAGGCAGCCTTGAAAAATCATCTTTCTCTTCAATTTTCAATTGAGCATTTGGTCATTTGTACTCTCCCTCCAAGATAGATAAATAGAGATATATAGACATATGCTGATAGATGGGCTCTATAGAGTTCCCATCTCGCTTTGTATCATTGCCCAGCCAATAGGTATCCTTCATCACTTTGATGGCAAGGTTAGGGCAAATGCTGTTGAGTGATTATCAATCTCATTTAAGAAGCTCTGAAATATTTCAGATTTGACATAATGCCATCTGTAAACACGAACACCAGGATCACTGGAAAGCCTTTTCAAAAGATGGTAGTACATATGCTGTGATTATTTTCATGGTGGTCATTTTTCATAATGTATCATGAATGGCATCATATTGGATGAATACAAAACAAGGTTTCCTATTGCCTTTAAATAAATGATAGAAGAGAATCCCATAAACTCCTTTCTTTTTCTTTGCTAGATCAACTTATGAGCCATCCTTCCCATTCAAGAGTAAATCTGTTTTTCATTATTTGAGAAAGAATGTTGGATGATGATATACAGTACCTGCAGAAATATGGCCATTCCTTGGTCATTAATCAAAGATTTCACATTTAGAGTATGAAAAGGCAGGCTAATCTTTATAGATGGCCTAAAAACCATGTGATTATTAAGACTCATGGCCTCAATAACTACAAATAAGCAAGGGAATCAACTAAGATTGAGGCCTTTCTTATCCAGCACAACCTTGTGATTGAGACTCCCCTCAGAAAGGACATGAACTTGAGGCTGCCAATTAGACAACAACCTGACATTCTGGGTGGATGCCTTTCTCCCAGGGGGCATTACACAGTCCCTCACAACCAAGACTAATGAAAAGTCTATGCTTTTGACCCTTTCAGAAGGCAAGCAACTATTCTGCAGCTGAATGGAGACCTCATTCAACCTCTATCTGGAAAAAGAAAATACCCCATGGTAAAGAATGGGAAGATAATGTCCCTAGTTCTTACTCTCCAATGTTATGGCTTTATACTTTCATTATCAATAAGCTACAGAGGTGGAGGACAGATTAATGGGACAATACTTTTCTATTTTCAGTTGTTTGGGACAATATCATTCTATTTCCAAGAAGCACATTGCTCATGAACTAAGCTTCTCTCTTTAAAGTATATGTATTTTGTACTAGCTTATTTGAGTATAATAAAAATGTTGTGTTTGCTTATCTATGAATATGTCATCTCCCCTAATTAAATGGAAGATGCTTAAAAGCAGTGACTAGAGCTGCCTTTAAGATCAACTGGGTGGTTCATTCTTTTTTCCTTCTTTTTTTAATGTTTATTTATTTTTAGTCTTCAACATTCATTTCCACAAAATTATGAGTTCCAAATTTTCTCCCCATCTCTCCCCCATCCGAAAAAGCTGTGCATTCTGATTGCTCCTTTCCTCAATCTATCCTCTCTTCTATCACACCCATCCCTTCCCTTATCCCTATCTTCTCTATTTTCTTGTAGGGCAAGATAGATTTCTATACCCCATTGCCTGTACTTCTTATTTCCAGGTTGTATGCAAAAACAATTCTCAACCTTTGTTCCTAAAACTTTGAGTTCCAACTTCTCTCTCTCCCTCCCTCCCCACCTATCGACATCCCACTGAGAAGGCAAGTAATTCAATATAGGCTCTCTATGTGTAGTTTTGCAAAAGACTTCCATAATAGTCATGTTGTGTAAAACTAACTATATTTCCCTCCATCCTATCCTGCCTCCCATTCATTCTATTCTCTTTTGATCTTGTCCCTCCCCAAAAGTGTTTACTTCTAATTATTTCCTCCTCCTATTTGCCCTCCCTTCTATTATTCCCCCACCCCACTTATTCCCTTCTCCTGTATTTTCCAGTAGTGTAAGATAGATTTTCATACCAAATTGAATGTTCATATTATTCCCTTCTTAAGCCAAATGTGATGAAAGTAAGCTTCACTTTTTCCCTCTCACCTCCCCTTTTTCCCCCTCCATTGAAAAAGCTTTTTCTTGCTTCTTTTATGAGACTTAATTTGCCCCATTCCATTTCTCCCTTTCTCCTCCCAATATATTCATGTCTCACCCCTTGATTTTATTTTTTTAGATATCATCCCTTCCTACTCAGCTCACTCTGTGCTGTCTATGTGTGTGTGTGTGTGTGTGTGTGTGCATATATATAATACCTCCAATGACCCAAATACTGAGAAAAGTTTCAAGAGTTACAAATATTATCTTCCCATGTAGGAATGTAAACAGTTCAACTTTACTAAATCCCTTATGATTTTTCTTTCCTGTTTACCTTTACATGCTTCTCATATTGATTCTTGTATTTGACAGTCAAATTTTCTATTCAGCTCTGATCTGTTCATCAAAAATGCTTGAAAGTCCTCTATTTCATTGAAAAGTCTTTTTTCCCCTAAAATATTATACTCAGTTTTTCTGGGTAGATGATTCTTGGTTTTTATCCTAGTTTCTTTGACTTCTGGAATATCCTATTCCACGCCCTTCGATCCCTTAATGTAGCAGCTGCTAGATCTTGTGTTATCCTGATTGTATTTCCACAATATTGGAATTGTTTCTTTCTAGCTGCTTGCAGTATTTTCTCCGTGACCTGGGAGCTCTGGAATTTGGCCACAATGTTCCTAGGAGTGTCTCTTTCTGAATTTCTTTCAGGAGGTGATGGGTGGATTCTTTCAGTATATATTTTGCCCTCTGGTTCTAGAACATCAGGGCAGTTTTCCTCAATAATTTCATGAAGGATGATGTCCAGGCTCTTTTCTCGATCATTACTTTCAGGTAGCCCCATAATTTTACCTTTTTCTCTCCTGGATCTATTTTCCAGGTCAGTGGTTTTTCTAAGGAGATATTTCACATTATCTTCTATTTTTTTATTCTTTTGGTTTCGTTTTGTAATTTCTTGGTTTCTCATAAAGTCATTAGCCTCCATCTGCTCCATTCTAATTTTTGAAGAACTATTTTCTTCAGGGAGCTTTTGAACCTCCGTTTCCATTTGGCTGATTCTGCTTTTTAAAGCCTTCTCCTCATTGGCCAATTGAGTTAGCCTGTTTTTAAAGGTGTTATTTTCTTCAGCATTTTTTTGAGGCTCCTTTAGCAAGATGTTTACTCGCTTTTCATGATTTTCTTGCATCACTCTCATTTCTCTTTCCAATTTTTCCTCCATCTCTCTTACTTGATTTTCAAAATCCTTTTTGAGCTCTTCTATATACTGAGAACATTGCATATTTATTTTGAAGGTTCTGGATGCAGAAGCCTTGACTTTTAGATCTTCCTCTTATGGTATGCAGTGTTCTTCCTCATCCAAAAAGGTGGAAGAAAATACCTGTTCACTAAGAAAGTAGCCTTCTACAGTCTTATTTTTTCCCCTTTTGGGGGCATTTTCCTGGCCGATTACTTGACTTTTGAGTCTTTTGTAAGGAGGAGGGTATACTCTGGGAACCTATATGTTCTCAGTTCCTCCAACGTGGCACAATCAAGGGAGAGGAGCTTACTCTTATCCTGGCCTGCACTCTTATCTGTGAGCAACCACAAGCACTCTGTTCTTCCCAGGATCTGTGAGTATAATTCCCTCTCCACAACCCACTCCAGCTCTACCATGCCAGCACTCTTCCTCAACCCAGGACAGTCACTCAGGGATGAGATCCAGATCAACTGCTTAATTCCTCCAGGGGCTTTAGGCTGAGGGTCCCAAAAATGGAGGCTGATGCTGCAGTTGCTGTTATGAGAGGGGGTAGATCCTGTTTTCTTCTCACTCAGGTGAAAGAGCTTTCTCACTGACCTTTGCAGCTGTCTTTGGCATTTGTGATTTAAGCATTCTGGGAACTGCAGCTGCTGCCAGGGATGAGCTTGTTCTGGTCATGTCCCTGCAACACGTGACCAAGGGCATGCTGTGCTCTGCACTTGGTGAGACAGATCTTTCCTGTGGGCCTTCCAGGCTGTCTTGGCCTGGAAATCTCTTTCACTCTGTCATTTTGTGGCTTCTGCTGCTCTAGAAGTTTTTTAGAGTCATTTTTACAGGTATTTTATGGGCTACGTAGGGGAGCTTCTAGAGGTCCATCCTTCTACTCCACCATTTTTGGGTAGCTCATTCTTTGAAAAGGAAATGTGAGACAATGAAAAGAGCATGGGCTTTTGAGTAAGAGAACCTAGGTTCAAATCCCACCTTCAGCACCAACCTCCTATGTGAAGTTGAGTACTTCAAGGGAGTCACCCTCCCTGAGCCTCAGTTGTTTTTTTTCAAAATTTATTAATTTGTTTTCAATTTTCAACAGTTCTTTCTATAAGCCTTAAATTTTCTCCCCCTCCTTCCCCCTTCCCTCTTCAAGAGAGTATACAATCTCGTATGGACTCTACACATACATTCTTATTAAACACATTTTAACATTAAGCATGTTGCATAGAATAATTAAAACAAATGGGAGAAACTATGAGAAAAAAAACAAAACATAACAAAAGAGAAAATAGTGTGCTTCATTCTGCATTCTGACTCCATAGTTATTTCTATGGATGTGGATGGCATTTTGCATCGTGAGTCCTTTGCAAATATTTTAGGTCCTTGCATTGCTTTAAAGGCCTAAGTCTATCAAAAACAGTCCTTGCACACTATTCTCCTAGTTCTGCTCACTTGACTCAGCATCAGTTCATATATGTCTTTCCATGTTTTTCTGTTCTGCCTGTTCATTATTTCTTATAGCACAATACTATTCTATTACATTCATATACCACAACTTGTCCAGCCATTCCCCAGTTGATGAGAATCCCCTTGATTTCCAGTTCTAGGCCACCACAAAAAGAGCTGTTATCAATATTTTGTGCATGTGAGTCTTTGTTCCATTTTTATGATCTCTTTGGGATACAGTCCTAGAAGTGGTATTACTGAGTCAAAGGGTATGCCCATTTTTATTGCCCTTTGGGCACAGATCCAAATTACTCTCCAGAATGGTTGGATCAGTTCATAGCTCTACCAACAGCGAATTAGTGTTCCAGCTCTCCCGTATCTTCTCCAACATGTATCATCTTCTTGTTTTGTTATGTTAAACAATCTGATAGGTGGGATGTATTACCTCAGAGTTGTTTTGATTTACATCTCTCTAACAAATAGTGATATAGAGCATTTTTTGAAATGACTATAGATAGCTTTAATTCCTTCCTCTGAAAACTGCCTGCTCATATCCTTTGATCATTTATCAATTGGGGAATGACTTGCATTCAGTTCTTTCTAATTTCAAATATTTCTAAATTTCTAATATTCAGTTTTTTTCATCTCTAATATTAAGGAATTAAACGAGCTTGCTTCCAGGATTCCTGGGAGCTCTTGATGTATGATTCTATGACTGTGGAAAGAGTCATCCTTGTTTGCTCACCTATCAAAGTAAACCATTATACTAATAACGGCATGTTAAAATCAGTCTTACCAAAATACCATTTTCATAGTATTACTCCTAGCTTTCCCCTCCCCTAGGCCAAGTTTGAAGATGGATCCATGACTTCCCTCCAAAGTTCCTTATACTTTTCCCCAAACTTCCTGTTATTTCTGTCTCAGTCTTCTGTCAATGAAAATTAGAACTTGAAACTAATCTCCTTCTTGTCTTTTCCTACACCACTTAAAAGATGAAACTGTCACTAAGACAAGTCCAGAAAATATTAGCTATTACACCTCTGGCAAAAAGGAAGCTCCAACAATTGACCAGGAAATTAAAGCCCTCCAACAGGGCTCTATCAAGCACCCCTTCTCATGCCAGTATTGGGCTCCATCTCCTGAATGGCTCATCAATTTCATCTTTTTTGTCCATAAAGTCTGTAGGTCCAGCAACAATGTTACTTCTATTTCTGCCTCCTCTTATCTTTGGTCAAAGATTTTTCAGCACACGTTAATTTTACAATGATGATGAAGATGAGAGTGAAGTAACCTTTATCTATATAATACATTCAACTTTGCAAATGTCTTTGTATATGAGAGGTTTCAGATGCCTCTTCATTAAATAATTGGTACAGAGAGCACAGATTTACTGATTGAATCAATTAGTAAGAGCCAAGTATGAACAAACAGATAAGTTGTAGTAGCTTGGTTACACTCTATGAATTTTTCTATAAAACAGCGAGCCAGAACCTGGGATTACTGTGCTTTACAGGTTAAAAAGAGAGATCAGTCTTGTCAAGGTCCTGGAAGGAAAGGGCAGAAGGAGAAAATGTCTCATCTCTACCCTCTATCCTTGATCAGTGGAAAAAACAGAATCCAAGATAAGAAGACAGTTCACAGATTCTTCAAGGGAGAAGAGAAGAAAAACAAAAAGGGGCTTCCCAAGATGCTATGGCTTAATCTCTTGCCATTTGTGCTCTAGTACACAATAGTTACAAATTAAACGTGTCTGAAAAGGAGAAAATGTGGTCATTGAGACACAGTGAAAGCCTGAATTAAGATGGTAGCAAAGAGGAGGGAGAGAAGATAGATGGTAACAAAGATACTGCTTAAGTATAATTCATAAGATTTACTGTCTAATTGGAGGAATAAATGAATGAGGTAGAGTAAGAAGACAAAGATTAGTGAGGGTTAATTCTTGAGTGGCAGAGAGGATGGTAGGTGGCACCACAGGGCTCAATTATGACCAGAGAGCGAAAGATTTACAGCTGAAAAGGATCTTAGAGATAATTCACTGCAAAACCTGCTATTTACGGGAGAGCAGAGGGAGACCACTGAGGTTAAATGAGCAATCTAAGTTCACACAAGGAGGAAGTAGCAAATCCTCAATCTAAGCCAGTTTTTTTTGTCAACTACAAGCATTTGAAGTTCAACTCAATTTTGATTTCCTACAGTTTAAACTATTTTAAATTGTGGCTAATGTATCACTCTGCCTGGAAATGATAGTTACATCAAAATGAGGGTGTGAAACCCGTATAAACTTTTAAAAGCTAACAAATTTTCTGAGTAATTTTATTAGCTGAAGGAAAAGGCATTTTTATCATGCTCTGATAACTGAGAGGATTGTATTCAAACTTCTCACAAAGTTCCCTTTGGGGATGAAAACAAGTTTGAAAAGTTTCTGTGAACTGTGTAAATTGAGAGAACATGTTAAATAAACCGTTGAAAGCTGCAGTTTGGAATGAAATTGGCATTTCAATCATTACCACAGGATTCCCTAATGCGTTTGCAATAATAGATACATTTTGTAATGGTATGGGGGGGAGTAAATCATTCATATATATATTCTCTCTCTCCCTCCCTCCCTCTCTCTCTCTCTCTCTCTCTCTCTCTCTCTCTCTCTCTCTCTCCCTCTCTCTCTCTCCCTCCCTCCCTCCCTCCCTCTCTCTCTCCCTCCCTCTCTCCCTCTCTCTCTCTCTCTCCCTCCCTCCCTCTCTCTCTCTCCCTCCCTCCCTCCCTCTCTCTCTCTCCCTCCCTCCCTCCCTCTCCCCTCTTCAGTATTTTCCAATCACCTTACCTAGTCCCTCCCTCCTCCCTCCACTGAAGTTACTAAATATCAACGTATACATTGATAATTTGCAGGATCTTATGAAATT
>CM053769.1:110669139-110686002 GCA_028658325.1 Potorous gilbertii
TCTCTCTCTCTCTCTCTCTCTCTCTCTCTCTCTCTCTCTCTCTCTCTCTCTCTCTCACACACACACACACACACACACACACACACACATCCCTGTCTGGGTGATTCTGATTCTGGTAAAGATAAACATTCAGAGCCTGTGGGCGATTTTAAAAGAGTAACTTGCAAAGCAAATGCCCTATCATTCTTGTGAAGCAGGAATTTACTCATTCAGACAGAGTTCTCTATGCCAAAGAAATCATAAATGTGGCCCAAAATACAATGAGGTAATATACATTTCATCTTCTGTATTGCATGGAGCTAGGTGGCACAGTGATGCCTGCCCTGAGCTTAGAAAACTTATTTTCATGAGTTCAAATCCAGCCTCAAACACTTATTAGATGTGTGACAATGAGCAAGTCACTTAACCTTGTTTGCTTCATTGTACAGTTGATGGCATGAAATAATTACCCCAGAACTGGGTCATGGAGAGTGAGACACAACTGAAAACAACTGAACACAATATCCAAATCAAGTTGCATCCTTCCCTGGGCATACTGCACATGGTGCTTTGTGTTCAGGGCTGGGAACTGATAAGCTGGAGAGTGACCAGAGAAAAGTAACCAAGGCCCATGCCACATGAGGGTCAGATAAAAGCTCTGAAGGAATTAATTCTGGGGAGGAAACTTGAGGGGAGGGAACGGTGGCTATGCTGAAGTACTTAAGGACCATCACATGGAAGAGAGATTCATTTTGTTTGATCAGCCTCCAAGATAGAGCAAAGTAGAATTTGTAGTCAGAGTGAGAGGATATGAGGAAAAACTTCCTAAGAATTAAAATATCCAATGGTGCAAGAAATACCCAGAACTCAGAGTGGAATTAATCACTCTAAGGTTGAATGATTATTTTTCAAAGATTAAATGACCACTAAGGTCCTTCCTTTCTGATTCTAAAAATATATATTGCTGTTGTGCGGTCATTTTAATCTAACACTTTGTAATCCCATTTGGGGTTTTCTTGGCCAAGACACAGGAGTGTTTTGCCATTTCCTTCTCCAGCTTATTTTACAGATGAGGAAACTGAGGTAAACAGGATTAAGTGAGTTGCTCAGGGTCATAAGGCTAGCAAGGGTTTGAGGACAAATTTGAAAATGAAAAGATGAGTCTTCCTGACTTCAGCCTGGCGCTCCACCTCATAGGTACACAAAAATACATACATATAAGATGTGTGGCAGAGACCAACAGTGTAGTTCAGACCATTTGAGTTCCTCAGGAAACAGTGACAATGAATAATTGCATTACTAGCTTTTAAAAGATGTGAACCTAGGAGTGGCCCATTTCTAACTTGAAAAAAATATCCACAGAAAAGTTTCTGCTTCTTTTCTCCTTGAGAAGCTGTGAGAGTCTTCAATAAAACTTGATGGTATTATAGGGCCAATCTACACAAGCTTGTTGAAATATCAGTTATTCCCACAGTGACTATTAAACAGCAAGCCAGTCAGCTCTACAGCAATTGAAAGGAGTCATCCCTGCAGACAAGAAGAGAGGAGCCATGGGGGAATAACCAACCATTGAGATGGATTTGCTATTTACCTGTTTCTCTGTGGAATTTTTAAATTGTGACTAGCAGAGAGGATTTGTCTCCCCTTTTCCCACTGATGGCAACTTATGGTAGAGGCACTGATCTAGTAGGTGACATGGCATCCAATAAAGAGCATGTGGCAAGAGTCTAGGATCTATACTCTATCACCTTAATAAAATGATTTGTTCTGGGAAGTTTGGATTCAAAGGGCCACACTTTAGGACCTAGAGGGCCACATGTGGCATCAAGGCCTCAGGTTCCCCATTCCTAGTCTAGGCTATTGAGTCAAGAGATAGTTACTCCTGGAAACTGGCCGTTGAGCTGTATGAGCAGCATCCCTCAGGAACCCAGCTGAGCAACTTGCCCGGCAGATATTTTATTCAGGGGATCAATGTCAGGACACCTTAAGAAGAAAAAGGATGCAGTGGCCCCAGAAGGCCCAAGGTATAAGTCATCAGGACCATGTATGCACACTTTTCCATATCAGTGGACTCTCCATGCGTTCCTTACATGTTAGACCATTTTCACTATAATAGTATGTCTACTACATACAGTATTTTGTAAACCTTAAAGTACCATATAAATGCTAGTTGTTGTCAGTGGGAATGTATGTCCCAGGTTTATAGGAGGCAAGGATTTGTCATTGCTAGTAATGCAATGTTATTTCAGTAAAAGCAGAAAAAACACATTATTAGCACTTTATCTTGTCAAGGCACCCCTGACCCCATTCTATCTATCCCCTCTCCTTCAAATTACCCACTCTATCATTTCCACATTCTCAGCAAAATTGAATCTCTCCTTATCTACTGGTCCCTTTCCTGCTGCCTAAAAACACAGAAATGCTTTCCCCTATATTTAAAAATCCCCATATGCTCCAACCATAGCTGATAGCTATCATTCCATATCTTTTCTCAATTCCATGACTAAACTCTTTGAGAAAGCATCTACACCTCTGCTTCTGCTCTACCTCTTAAAACCTTTACTATCTGCTTTTCTGAGCTTACCAATGAACTAAAAGTACTAACTCAAAACTTACCAATGATCTTTAATTGCCAAATCTAATTTCTCAGTCTTATCTTTTTTGTCCTTCCTTCCATTCTTTATCACTCTTATTCACTCTCTTCTCCTGGACACCCTCACCTTTCTAGGATTTCATAACACTCATGTCTCCTGGTCCTCTTCCCTGGTAGGTCAAAGTTCTGTTTTTCTGGTCACTTCTTTCTACTGAATCCTCATCCAGTTCATGTCAACTAACTGATTAGTTCCTTCCTGACTGTTCTCTTCTCCTTTTATAACTATCTCATTTAATGATTTCATCAATTTTCATTGGCTCAATTATCATCTCTATGAAGAGGATTACGATATTGCTTATCCAGCTTTAAGCTCTCCCCTGACTTCTAGCCTCAAATCACCAAATGACCACAAGATGTCTTTAAGTGTTATGTCCTTTAGAGAGCTCAAACTCAACATGTTGAAAATGGAACTCATCTTTGACTCAGAACTTCCTTATCACTTTTGAAAGCATAACTATCCTCATAATCATCCAGGTTTGCAGACTCAGTGCTCTCCTCATCTCCTCACCAATACTTACCCAAGGAACCTCTCTCAAACGTGTCACCTTGTCTTCACTCTCATATTACCCAGATCCTGGGCTTTATCCCCTCCCACCTGGACGACTGACAAAGCCTCCTAGGTCATCTCCAGTCTCATCATCCTGCTCTATCCCCTACTCAGCTGCCAAAGCAAGCTTCCCAAGCACAGATCTGAACATATCACTAGCCTCTCTAAATGAATGTCACTGCTTATTTTACAGCTTTGTCTGACTCTTTGGGAGCCATTTGGAATTTTCTTAGCATGGATATTGGAGATGTTTGCGATTTCCTTTTCCATATCATTTTACAGATGAGGAAACGGAAGCAAACACATTTAAGTCGCTTGTACTGGGTCACACAGTGTGTTTGAAGCCAAATTTAAACTCAGAAAGATGATTCTTCTTATTACCTCCTGAAGTTATACAGTTTGGCATGTAAAGCCTTTCATATCCTGACTTCTTGTTTCCCTCTTGGTCTTTGCATATTTTGACACCCCCCCACTTCTACATATCCTATGATCTAGCAACACTAGACATTGCTTTATTTTTTTTCACAATTTACTACATCAGCTTTCTCTGTGCTTCATCACTGGCTATCAATCCCATGCCAGGGATGATCCTCACCTACAATCTCTTACTTTTCTGGTACAATAGGGTTCCATGAAGACTTAGTTCTGACCTTCCCTAGTCTTCCCTCTAACCCTATTTGTGGCCTTTTTCCACTGATGGTCATTTCTGTTTTTCCTGTATGCATCTTGTTTGTACATAGTTGTTTGTATGCTACCTACCCTCTTCAGACTGAGATCCTTGAGATCAGGGACTGTGTTTTTGTCTTTCTTTGTATCCCCAGTGCTTAGCACAGTACCTAGCACTTGATGGACACACAATAGATGCTTCTTTTGGCTCATGATGGTGGGAATTTTTAGTGGAATTTCTTCTCCTTGACACAACATGCCCTGAATTCCCTAAGAGCTATTAGAAGTTACAACCTCTTTGTATCCCTTCCTTCCATGAAAGCATTCTTCAAGTGGACAACTGCCATCATTTTATTAGAGTTGAAATTTCTCATGCAAAGAAGAATGGATGGTTTCATTTAGCTTTGTCTTCATTTGATATCTCTAATGCTAACCAACTAAATTTTAAATCTATGCATTCATTCAATACACACCCCTAGTTTCAATGGTAAACCTGTCTATAAAATATACTAGCTAAAATCTGTCAAGACATACCAAAGTTAGAGAGAAAAAAGAAAGTTTAAAAGAGCTCCACATACCATATATATATGAAAAATATGCATAAGACTACAACTTACAACAACATGAGAAACAGAGGGGGTTTAGAAAGGAAGACTCTCATGGAGTGTTTTCAAAAGAACAGCTGTTGCTCGTGACAATTTGAATATACTTTAAGATCTGCCACACAACAATGAAGCATTGGGGTAGACTAAGCACAAATTAAGCATGATCTAGAACACCATCAGTACTGAATAAGAAGGGACAGAATAGTTGGTAATTCAGAAAGAGCCTAAAAAGCATTTGAAAGGTCTCTTTTTCTCTGAGTCTATTTTATGCATATGTATACAGAATACACACACACATAAACACACACACGTGTTGTGTGTATGGCTAATGTGTACTGTTATTGTCGTTGAGTTCTCATCTTACTCTCCACGACACCATATGGCATTTTCTTGTCAATGCCACCAGAGTGGTTTGCCATTTCCTTCTCCAGCTCATTTTATGGATGAAGAATTTGAGGCAAATAACGTGAAGTGACTTGTCCAGGGTCACATGACTAGTAAGTAGCTGAGGACAGATTTGATTTTAGGTCCTCCTGACTCCAGAACTGGAACTGCCCATGTACATATACATCTATACCTCTACATATATGTGCATGTATATATACATACATATTTATGTATATCTGTGTATGTGCATATATACATGTGTGCATTTGTGACATAGAAACATGTCTGGGAGATGATAAATTAAAATGAAAAGGATCTATAAGTATAAAGGAATATGGGGCCAATCTTACAATTCAAGTCTATTTATTGTCTTTTATGATTAATGTTAATGAAATACAATGATAGTGAGATGGGTTGTATTCATTGGGAATTGTTTCTTGGTTCATATCATCTCTCATTCCTGATAGGGAAAAATCATACTCAAATTGTACTCTGTGGACCTTACACTTTCTCTCTCCATACGAATTCAAATGTTATTTATGATAGTACATTTGTCACTTCTTATACTGTTTATATGCTTGTAGCAGTTACATGCTAATCATCTATCCAATCTTAATTGGGTTAATCAAATGAAACCCTTCCACTCTTACTAGAAAAGTTAGAGTTTGGTGTTTGTTTTGTTTTTGGTAAAAGCTATTCCATAACATTTCAATAAGATGCACTTTGGGATTCTTCAAACTATTAGAGTTAAATTGATCAGTTGAAATAAGTTTCATTGAATTCAGCATTTATTAAGTGTCTCAAGGTTGTACAATTCTATACTAGATCCTGGGGAAAGATCAAGTTTACAAGGTTTATATGAGAAGGATTCTAATAGATGTGGTTTCTGCCTTCTTGGGGCTTATGGTCTATTGGTGCAATGTGACCTATCTCCCCTTGCAAAAATTAACACAAAATGATATGTTAAGTGAATAAGCATCCATTAAAATCCTACATTTTAGCCTGGATGTTGGTGAGTCAGTGTTCTTAAAAAACTAGTCCAAATTAATACAAATTTTATCAGTTATCCCAAAAGGAAAAAAAAAGCTGGCATAGTAGATAGAACAGAGATAAAGATAAATGTCTCATATAAAAACAGGCTTAACTCAACCCAGACACAAGGTTGCATGCTAGATTTTGTTTTTCAGTGGGCAGTTGGCAGTGGGGAAGAGAACTTGAACTCAGGATCTGAAAAGCCTGAACCAACAGACAATAAATACTTGCAGGTCCCACTGAACCAGAAAGGCATCAATATCTGGTCCAATGACAGAAAGTTAACTACTGATGATTTCGTGTAGGGAAACAGTAAATTACCAACACATATAGAAGAGGAACATAAAGAAAATCACAAGGTGCTGTTTTACTTTTTCAACCAGAGCAACTAAAGCGGATCTATGAATTCCCAAGGGGCTGCATCACTAGAAGAAGTAGCTCCTCCACCAACTGAAATAATAGACTTTTGAATATTTTAGCAAGTTTGAGAACAAAAGAATAAATATACTGGAACTACCAGTTAGGCATATTTATTTGTGCCCCTAGAATGATGTAGTTAATTCTGAAATGTCTTGCTCCATTTTCTTATGCAAATATGGTGTTTTCCTTTTAGTTTATATACCTTCAATTATATTTTTTCTTTAGACTTCACACTGTTACTAGTAATGAAAAGGTTTATTTTATCAGAATATGTTGTAAACTAGCTCATGAATATTAAATAGGATGTATCTGTTTATGATGATTTCATGTAGGGAAACAGTAAATTACCAACACATATAGAAGAGGAACATAAAGAAAATCATTCAGCACATGTATGCACACCTCTCTACCACACACACATACACACACACATATACATACATACACAGCATTCGCACATGCACAAACACTTTTCCTGTTGGTCAGAAGAAATTAGAAGTTCTACCAAATAGTTAAAGAACAAAGGAATAACGGCAGAGTGAATATTAATTATGTCACACGATAGCCTTCCTGTAGGGAAGGAAGGGTTACTACTGCAATACTGTCCTGATAGGGGACAGCTAGGTGGTGCAACGAATAGAGCACCAGTGCAGGAGTCAGGAGGACCTGAGTTCAAATCTCACCTCAGACACTTGACACTCACTAGCTGTGTGACCTTGGGCAAGTCACTTAACCCCAGTTGCCTCATCCTGGGTCACTGGATTCAGGTGACTCTGGAGGAGAAATGAGGCTGGTTACCTGCAGAGCCCTCCCTCACTCAAAACAATGTCAAGTGCAAGTCATGTCATTATTTCTCTGATGGCATCATCTTCTTTGGAAACAAAGGATGAACACACACAATGTCCTAAGAAACATACAAGAAAACTATCCAGTACTAAGGCAGAATAGACATAAATTTCCATGTAAAATTCATTCATGGATGCATCAACTTTTGAAATAACGTGAACAAACTTTAATAAGTAGTTTTCTTTTGTAGAGTGATTATCAAAAAGCTAATTATCTTCCTAATGCTAACCTAATTCACAGGAGAGTTTAGCTAAGTAAGCCTCTATTTTACTGATAAGAAATAGGATATATGGTATTTATATTAGGTCATCATGTAAGACATTAATATACACACTTTAAATATCAGAAGTTCCAATGTTTCCTTTTGTGACTATGCCATCAAATAATCCTATTAATATTGTCCCTTCATGAATAAGGATGCTGAAGTTGTAGACAGGAAAAAACAAGGTTTGAATTGTACCCCTCCCTAGCATCGTATAGACTCTGGTTAAGTCATTTAATCTTTGTGAGACAATTTTCTCTCTCTAAAATGGGAATAATCACAAACATAGTGTCTGCTTCAGAGAACTGATCGTAAGAAGTTTAATTAATATAAATGAAAAAATCATTTTATAAAATAAAATCTTTTTAAATGTATTATAATTATGTTGCATGTCTATTTTCACTTTTGAAAAATAGAAATCAAAATATATTTGTAGCAAGATAATGGCAAATTCGTGTCAAAAATAAACCTAACAGCCAGACTCTGACTCCAAGGGAAAGGTTACAAGTTGCCCTACTGTACCATTCCTTAAAAAATGGGAGAATTTTCTTCTTAGACAAAGTAATTAGGATAAGGATACAATGGTAGGTTCATTATTAGCTAAGGGCTAAATCCAGCTTGCTTTGTGGGAAAGCAAAGAAGCTACGATATCAATACATACACATTATACATGTAAAAAGAAAAATAATTAAAACAATTAAATGAAAACAGCACTCTAAAAATCAGCCCCATTCACAAATGGCTTACCGATTTCTTGGTTCTCATTAACATACTAGCATTTGCTGTATTTATTACTTACACAGAGCTAATGTTTCCTTAATCGAATTAATCGGCAATGTTCTTACAAAATGTAAGAGCAAGTACATGTAGCTTTCAGGGAAGGAAAAAAGATTACTAAGTAGAAAGTCAAGTAGAAATGTCATAGGAAATACTCAGTTAGTCCTAGAACTGTGATCACTGAAATGGGGATACAAAGCAAGACAGAGATGAATCAGAAATTTGACCAGTTTATCCCAAGTGCAAAATGTAAGTATGCTTGGTTCTCTTTGGGAGATTACATAAGGTAACATGAACTGATCTCATTGGACCATTCTCCAGTTTTTCATTTTGTATATGACTTTATATTGTAGATATTTGATATTCTGTAAATAGCAAATTGAATTTTGTTTACTTATATATTCTTCCACTATTTCATTATATTGTATTGATTTCATGAATATTAAGCTTGTGAGCTTTTTTTCCTTTTTTAATTTTATTTTTAATTTATGGAAAAAAGCAATCATTTCTATAATGCAATACAACAAAAGGATAACTACATATGAAACTGTAATTCTGTAATGCATTTTTTTATATCTTTCAAATATGCAACACAATTATTGTGTACATTTCTTATGTTTTTTCTCTATTGATTCTTTTGTATTTCCTCTTTATTTGAAGTGAGCTTCTTACTCCTACAATTCCTGTGTCTTCTACAATTCTTACTCCATTCAAACCCCCAAGCTCTCCACCTGCTCCTACTCTCTCTCACCTTGAGTTCCATGGCTGTTGTGATTGTCATTGTTGGAGGTGCTGTTTCATGTCCAATTCTTCATGACCTCATCTACATTTTGTTTTTTCACCTTAGCTGAAATGTTCATTTTCTTTTGTCATTTATTTCTTTCTCTTTTAACTTCATTTCCCACAGAGATTTGGTTGCTAACCTTCACAGTTTTGCCATAATTCCAACTTCTTAGCTGTAACTAATAACTTTTAAAGGAATCTTTTCTAAGAAAGTATCTTTGCTTTAGCCCACCATCTCCCTTTTTCTTTTCACTTGTCCTTCTTGTCTCTCAGCCAAAACAAGTTCCCCGAAGAATATTCCCAAAGGCAATCTTTCTTTTCTCCTTCCAGGTGAAGAGACCCCTTCTGCTACCTCATTGGTTTACCTCCCCTCTATTTCTTTGATCCCATTTTCCCAGAGTTCTACTTCTCTTGTGTGATTAACAATATTCTTCTCTTATCTCTTCATCTGTGGGGTACAGAAAAGTATACCATTAAGTCTTTCTATCACAGTTTCTCACCTAGGCAGTTAAACATGATAATGAAGAAAGTGCTGGACCTGGAGAAAGAGAGACAAATTTTAATATGGTCTTAGACACTTACTAGATGTGCAGCTTTGGGTAAGTGACTTAACTTGTTTGCCTTGGTTTCCTCAACTACAAAATGTAAATGATTGTGAGGGTCAAATGAAATAATTTTTATAAATTACTTAGTATAGGGCCCAGAACACCGACGATGCTCTCTAAATGGTGTTACCATTCTTAGTATTGATTTTTAATATTTTTATTTATAATCATATTGTACTTACTACTGTTAATTATCTAATTATGAATAATTCAGAATAATGCATGTGAATATATTCACTTATCTACAATTCATATAATTTAGTCTACAGAATATTAACTCAGTTTTTCTTCTTTCCCTTTAAATATTTTTGTTCCAATTAAATATTTAGCTCCTTCGGCATATTTGCCCTTCTATGATCACTATTTGCTGTTGCTTATCCCTCAATTCAACTGTGCGTTCCTTGCTCATTCTTCTCTCTCTCTCTCTCTCTCTCTCTCTCTCCCCTCGATATTCAACAAAATAAAATGCTTCATTATTTATTGTTTAAAGTATTAATATATATTTGTTTTTAATTTTCATTTTTCTTGTTTGGAGAGCTTGAACATCAGCATTTTCGTTCATTCTTGGATTTTTTGTGCAGGATTTATTTTATTTATCAATAAGCCATTTTTAAAATTATTGATTACTAGGATCAGCATTGAAGGATATATTATTTGGTTGGTAGGAGGTAAAGCTCCATTGCTTTTTGCCATATTATATTTCATTCTCTTCTCCAGCTCATCAAGACAGTAGAGTAATCCTGGATAATTCAAACTGGTATTTCTTCATAGCTGAAGGTCTTTCTCTTGGCAGCTTACAAAACCAGTTGTGTTCTTGACAATGAAAGATTTAATCACTACATGCTTTTAATTGTGGCTTTCTCTCCTCACTGTGATCTGTGGATTTTATCAATCATTTATGTGCATACATATATTTACATACACACATCCTTCCTCTTTGGAAGCCTCTCTACCTACCATTTATTTTGCATTGCTAACAGAACAGTCACCAACAAATACAAACTATTTGGTATACAAAGAAGAATAAAATACAAATTATTTAAGAAACTGTGATAATTTGCTATGGTCAGATTTTAAAAGATTTTTCAAATATAAGTGGTTTATATTGTATTTTTTGTAGATTCTGAATCATAGTAAATAGGCCTCTAAATATCTTATATACTTTGAAGTTTTTTTATATGATTGCTTCATTTTTAGTTATAGCAATCATTTGCACAGTGATTTAAAGTTTGCTAAGAGTTTTGCAAATATTATTTCCCTTAATCCTCACAACCCTGAAAAGCAGGTGCTATTATCATCCCAGTTTCACAGGTGAGGAAACTGGGGTAGAGAGTGGTTAAGTGATTTGCCCAGGGTCCTACACCTGCTGTCTGAATCATGATTTGAGTTCAGGACTTCCTGATTCTAGGTATAGATCTCCATCCACTCTTTCACTCACTAATGATATCTACAACTTAGTGACTTTTTCCACGTAATTACAACTTGTTTTTGAGAATGACTGAACCAATGACCAACTCTACCAATAGTAAATTAGATACATGAATCTCCATAAACATTAGAGCCATTTCTATTACATTATTTGATCATGTTTTGACAATCTGATGGATGTGATATGAAACCTCAGAGTTGCCTAAATTTGCCATCTCATATTTGCTGATTTGGAGCACTTTTAGATATGCTGCTGATAGATTAGGTGTCTTCATTTAAGAAGGGTAAGTTTATATATTTGATATAAGGTATTTATTTATCAGATAATAGCTAATATTATATGCTTTTATCAATTCTTAATAAATGGTAGACAGAAGTTTTTTAGAGAAATTATGAAAGAAATTTTTCATAGTTTTATTCCTTTTAATTCTAATTACAATATTATACTTATGTAAAAACTTCTTGATTTTATATAATGAAAGTTGATCATTTTGTTTTGTGGGTTGTTTTGTTTTTCTATAAACTTTCTTCCAATATCAATGACTGGCAAAATTATGGCTATCCATTCTCTAACTGGTTTAGTTGCTGATTTGTCTGTTTACAGTGAATAATGGAGCTACTCATGCCCCAAACCAGCTACAGATTGGCAAGAGAGCTTTATCCTCCTCCATTTCTGTCCTAAGCTAGCTTACTCCTGCTTAAGCAACCAAGTACACTGTATAACCATCCCTCTTGCGGGCTCTCCCTATTGATGGCAGATTTCAAGTAGTTATCTCTTTGATGCTAGCTCACTGTGGCTCAGAAGCTCTGAGGTGGGGAATCCATCAGCCTCAGATGTCACAGAAGCAGTTATTACAAATATATGTGACCATGTTGTTCCCTCTAATTGCTTTGTGAAATGTTCCTAAAATTTGGCCTTGTATCTATTTCAATTTATTGTATGCTATAACAGAAGTTATTAGTCTAAACCCAAATTCTAGTTTAGCAGTTCATGAAATTACTCCAGTAGTTTGGGTCTTTAGGTTTCTTAAACACAGCTATTATGAGTGATTACAGGCTTATATCCCCAAATTACTAAAATTTAAGCTCTTCTATTTTTTAAATGACTACAAGTTTTAATTATTGCTCCTTTGTGGTTTAGCTTGAGATCTGCTACTGCTAACAAAAAAGAGGTGGAAGGCTACACTCATTTTTTTTCATTATTTCCCTTGATTTTCTTGATCTTTCATTCCCTTAGATGAATTCTGTTATTTAGCTAATGCTATAAACTAGGCATAAGTGGCTTCATTGATATGGTAATGAATTTTTAAATTAATTAGGTAACATTATTTAAACATATTGGCATGAGCCAACAATGAATGATTGACCTCCAAATATTTGTTTTCCCTATTTATGTAAAGATCATATAGATCCCATATGATTTATCCATCCTGTAGATATTTTAATAGATTTTTATTATTTCCTACAATATATACATAAAAAAGGTTGGTGACTTCTGGGTTACTACATATCTTTGCTGCTCTACCAGCCATTAATCTTTACTATTTATTTAGTTTAACAACTAGGTTCATTAAGTAAACAATTATATCACCTACAAATAATAATTTTGTTCCTTTGTCTACATTTATTCCTTTAATTTCTTTTTTCTTCTTTTACTGGCTTAGTTAAAATTCATGGAATTATTTAAAATAGTAATGGTCACAAGGGACTCCCTTACATTACACCTGATATTATTGGAAAGGCCTCTAGAATTTCTCCATTATGAAGAATGCTAGTTTTTATTCTAATCTAGTATTTATAATATTAAGTTTCACTTATTACTTTCCTTTCTACTTATTATTTTTTAACACAAATGAATGCTTTATTCTGCCAAAAGTTTTTTTAATGTATTACTAAAATCTTGTAATTTTAAAAATGTTTTTGTTATGGCCTTTAAAAATTTATAATATTAAACCCATCACATATTTCTAATACTGATACTTGATCATAATGAATAATCTTTTGAATATGTTGCATTTTAATAGTTTAGTATATTTAATATCAATTTCTCTCTGCTTTTTTCTCTCTCAAAAGCATATTTGTTTCACTGAATAAGTTTGCTAGATTGTCTTCTTTATAAATTTTCCCCCAAAAATTCATTCATTAAAACAAATTACTCTCTGAATGTTTGAGAGAATTCATTTTTAAATCCATTTGGCCTTTTTAAGGGAAAGTAATCATTTATACCTTTTTTCTATTCTTTTGAGATGAATTTGTTAAATAATCTATTTCTTGTTCTGTTGACCTGTGTATTTTCTGTTTTCCATAAGTATTAATCTATTTAAGTTTGCAGTTTTGCTAACATACACTCGGACAAAATAGCTTTTAACAATTTCCTTTATTTCATCTTCATGTTGATTTTTTTCCCCTTTTTCATTGCTGTATCTTATAAATTGTGTATTTTTTATTTTTGAAATCTATACTATAGTACTATAACTTCAGATCTAACATCATTAACTCTTTTCGATTTCTCACAATTTGCAGTATGTACCCTTCCTCTTAAAATAATTTATTGTTACTTTGTATTTATTTTAATTTATTATCTTCATATTTATACTGCAATGAATAGATCACTACACATGGAATCAGTGTTGTTCAGGCATTTTCAGATGTGTCCAGTTCTTCATGACTCTACTTGGAGTTTTCTTGGAGAAGATACTAGAATGGCTTGCCATTTTCTTCTCCAGTTCATTTTACGGATGGGAAAACTGAGGCAAACAGGATTAAGGGACTTGCCTGGATCATATAGCTAGGAAGTATCTGAGGCTAGATTTGAACTCAAAAAGATGAATCTTCTGACTCCAGGATCAGTGTTATAGCCACTGCATTACCTAGCTGCCTGGAATCAGAAAGACTGGAGTTCAAATCTTGCTTTAGACAACAGCTGTGTGGCCCTGGGCAAGAAACTTAACATCTCCAGTCTTCAAGTTCCTCATGTATTAAAATGAGAAGGTTGAAATTGGTAACTTCTAAGATTCCTTCTGGCTTCAAATTTATATTCCTATGAAACTATGACAATAAATTTGTGTGATCAGAAATTACTTCCTTCATTATATCAATATTCTCAAAATCTAACAGTATGTCTGTACATAGTAGGTACTTAATACTTGCTGAAGGATTGATAAGCCATGTATCATCCCTAATTAATAAAGCTGAATGTAGATGGCAGAGTAGAAAGATGCATATACTCTAACATTTCCCCCACAGTCCACAAAATACCTGTAAAAATGACTCTCAACAAAGTCTAGAGCAGCAGAAGTCACAGAACAACAGAGTGAAAGAGGTTTCCAGCCAAAGGTAACCCAGAAGGCCTATATGGAAGGTCTATCTCATAGGAAGCTGAGTGGAGCAGAGCACAGACCTCGCCACATGGCAATGGGAGGAAGAGAACCTGAACAGACCTCTGGGCAGGGTTCCTAGCAGGGAAGATCCCTGATGCCTCAACCCACAAGAGACAAAGAAAGCTCCAAAGGTCAGTGGAGGAGGGCTTTCCCAGCTGGGCAAGAGGGAACAGGGGCTTCTCTAGCAATAGCCCCAGGTGATGGCAGAGGCCACAGCAGCAGATTGTAGGCAGCTACAGAGGCCAGCAAGCAACCTGGATCCATTGTTCAGGCAGCTCAGCTTAAAGTCTCTGGTGGTAGAGAGCAGCTGATCTAAACCCCAGACTTGAGTGACTGCCCCACCCCCACCCAAAGCCCAGGGGAACCTAGCAGCTGAGTCAAATCTCTTGACAAAGGACTCAGAAGTCAAGTAACTGGATGGGAAAATGCCCAAAAAAGGAAAAAACAATAAGACCAGAGAAGATTACTTTCCTGGTGAACAGGTGTCTCCTCACATCCTTTCAGATGAGGAAGAACAATGCTTATTGTCACAAGAAGTTAAGACCCCTGCCTCCAGGGCCTCAAAGTGAACTTAAATTGCGCTCAGGCAATAGAAGAGCTTGAAAAGCAAGTTAGTAGCTTGCTAAAGGAGAACCAAAAAAATGCAAAGGAAAATAAAACCTTCAAAAAAAGGCTAACTCATTTGGAAAAAGAGGTCCAAAAGCTCAATAGGAGAAAGGAGGCATGAAAAAGCAGAATTAGCCAAATGGAGGAGAAGCTTCAAAATCTCACTGAACAAAATAGTTCTCTGAAAGAGAGAATTGATTTCATGGAAATGAATGATTATGAGATAAAAACAAGCAGTTAGAAAACAAAACCAAAAGTTTGAAAAAATAGAAGATAACGTGAAACATCTCATTGGAAAAACAATTGACCTGGAAAATAGATCCAGGAGAGACAATTTAAAAATTATGGGACTACCTGAAAGCCATGATCAAAAAAAGAACCTACACATTTTCTTCCATGAAATTATCGAGGAAAACTGTCCTGATACTCTAGAACCAGAGGGCAAAATAAATATTGAAAGAATCCACCAATCACCTCTGAAGGAAACCTGAAAAGAGAAACTCTTAGGAATATTGTAGCCAAATTTCAGAGTTCCAAGGTCAAGGAGAAAATACTGCAAACAGCTAGAAAGAAACAATTCAAGTATTGTGGAAATACAATCAGGATAACACAGGATCTGGCAGCTTCAACATTAAAGGATCAAAGGTCTTGAAACAGGATATTCCAGAAGTCAAAGGAATTGGGATTAAAACCAAGAATCACCTACACAGCAAAACTGAGTATAATACTTCAAGGGAATAAATGGTCATTCAATGATATAGAGGACTTTCAAGCATTCATGTTGAAAAGATCAGAACTGTATAGGAAATTTGACTTTCAAATACAAGAATCAAGGAGCTTGAAAAGATAAACAGGAAAGAGAATCATAAAAGACTTTCTAAGGCTGAACTTTTTACATTTCTATACGAAAAGAAAATATTTATAACTCTTGAGACTTTTCTCAGTATTTGGGTAGGTGGAGGGATTGTACATACACACACACACATATAGACAGAGTACAGGTTGTGTTGAATCAGAAGAGGTGTTATAAAATAAAAATTAAGGAGAGAGGGAGGAAAATACTGGGAGGAGTAAGGGAGAAATGCAATGGGGCAGGTTATAACTCATAAAAGAGATAAAGAAAAATCTTGTTCAGTAGAGGAGAAAAGGGAGGAGGGGAGAGGGGAAAAGTGAAGCTACTCTCTCCACATATGGCTTAAGGAGGAAATAATATACTAAATTTGTAAGAAAATCTATCTTATAGTACTGGAAAGTAGGGGAGGAGGCAACAAGTGGGGTGAGGGGAATGATAGAAAGGAGGGCAAGTGGGAGAAGGGAGTAACTAGAAATAAATACTTTTTGGAAGGGACAAGGTCAAATGAGGGAACAAAAAAATAAGAGGGGACAGAGTAGGATAGAGGGCAATGTAGTTAGTATTACACAACATGATTATTATGTAAGTCTTTTGCAAAATGACTCATATATAACCTGTATTGAATAGATTGTCTTCTCAGTGGGGATAGGTAGGGAAGGAGGGAGGGAAAGAAAGTAGAATAAAAGTATTAGAAATGAATGTTGAGAATTATTATTGCATATAACCAAGAAATAAGAAACACAGGTAATGGGGTATAGAAATTTATCCTGCCCTACAAGAAAAGAGAGAAGATGGGGATAAGGGAAGGGTGGGGTGTGAGAGAAGGGAGGCTTCATTGAGGGCTGGGGTAATCAGAATGCAAGGTATTAGGGGGTGGGGGAAGAGATGGAGAGAAAAATTGAACTTGTTACAAAGTAATGTAAAAGCAATTAGTATTAAAACAATTGACTGAATTAATTACTGAGACTAAATCAGAGATATCTTTAGTTTGGGGAATGAATTTTCATCTAAGTCTCCTAGAGGCAGATAACTTC
>CM053769.1:110695017-110716393 GCA_028658325.1 Potorous gilbertii
GCCTAACACCGTACACAAGAATAAAGTCTAGATGGGTACATGATTTAGGTATAAAGATTGATACCATGAATAAACTGGAGAAGCAAGGAATAGTGTATTTATCAGATTTATGGAGAGGAGAAGAATTTTTGTCTAAAGAAACGATAGAATGCATTTTGAAATGCAAGATGGATAATTTTGACTACATTAAACTGAAAAGATTTGCACAACCAAACTCAATGCATCCAAAATCCACTGAAATTTTTAAAAAATTATTTTCTTTGGTGAGCTTTGGGATCTCTTTTTTTCATTTGACTCACTATGCTTTTTAAGGCATTTGTCTCCTTATTGACTTTTTGAACCTCATTTGCCTTTTGGGTTAGTCTAATATTGAAGGTGTTATTTTCATCAGCATTGTGGAGGGTGTTGCTTTAGCAAGCTGTTGACTTGTTTTTCATGATTTTCTTGCATCACTCTCATTTCTCTTCCCATTTTTCTTCTACTTCTCTCACTTGATTTTCAAAATCCATTTTGAGTTCTTCCAATGGCATGAGACCATTTCATGTTTTTCTTAGAGACTTTAGATGCAGGAGCTTTGGCTTTGTTATCTTTTCCTAGTTGTATGTTATGATCTTCCTTGTCACCAACAGCACAAAAAAATATCTCTTCACTAAGAAAGTAAGAATTTAATCTGTTTCTTTCTCCCATTTGCTCATTTTCCCAGCGAATTATTTGACTTTTGAGCTTTGTTAAGTGGAGGGCTCCAGATACAGCTTCTGCTACAGTCATGGCTGCAGCCACCCTAGGGTTGGGACTGGGGACTGGGTCAGGTCTGGAGTCTGACCACATTCCCCTCTCAGTCAGGTGAGACCCTTCCCACTGACTTTGGAAGCTGACTTTAGCGTTTGTGGATTGAGAAGTCTGGAATCCACAGCAACTGCCAGCAGATTCATTTCCCTAAGGTCAGCTCCAGGTCAGGCAGCACCTATGTAGCCCACAATGAACTATGCTCCACTCTCAGCCTGGTGAAACTGACCCTTCCCATTGGCCTTCCAGATTGTCTTGGGTTGAAAATTTACTTCAGTCTGTCATTTTATGGCTTCTGCTGCTCTAGAATTTGTTTTGAGTCATTTTTACAAGTTTTTTGAGGGGTTTGGGGTGAAAACTGTAGTAGGTCTCTGCCTCTACTCTGCTATCTTGGCCCTACAACCATCCCCAGATCTGCTTTTAGCCCCAAATCCCAAGTAAACTTTAAGAATCCCTGGTACAATGTTCATTATATTTGACCTCTGATTCAAATCTACTAAATCCATTTTTACTTATGGGAAATTACGTAAATGCAATTAAAATTGAGCAGTAAAAAACCCACACTTATGAAGATAGAAAATTGTTTAAAATGTTTAATGCCTTCTAATGTCACTGTATTCTACCATATTTGGCATATCTAGGTGCTACCTGATCTACCCAGAAAAAGTCAGTTCCCTTTTGCGTATTTTAAAATTCAACTCGTCTATACTATGACTAGGAAAATGATTGATGAATGGTTGTGGGCTTAAATAGGACAGCATGAATAAACAGACATGCCCAACTGAATCAACCTAGAAGATTCCAAACTGATATCTACTAACCAGAATAATTCTAGTTTAAGTTAGAAATTATCAGAAATTCATTTGTTTCTTTAGTCATTCAGTGGATACTTGCATTGTTAAATTAACACTAATTCCTTTTAGGACACAAAAATACTTAATTGGCTAAGTGTCCATAATAAACATAAAGATCACTTAAGAAGCAATTAAAGTATAAATGTAGTTGTTCTAATCTTCAAATATTATGGAATAATTATTTTAGGAGATTTATACTCCAACACCTAAGGAAACTGAGGGTACAATTCAAAACCAAACTCCCAACTAAGAAGCAGTGAAAGGGGTCATAAGTCATCAAGTATATCTTTGTGCAATAAACAGAGAAATTAATTTCAGGTCTAGTATCACATAATTTTAAGAACAATCTATACAAGCTACAGAAGATATGACATGGAATTTCGTGTTTCCAATTGCACTGTCATCTTCATTAATTTTTAGGTTCCTGGAGAAAAATGACAGTATTGATCACTTCTATTCCAATGTCATTTTGTACAATGCTTGCTCTGTGTACTGGGGATGCTTCGTTAATGTTATTGACTGCCTCAACTCTCCCCTGCATTCCTTTAGGCTCTGAAGATTAAGTTTTGATTTTCCTGTGCATGCTGAAACATCTCCCATTCTGTACACTCACTGTTTCCTTCTCTTCCTCCTGTGAATCTTCCTGAACTTTGACCTGTGGGACTTGATGGTCTCATTTCTCTACAGTCTGCCAATTTACCAAGATCCTTTGCATTCTAACTTGATTCCCTAGAGTGCTGACCATTCCCTTCTTCCAGCTGGTAAAAAATCTACAAGTTAAATAAATATGTTCATTATACAGTTATCTGGGTCATGGAAGAAGTTTTGAAGCAGTAGATTTTATAGAAGAAAGATAAATGCTGATCACTTGTAATTACAAGTCTGTGCCCACAAGATACTATGGAAATAGGTTTAAATTAATCAATCAAAAGTTCATCATCAAATTACCACTATATCCTTGAAAATGTGCTAGAATTCACAGAATGAAAAATGAAATCAGTTTCTGTTATAGGAAGTTTAAAATATATTGGTTTAGAAAACTAATTATCAGGAAAATAAAGTTTAGTTATGAGCTGTTGAGTGAAATTGTTCATTACTGGCTCCTAGAAAGCATTAAATAAAAGGAAATACAAGAATAGACAACCATCTGTCCCAGAGAATACAGATTTAAATTTGAGAAAAGGCAATAAGGCTAGTCCCATGTCTCTCTAAAATATAGATATAAGATAATAAAACAGCTCCATACTTTTATTTCCAGGCCTGTCTGTGAAAAGAACACTTATTATCTGCAGAAAATAAATATAATTATGAAGGAGATTATTTTCATTTGATTTTAGGAACTAATTCCAATTGTACACTGTACACTCTCCTCAAAAAATTATGTGTCAATAATAAAAGTAATAATTTAATCATTCACACAGAAGGAAATGATTTTTAATACAGCTACAAGTGAAGACATAGAATAAAATTCTCAAAGTGGAAAAAGCGCTTATACTGTGAAAAAATGATGCAAAATAATTTCAATTAATTGTGTGCACGGAGACATTACCACACTCCCACCCCCACTGGAGGTAGAGTCCTACATGGACAAAGAGTTAGAAAGTCAAGTATGTCACTGGGAAGATGAGCAAACAGCATAAAACACTCAGACTATAGAATCTTACTTTGATGACAAAGAAGGTCAAAACATACAACCAGTATAAAACAAAGTAAAAGCTTTCATCAAAAGGCTCCAAGAAAAATATGAACTGCTCTCAGGCCATGAAAGAACTCAAAAAAGGATTTTGAAAATCAGGTAAGAGAAGTAGAGGAAAAAATGTTAAGAGAAATGAGAGTGATGTAAGAAAATCATGAAAAATGAGTCAATAGCTTACTAAGGGAAAAAACCCCCCTCAAAAGAAAAACTGATGAAAAAATGCATTAAAAATAGACTAACCCAAATGGCAAAAGAGGTCCAAAAAGTCAGTGAGGAGAAGAATGCCTTCAAAAGCAGAACTGACCAAAGGGAAAAGGAGGTCCAAAAGCTCATGGAAGAAAATAATTAAAATTAATGATTTTATGAGAAATTAAGAAATCATAAAACAAAATCAAAAGAATAAAAAAATAGAAGGCAATGTGAAATATTTCATTAGAAAAACCACTGATGTGGAAAATAGATCCAGGAGAGATAATTTTAAAATTATTGGACTACTTGAAAGCCATGAGCAAAAAAAAAAAAGAGAGCTTAGACATCATCTTTCAAGAAATAATCAAGAAAAACTGCCCTGACATTCTAGAACTAGAAAGTAAAATGGAAATTGAAAGAATCCCCCAATTGCCTCTTGAAAGCTATCTCAAAAAAAACCAAAACTCCTAAGAATACTGAAGGCAAATCCCCAAGTTCCCAGGTCAAGGAGAAACTATTGCAAGTAGTCAGAAAGAAACAATTTGAGCATTGTAGATAAACACTCAGGATAACACAAGATCTAGCAGCTTCTACGTTAAAGGATCAAAGGGCTTAGAATATTCCAGAGGTCAGAGGAGCTGGGATTAAAACTACTTATCACCTACCAGCATATAGTATAATACTTCAGGGGGAAAAATTCACATTCAATGAAATAGAGAACTTTCAAGTATTCATGCTGAAAAGACATGAGCTGAATGGCAAATCTGACTTTCAAACACAAATATCAAGAGAAGCATGGAAAAGTAAACAGAAAAGAGATACCAAAAGAGACTTATTAAAGTTGAACTGTTTACATTCTACATAGAAAGATGATATATGTAACCCATAAGACTTTTCTCATTATTAGGGTAGTTGGAATAGATAGATAGATGGATATATAGATAGACAGATAGACAGAAAGACAGACAGACAGATAGATAGATAGATAGATAGATAGATAGATAGATAGAGATGGCACAGGGTGAGTTGAATATGAAGGGATAATATCTAAAAAATAAAATTAAGGGATAAGGGAGGAACATACTGGGAGAAGGAGAAAGGGAGAGATAGAATGGGGTAAATTATCTCAAATAAAAGAACCAAGCAAAAAATTTCACAACTGCGGGGAAGGGGAGGAGGTGAGAAGGAATGAGTGAACCTTACTCTCATCGAATTTGACTTAAGGAGGGAAAAACATGCACATTCAACTGGTTATCTTACCTTATAGGAAAGTAAGTGGTGGGGAGAGATAAGAGAGGGGAGTGCAGATTGGGGGAAGGGAGTAGTCAGAAAGAACCACTTTAGAAAAAAGGACAAGGGTAAATGAGAAAATAGAATAAATGGGGAGCTGAATAGGAGAGAGGAAAATATAGTTAGTCTTTCATAATATAACTATTATGGAAGTGTTTTGCATAACTACACATTTATAATCTATATTGAATTGCTTGTTTTCTCCATAAGGGTGGGGAGGGAAGAAGGGAGAGAATGTGGCACTCAAAGTTTTAAAAACAAATGTTAAAAATTGCTTTAAATGCAACTGGGAAAAAAGATATGCAGGCAATGGAGTATGAAAATCTATCTTGCTCTGCAAGAAAGTAAGGGGGAAGGAGGGGTAATAGAAGGGAGGGCACACTGGGGGAGGGGGGTATTCAGAATGTCTGATTAAAAACTAAAAATATATTAATAAACAAAAGTAAAAAATAACATATTCCATTTACAAAATTCCTAATGTTAGTTATCTTTTGTTTGTTTTGAGATCTCCACCACTCTCTGGAGATATCTCATTCTCCTTTTTTTGTTGTTTGTTTTGACATATCAATTGTTTCCTACTCACTGTGACCCCATTTGTGGTATTCTTAGCAAAAATAGCAGAGTGGTTTGCCATTTCCTTCTCCAGTTCATTTTACAGATGAGGAAACTGAGGCCAAAAATGTTAAGTCACTTATCCTGGGTAAGTATCTGAGACCAAATTTGAAGTCAGGTCATATAGACTCCAGGTCTGGCATTCTATCAACTGTGCCACCCAAACTGCCCGGACTCTACTTTTAGATGGCTCTAATGGCTCCAATTATTTTTCCTCCTTCTTTAATATTTAAATTTGCCTCTTTGTAGCTTAGCCTATTATTACTAGTTCTGTCCTTGTGGGATAAAGAGAACAAATTCTATCCATTTCCTTGTTATAGTCTTTCAAATAAATAATTAAATGACTGCTATACTTTTCTAAGTCTTGTCTCCTCCAAGAAAAAGACCTTCAGTGGCTTCAAGGCATAGCAGTATGGCAAGAACTTGAGGTCCCTCACCATCCTTCTTGCCGTCCCCTCTGACTTATCAATATCCTTCCTAAAATGTGTTGGTCAGAATGAAACTCAGTGCTGTATAATCCAGACAGAGGAAAGCAAGATGATTACCTCCTTAGCCCTGGAAGTCACATGTCTCTTACTGCAGCCTCAGATTATATTAATTCTCATTTAGCTTCCATGTCATAATATTTTATTTTCCTATTGGTCTTCTAATTTCTTAAAATTCCTCTATCCCTAAAAACTGCTACTGTCCATGCATGGATTCTCAGAATGTCAGAAAGAGAAGCAACCACCTATCCAGGGGTGGGGAACCTGTGGCCTCGAGGTCACATGGGCCTTCTACGTCCTTGGGTTCAGCCTTTAGACTAAGTTCAAGTTTTACAGAACAAATCCTTTTATGAAGGGAATTTGCTCTGTGAAGTTTGGATTCAATCAAAGGGAGGTGGCCTTGAGGCCACAGGTTCCCCGGCCCTGACCTAGTCCTTACACATTTTCATGGATAAGAAAAGCACATAAGGTTTTTTGGTTTGTTTATTTTGGAGGGTTTTTTTAACTTTATATTTGTACTCTTTGTGGCTCAAAAAATTATCAATCAAATTGATGGGGTGCTAGGTTGCATATACTTGAGCCCCAATTCTAAAATCACATTTCTCCCTAGCCTCAAAATACTATCTCAGACAGCTTCCCTCCAGCCCAAGGACAAAGGCTCTTACCTCCCTTCCTACAACAGTAGCCGGCTGCACCTATAGAACTCATTAGTTTGAACAAGCTGTGTACTGGTGTAATGGGCTGTGAAGTGGATCATAATGATATTTACTACTCAATGACCAATCATATGTATTCTAGACTTAGACATACCTATACTCTCTTACATTAATGTTGTCTAACAAGACACTGTTGAGAGAAGACTGATTTCTCCTGGTCAGCCCTGACTGTTGGTTGACTTAGTGATGCTTTAGGCCTAAAACCACACCTCCAGGTAGCCTCCCCTCCCCACCTTGGGGTTTTTCTTGATTAATTTTGGGTAAAATACCTGCACAGTGATACCAAAAGTGCATATTCCTTTAAGAACTGACCACTCTTCAACCACTTCCTAATCCTACCCCAAAATACCTAATTGGCATATTTGGCACAAGTGATACTATAGAATATCCTATATAAACTTTCCCTATACCCCTTTAAGGTTGCAGGTTCCCTAAGAACTCTTGCCAGCTAAAAAGTGTAATAAATCTTTACCCTGACTTCAACAAAGTCCATGAATTCTTCTCCAAATGACCTGCCCTTGGTACCCTGTTTTTTGTGGGGGTCTCACACTCCTCTTCCAGCCTTCATCAAAATTATTTATAAAGCTGCTGGCTGATAAAACTGTATAGTAAGATGTATTTGGGGGGGAGCACCTTTTTAAGTTTATATAGGTACTGCATGTCAACCACAAGTTTGTGGCTCAGGAAATTATCAAAGTACATTACATATTCCAGCTGCTGTCATAGTCACTGGAGATATAAAGATAAAAATGAATGATAGAAAGGCCCTCCAAGAGCATATGTTCTATTAGAGAACCTTTGTAAAACATTCCTACTTATGGACATCAATATTAATCAAAAACTGAAAACTATGCCCATAAAAATGTCTCAAAAGGGATGTATTGCAAAGCAAAAGGGAAACTTGATTTCATTAGTGAACTTAAAATCAAATATACTTTGGGACCAAGCTCCACTACCTGTGTAAGAGAAGACCAAATGATTTCTATTGAAAACATAGAAATTTAGTTTGAGAAAACCAACATACAAGAATGAAGACTTGGAGTTGGAAGGGATTTTTATATAAAGTTCATGAAACCATTTTGCAGATAATGAAACTGAGGTTTTGAGAGAACTAAATTATGTGTCCAAAATCATGAAAAAGATGGTGAGTATAAGTAGCAAAGTTGAAATTTGAACTGTCTTCTGACTCCCATAATGATACTCTCTATGATACCACAATGCTTCACTATTTCATTATAACACAATCTAGTTATAGTCTCAAGTGATGGCACTCTTCAAACCTAATTATTAATAGTAACTGAGATCTATAGCAGACACAAAATCTGAATGTTTAAACAATCCATCAAAAAGTATTTATCAGCTGTTTGAAATGTTCTAGACAAACAGTCTCTTCCCCACTTATCGGTTGTATTTTTATCAATCAATGAACATCAGATAGCAAGGGAGGATTCCCAATGTGGAGAGAGCACATGGTGATATGTGGTGAATAAAATGCAATAAAGAAAAACTGAGGGAGTTCTCAGAGCAAGATCATTTATTGACAGTGATATATATGTAACTGGATAACATATATGTGCATTTGTACAGTTATATATACATACATGTATATATGTATGTAAATGGATAAGACTAATGCCCTTAGTAAGACCAGCAACCCCCATGAGGAGGGAAAGAGCCCCTCTATTGACAACAGGAAAGGAGCAGGTTTGGGTTGTTGGGGAACTTTTACATTGACCACAGATGAGAAAAGGGGGTTGGCATTGAAATTTGGCCAATCGTACCCCTCTCTAACAATTAAGGGATATTCGTTGTTTGAGGGACGCCTCTGCCTCTTGTAATCTTGGTGAGGAGACCAGAACTAAGTGGTTTGATCTCTACAAAGAGTGGGGGATCAAACCTCCCCTAATTACACAAGGACAGGCAAGGCAATGGGGGGATGGACCAGGTTTAACTGGTCATCATTTACAGACAACAAACAAATGTCCCAGGCTCAACTGATTGAGGCTACAGAAAACAAGCAAATATCTCAGGGGCTAATTCTATGGATAGGTTCCTTTCTACCCATGCCTTTAATCCAGGTCTTACTAGGAAGGGGCACATTCTTGCTTGAGTTTAACTGAGAAATGGGATTTGGCAAAATGAGATATAGGGCTGATTATGGGATGGAATCAATTATTAAATGAGAGAGCATAATTTTAATTTTCTCAGAGGCTGCTCCCATGTGTGATATGAGGAAATCATAACAATGATGAAATAAATAGGTATGATTTTGACAAATTAATTTTAGCCAGGATTCCTTTGGGGTGTTGAGAAAAATAGGAAAAGACAAATTAAATTTCACAAAGCTATTAAACTGAGAACATCCAAAAAGAGAGAATATATGAAGTTCATCAGACAGAAAAGGGTCACATGGAAATTATAACCACAAATAAAAAAAATGATCTTTCTCTGTAGTTATAACAATGAAGATAACATGATTTAGGGAATTAAATAAAAGCCCAGGCCTCTCAAGGGCTAAGATTTAGCTTCATGTTAATTGTGTTATCACACTATCTTGAGTAAATTTATTTCCCTTTGATATCTTCTTTAAGTCATATATTATACTTTATTTAAATGTTTGGCATACATATGCCAGGACACATTTGTTGGATTTTCTATCTGGTTCATTTAAATTCCTACCAATGTTAAAATCTGACATTCTGCCATGTGTCTTACTGATTAGCAAAAATCAGAGAGATGCTATTTATGGGTCTAATAACAAATTTCCGCTAAAAAGTATAACTACAGAAAGACTGTTTATAGAAATAGCTAAAAACAAGAATCTGCTACCATGTACAGTAGAACTTAAAATGTTATTTCATGTTATCACCATAGTGAGCTAGGGATTATATAACCTGAGTACAAAATTGCAATTGCTTTGTTTGGGAAGTGAAGGTGAATGAGAGTTTCAAAAAAATATTACTGGAACTGAATTTTAAGGAAACACCATTTTCCTGGACTTTTTCACCAGATGTACACATTTCTGATTAATTTATGAGAGAGATATTATCCACACATATAATCACACATACTTCCAATTAATCTCTGCTTTTGCATTTTTACAGATGATAATAAGCAAAATGAGACAATTTAAATATTTCAGCTATTTTATCCCTTCTAAAGCAATGCATACCAAATTATGCCTTCCAGAAGAAGCTGGTTGGTGCCCACAAAAATAAATCAAGATGTGAATTATGTTGGTTGAGAACATTATGGTCACTCAACTTCTCTCTGAAATCATACTGATATGCTAAAAAAAGACTACTGTTTCTTCTGGTTTCTACATTTGATTTAAAAAGATTGCAAGACATATTTATTCCATCTACTTTCTTACCCAATGGAGGAGGGTCCATATATTTAAGTTCATAAGAGGTATAAAAGAACAACACTGTGACTATTTGATTCTGTGTTTTCATATTATCATTGCTGTTATCATGAACCAGTTGTTGTAGTGGTATTTCATGAAGGCCCAGTAGAAACTGGTTTTTCTTATGGATTTCATCATTTAAGCAGATTTGGTAAGATCCAACTCATATACTGAGTATATTACTATTAGTTGAAATAATGAATGAACAAGATACTTAAATAGATCAGAAGTTTTTGGCATCAGATATCCAGATTCCAGGGACGAGGAAAAACAAAAAGGCATTTTGATAGTTCCCAGTTCTTTCCCACAGCTTCATGCAATGAAAAGTGCAGGACTTAGATGATGTTGAAATTGAGTGAGTATAAGCTCAATGCATGGAACCAGTTGCTGTATCTTACAGCAGAAGGGCAATTTCTGTGCCTATTTCACTTTGCCCCTAGGAAATCTCAGAACATACTAATAGATTCTGGGAAAAAATGTGGGAGAATCAAACTCTCTCCATTTTAAAAAGTTAGCTACAATCTAATGAAGCCATCTTAACAAACAATTTACTCAATATAGCTCTCACAAGGAACATATACATCACTCTAAGTATTGGTATCTAGATCTATATTCATAATCAGATTTGGGTAGATACAGATATCTAAATATAGACAGGTAGAAAGCAATGTAGACATAGAATTGATTTATAGATATATGTATATATGTAAACACAGATGTGAGAAGGAGAGAGAGAAGGAGGGAGGCAGAAAGAGAGAGGGAGAGAGAAACAGAGAGAGAGAGAGAGAGAGAGAGAAAGAGAGAGAGAGAGAGAGAGTCTATGTCACCACCATTAGCTCCACTATGGCACTTCCTACTGTACCATACTAATATACGTGAAGTATTATTGTATTTCCCAAAGTAACCAACCCCATATATCACATGATGATAGGAAAGAATGGTTATTAGTTTGTCTTTTTCATAACCGACATTTAATTCTTAAAGTGTTTCACGTAACTGTCCAACTTGAGCTTTGTGACACCTCTGGGAACTAGCTACTAGACACATTAGTATTCCCATTTTAAAGAGTGAGGAAACTGAGGCTCAGTGTGGTTAAACCATTTGACCATGACTGTACAGGCAATCAACGCCAGAGGAGGGATAGAAACCAAAGCCATCCTAAGTCCTCGGCAATTTGCTGAGTATACCATACTGACCAATATTTCAAAGCAAATACAACTTATTATTACGAATAAAGTATTGATGAGATTAATTGGTGGGTTCTTTGACGGTTTTAAAGAGTGAAAGAGAAAAGGATATAAAGGCTTTGAATTCCATTTTCTCCTACTCTGCAGTCCTAGCGTTTCTGCTTTTAGCTACATTGTATCAGAGCCTAATGAAGGCAGAAATTTTAGCCATTTCAATCCAGCCTCCTGAACATCTCAAGAAACTCATCTAAGTCTGACATGTGCTAGGCACAGGAAAAATGAAAACAAATACAAAGTAGCACTTGCCCTCCAGGAATTTATATTCTACTGGGCCAATACAAGGTTTGCAGAGATAAAGACAGATTGATAGATAGAGATATAGGGGTATGTGTGTGTGTGTATGTATGTGTAAGTGTGTGTATATGTGTAAATGTGTGTGTATGTGTGTGTGTAATCAATGAAATTTCGGAACAGTGACTGAGAAATGTGTAAACTAGAAAAGGCCTGTTTAAGGGACCCGGTTTGTGGGAAGTCTAGCAGGGCAAGGCTTGGGAATGGTGTTGTCCTAGGCATTGTTATTGTGTATAGATTTTTGCCACTATGATGGATTTGGCTTTCTGGTGTCTGAGTAAATGTTTTGGTTCTGTCTTCCACGTGGAGAGTCTGTTGTATTCCATGATTCAGAATTGTGCTGTGAATGGCACTGTGGGTACTATGAATATTGCATTGGCGCTACAATTAGGCAAAAATAAGCAATGCCACATACAGTTATAAATTACACATATGTACACATTCATGTATATGTATACATACACATACATACATACATAGTTATAGCCACAAAGAAAAGAATGATCATTCTGTTTACTCATATGCAGGAAGGAAGCATAACTTGGTGGACTCAATTATTATTGAGTTAGCTCCAAACTAGTTTAAGACTAGTTGATTTAGTACATTATCTTGAATAAATTTATTTCCTTCTAATGCCTTACTTATAAATTCCAGATTCCAGTTAGTTTCAGGTTTTAACACACACGAACTAACATACTTGGTTGGATTCTAAATGTTATGTTCATTTATCTTCTTGCCAATTCTAAACATCTGATATATTCCTAGTAGTCTTAATGATCAGTGAAAGCCAGTAAGATGCTCTTTTTGGCCACTTCTATATTTCACAGGCAAGAAAAAGGCATACTCTGAAAGAGATGTAATTGGGCTAAAACAGAGACTCCTCTCACTGGGCAAGCAGTAGACCTGAGTTCAAATCACCTCTGATATTTACTATCTTTGTGATCTTGGGAAAGTCACTTGATCTCCCTTGCCTCAGTTTCCCATAAAACATGGGACTGGCCTAGGTAGCCTCTGAGTTCTGTCCTAGTTCTCAATCTAAAATCCAATGATTTTAAAGACAATTGGCAAAATGACAATAGAAGAGGGTAAATTTGTCATTTTTCTATATCAATTTTCTATACCATATCACTGACTGACATGAACACCACATCTCTGCTTGGAGTTTAACTAGGTAGGATTCACATTAGTGAATTCACTTATTCCTGAATTCAAATCCAGCCTCAGACACTTACTAGCTCTGTGATGTTGGGTCACCTAACTCTGTTTGCTTCAGGTTCATCATCTATAAAATGAACTACAGAATGACATGCCAAGTCACTCTAGTATCTTTGCCACAAAAACCCCCAACAGGTGATATAAAGAATTGTATTGTGTATGCACACGGAAACTTATATATACCTATGTAAACACATATATGTATATATATGTATATATGTATAAACATGTACATTAACATGTTGTTGTCTCTTTTCCCTGACTTTAGTAGTTAACACCTAAACAAATATTCACTTTAGTTCTAAAGAAACAAAAATACATCACTCAGATAAAAACCCAGTAAAGATCAACAATTATTCATAAAATTGTATCGTGAATAATAAAAGCAGAGACTACACAGCTATATTCTTTAAACAAAAAATAAGGGAGAGAAGAAAGAAAAATAGCATCATAATAGTCATTCTTCCAAATGCAATCCCAAGAGAATGTTCCACACCTCATCACTATGTCAACTTGATCTGCATTTGAGTTTAATTGGACTGAATGTTCTACACTGAGAAGAAAAATAATAAAATTGATTGCTTTAACTTCATTTCTTATCAGTCACATTAGAATCTTGGAAAACAGCGAAGTTTTATAAAAATAAATTTCATTAGAATCATGACACAAAAAGAATTGATGCTTTAGCTTCAATCAAGACCATGTAATTTTTGACTTGCAAATATCTAGGGCTAAGAGACCGCCACTGACCATAAGTAAGCAGTCTACAAAATGCTAGGCTTACCTAAGATGCAAAATTACTTTTTCATTTGATTCACTTATTTCCACATGACAAAATTATCTTGCCTCCATCCTTGAAATTACTTGTGATATGACATATTTTATCTAGTTGTGCTTTCTCAATCTCATAAATATATCAAGCTAGTATACTGAACAAGTGCCTCTGCCCCACAATGTGTGTAAATAAACATGCAAACATTTTGAGACCAACTGAAATATGTCCAAAAATTTTCCACACAGCACAGTTACAGAAAGCATCCCAAGGATAATATTAATTAAAATCTAGAAAAATCACCATATAATATTAAAATCTCAGAAGTGTTTTCCTTACTTTTCTATCTCTCCTCCCACTCATTTTTCAATCAAACATTGCAGTTAAATAAGGAAAGATGAGATGATCAAGACACAGCAGATCAGCTGAATTCCACCCTCCCCTCACAATCCCAATTTATTGTACTGTGACATTTTACAAGTCCAAAAGAACAATTTCTGGATAATTTAATCATTTTTTAATAAGGCCAGCATGTTTATTAATAAAAGGGTAGTCATGTGGCTGTCTCTCTTAGACCAAAAATCCCTAATGGCAGTGTGCTCACGGTTTATATGCCCTGGGAAGAAGAGGTGTTCTTCATGGTGGCAATCAACACTGATTGGTTAAAAATTAATGAGAAAATGAATATTACAATGAGGGTCTGGGATACAGGACTTGACTCAGTCAAATCTCCAACTTGTAAATTTCCATATCACCTATCTGACAAAGGAGAGAATCAAGACTTTCCAGAACTTTCTGAGAAAGTACCATGAGCAGGGATACACCCATCAGACCAAACTTTGAATTTCTTTTGCTGTCTGATTAGAGAGAAAAGTTGGGAAACCTTGATCCTCTTAATAATATTAAATAAAAGATAGGAATAATAATCACTGACATCAGGGAAAAGAGACAGCGACATGTTAATGTATGTGTGCATACACATATACATAGACATATATATGTATACATTTGTATACACACATTTCTGTGTCCACACACACTTACAGTGTTACATTTTTTGTGAAATGTGAAGTTCTTTCTACTAGATTAACTGACCAAAAACTAGACTGTGGCTTGTTGAACAAACATATTGTCGGGTCTGGGAGTTCTTCATATAAGAGCTATGAATTATTCACCCTGGCATCCAAAAAGACAGCCACCTGTGAAGTAAGACATTACTCTTCACCTTTTCCTTTGTATTTCCAGCAGACAGCAGCAAGGAGGGGAGAAGATTGCTCTCTACCACTTTCCCATCAGCTACTGCATCTTGTCTTGGTGCTATTTGCCATAGGACCCAGTGGGGGCAGCTCTGAGAATTGTGACCTCTGGCTGCAGTTTAGAAAAGAGTCAGTTATTGATTCATGTGAATTAGCCCTGGCAGCCAAGAGTAGAGCAAAGAGTTGAAGGCCCCAGTTACCAAATTAGCAATATATCTCCTAGCAAGGCCTCAGTAATAAAAGTTGATTGTTGAGAAATCCTGAGTTTATACTGCCTGCCTTCCCTATCACCATATAAACCAGCCTCTACACTACTGTAAAATCCATCTCCCTAAACTGTCGACCTGGCCACATCATCCACCTGAGCAAGAAGCTTCATGCACATCACTGCCTCCAGGATCAAAGAGAAACTAGGGTCTTGTTCATTTAAATCTCTTTACAATCCAATTCCAACCTCAGTTTGTCATTCGACTTCACTTCACTTCCTGTAACGTCTACTCCGGTCCCAACTACACTGGCCGTTTTCCTGTTCCTCATTCATTTTCCTTTTCTGTTCCTCTATATAGGCTGGAATGTTCTTCCTCCTGATCTCCACCTCACATAATCCCCAAACTTCTTTAAAAAACAGTGTCACCTCTTACAGGAGATGCATCTTGATTGCCTATATTTAAGAGTTTTCTGTCTTCCCTCCAAAAAAAAAAAATCAGCTTTTATATACTCAGCATTCGTTCTGTATAAGGTTTGGTTTTGTTTTTTTAATGTCTGTTCCTTTATACTAATGGAATGTGAAAGACTTGGGGCCAGAAACTGCTTCATTCTTTTGTCTATATAACACTTACAAAAGAGTTCATTTTCAATATATAGTTGCTGAATTGAACTGAATTTTAGAGAATCAGAAATGCCTAAATAGGAATTAGTAGCATCGTATTCTAAGTCTCTGAAGATTTTAAGTCTAATATCCTAATAGCATTCTAAGTCTAAAGCCAATATTCTTTCAACTCTGTCTGTCATGGCTTGCTCCTGGTTCTCTTTTGTGATCTGAGGAAGTCCAGTAAGATTCCCAGACCATTACACTTTGATAAGGCCAGTTAGAGTATAGTGGAGAATACCTCAGAAGAGCCATTTTTCTCAGCATCAGATAAGTGAATGAGGTTGCACATTCATTCGACTATGATCCCCAAACCACTTTTAGTCAGGCATACTCAGGAATGCAGCAAGGAACTTGGATTTAAATTTTAGAATGAGCTTCTGCTCCCTTCAGAAACTGCTTTCATTTCAAGAGATGCTGTCATCTAAATTTCTGCAGAGTCATTCTGAAACTGTTATATGCTAATTACTGTACTCAGGAGTTAGACACATGTACATGTCCTACAGATCATGAGCAGCTTTGCGGAGTCAGCAGTGCACCATCAAGTGGGAATCATCCTTGGAAACAATAAAACCATGTCCAAACTTCACCACGGAAAACTCTGTCCACAGTGAGAGAGCTAAACTTACTGAAATAAAGTTTTTACTGGATTATGTTATCCTAGAATAGGGCAGCTAGGTGGAGCAGAAGATAGAACACAGGGCTGGGAATCAGGAAGATTCATGTTCCTGAGTTCAAACATGGCCTCACATACTTACTTGGCAAGTCACTTAACCCTGTTTGACTCAGTTTCTCCACCTGTAAAATAAGCTGGAGACGGAAATGGTAAACCCTTCCAGTATTTTTGCCAAGAAAATCCCAAGTGGGGTCTCAAAGTGTTTGTGAGAAACAAATGAAGGAATTATGTTTCCACAGGATTAAAAATTACCCTCAACTTTTCAGAAGTGATAACAGGATATAAGTCAGAAGTGACTGACTGGTTCTAATCAGACCTGTGAGTTAGCAGAACCAGGCTTCTGATTAAGCAAAAGGTCAAAAGTTTAGAAGCTTGCTTAATGAACTGTCTGAGGGGGAACATATCAAAAAGAACAGGGAAGAGGTGGTTCAAGAAGCTGCATCGAGCCAGTGGAGAACAAGGGGGGAAATTTGATTGAGGAACAGGAAATAAAAAGCCTTGCATTTGTCTGAGCAAATGTGCTCCATTAGGGAGTTACCCATTCACAAGGAAAGTAAAACAAATGTAAAATAAAATAAGAGCTTTCCTGCCTTCACAACAAAGATTGTTCTTTCTAGAGTGAGCATGCTTCTCACATGTTGAACCTGAATGAAATGACTGAACAACAAAAATTACAACAACAAGTGACAGAATGTCATGCAGCCACAGAGAAATCCTCTTCAAAAAGGGGATGCCATTACTGATCGGACAACTAAAAAGGTACCTATGGTACTGGAATGAGCCAGCACTTGATTTCTCAACAATGCTAATACACATGGCTTACTCACTACAAATAATGCTATCTTTGAAGGTCCAAGAAAAACAATTGTAGGAGTTAATGCATTTCCAAAAGTGTCCAACTTCAGTCACTTATACACAGAAAGAAACTGACTTAATATTTGTATATCTGAATGCAAATGAACCCATTCAAAAGTCAATGAGTTTAAAAGTAAATGGGCACTTACCAAACAGGTTCTTTTTATAAATAGAAAGGGGGAAGGGAAGGGAAATTTAGTGAATGGTGTTTGTCATTTTCAAATGCAAAATACTACTTGGGACTTTTACCCCAGGGCTTTAACTTCTTCCACTTTCGGAGTTTACTCATCACATTCTGTTCCCAGATTTTGAAACAATGAGTTTTTCAAGGATAATCACCCAGGGCAGAATGTAGAAAGAAAATGATTGCATAAGTTAAAAGAAATAGCTCTATCCTGATGCCCTAAATTGCCTTTAAGGTTAGTGACATTAGAATTGGGAAGAGAAGGTCCCTAGGTAAGGAGTAAATACGTTCTAATTTATGTATGAGGAGATATCAGAATTATTAGCATAAATGTGACCTGATCATTTCCATGGAAGAGAAAGCAAGAGGAAACGAGCTTAAATGGCAGTAATAGAGATTTGGGCTAGATATAAGCATTGTAAGAGTTGTCAAAGCTAGCTAGGGGTTGCCAGTGGAGCTTGTAGAGTTTCCTTCCCTGGAGATCTAAAAGAATAGGCCAGACCCCGATGCTTCTCCAATGACAACCTGGTGCTGTTCAGAAAGACAGAGATGAATTCAAAAGCTCTTTGAGCTCCCTCCCAATTTGATTCCAGCATAGGTCACTAATAAGGGTGTTAGCATTGGCTTTCCAAGCTAAACTGAGGATCCCAATCTCAGTTTGTCAATAAGGAAAAATTATATCTTATGGACCTTCATCCTCTCAACAAGCACTTGACAAAGTAGTGAATTTATACCTCAATTGGCAGGGACCTGAGAACCAATGAAGACATTTACATATAGGGTAACAAAATCAGAACAGATTTGCAAATAACACTATTGATTCATGCTGAGCTTGTAGACTGTTAAGATAACCAGGTACTTTCTCAGATAAACTGTTATTTATTCAGTTTCCTAACTACACACATATGTGTATGCATATACACACATGCATGTTTATATTTGTATATGCATGTATATGTATATGTACGTATATATGTGTGTATGTATGTGTGTATATACACACATATAGACAACTAGGCGGTACCACAGACAGAGTGCCAGGCCTGGAGTCAAGGAGACAACTTCCTGAGTTCAAATCTATCCTCAGACACTTACTAGCTGAGTGACCTTGGGCAAGTCATTTAACCCTGTTCAGATTAGTTTTGTCATCTATAAAATGAGCTAGAGAAGAAAATAGCAAATCATTCCACAGTCTTTGCAAAGAAAATCTCAAATGGGGTCACAAAGAGTCAGACAATACTCAAAATGAATGAATGACCACACATATGAATACATGCATCTACACATATTCATATGTATATTCATATATGTATATAATCCAATTAGACTTGGCCCAACAATGCAACTGGTGAAGATCTTTCTAAATAATAACTCTGTGATTCAGTTTGTTAGCAATCTATCCTACTTTTGAATCACCAGAGCCCAATCTAAAAGAATATCCTTATGGTGTCTTTATCTAAGTCACCAATAGGATAATTTAACTGTACAAAACCAAATTCAGATTCCTGAGCATTTCAATGTATCCCCCACTTCACATCTGTTGCTCTGTCTGATTTCAGCTCCAGTGAATAGGATGCCTCTCTAAGGTTAAGCTCATCAGCAGGCTGCTTACTTGACTGACAGCCTCCTTCAGCCTCCTCTCCCCTCTGACAGGAGGGCTGGAAGTGGAGCACCAAACTCCTCCTTTTACACAGGGCAGAAACTGGATGTTTCTTCAGCTCATTCTATATCTACTGCCTTTCAACTCCTTGAGAACAACTCCCTGCTGAGTATTCTTGGTCTCCACCTCCTTCTTGCCTCCTTTTATGTGCTGTCTCCTCCCATTAGATTATAAATTCTTTATGGACAAAGAAGGTCTTTCTTTTCATTCATTGCAGTCCACACTTAGCAAGTGCTTAATAACTGTTTATTGGATTGATTGGAAGATAACAGAGAATTCTCCATAAGAACTTTTGGGGTCTGGCCATTTCATGAGTTCTGAGTCCTAGAAAATACTATAATCTAGCCAATGTTTCCCCTTCTTTTCTAGAAAAGCAGCAGGAGAGATGGTTCAAATGCTTTATGAAAATCTAGATAAACAACACATACAATAATTCCCTGACGCAGGTAATAGCTTAGGAGGTCAAGGTGGTTTTTTGTTGTTGTTTTTTGGTTGTTTTTGGTGTGGTTCTTTTTTTGTTTTTTTGGTAAGGGAACTCTCTTTACCAAAGGAGATCAAAAATTGTTCAGTAGTTCAGTCTTTGAATGTTATATAAGGATCAGCCAAAGAAATTTAATTACTTAACCAGTCATACATTTAGACTCCAACTCCAGTACCATAGAGACTACCAGCCTTACATTAACACTGTAAAAACAAACACAAATAAACAAATCAGTATATTATGAATTGTTCCTAATGAAAGTCATTATGAACGATAAAATTATAATAAAGTATATAGTGATGATGGTAACGATGATAGCTAGCATTTATGTAGCACTCTAAGGTCTACAAAATGCTTTAGAAGTATTTTCTCAAGTTATCTTCACAACAATTCTGGGAAGTAGGTGCTATGTTATTATCCACACTTTACAGATAAGGAAACTGGGGCTGAGGGAGATTAAGTGACTTGCCCAGAGTCACATATTTAGTAAATACCAGGCCGCATTTGAACTCAGGTCTTCTTGACTGTAGGTCCAGCACTATAGCCACTGCCACTTGTGAGACCTAGCTGCCTCCTTACCTATGTGTGACCGAATATTTCACTGTTTTCCTACTTCAGTAATGCAAGCTCCAAACGAAAGTTTCAATCCATTGTCTTTCAGAAGAACAAGTTATTTTTTTTCAAGGTCATCAGCTTCAGAGGATGCATAAGAATTATAAAAGGTTATGATATTTCCTCATTTTTTTACCAATTCTATTCTTGAAACAATGTGCCACATATTGCTTCACAGATACTAAAAAGTAAACTAATTCATAATGTATTATGCGATATAATAAATGGAAAATCCAACTAGGAGATGGAAGATTTGGATTCTAGCTCCTGTTCAGCTACACTGAGCTGTAGTATGTGAAGTGTTAGATTTGAAGATTGGTAATTCAAAGCTCTATTCCTTAATAGCTAAGAGAAGTCACTAACCCAAAGTCTGCCCTCCATTATAAGATTAGTTAGCAATCTTCCAGCTGCCTGCCTCTTGGAGTTGTTATGTAGAAATAGACTTTGTGATCCTCAAGTTCTACAAACTTGAGTTATTGTCCCAGAAAATTTTGTAAAGGGTCCAGTATTTTCTTGCAGTGCAAGGTTGGTCCAAAAGTCATTAGATACCCTGAGTCCATGCCTTTGCCTGTGCAGCTATCCCCATTCACTCCTCTTGAACCCTGCAGAGGACACTCTGGCCCTTTACCTGTTTCTTAGTTTGCATGGCTTTCTTCAGGACTCGAGCTCAGATCAGCCTCTGCAGGAGGCCCATGCTATTCCTGCAGCCCAGCTCATGCATTCCCTCTGAGCATACCTTCCATCCACCCTGCAGAGATCATGCATGTACAGTTCTCTTCCCAATCAGAATGAGAGTATGTTGAGACCTGAGACCATGGTTTGTTGTTGTTGTTGTACCTCTAGTGTTAAGCAGAGTGCCTGTAACATAGTAGGCATTTAAAACTGTTTGTTAATTAGCTGATTAGATCTTATGGCCTACTCCAAGACTGAGTCAGAACTATTTTCTTGGATTTTTAAGAACATGTCTTGTTTTCATTTGAAGGAAAGGGAACTTAGACATTATCCCTAGACTAATATAAAAAGTTATTTGTAACATAGGATAGAAGTAAAATCTGAGGAAAAAAGAGCAAATATCATCAAGATATTTTGTTGACAAATGAATTTTCAATGGCCCTTTTCATCTTATTTATCCTAAATATGCTCTAGGGAGATTTTTCTATCAATCAATACAACAGAGTTCAAAGATTTCTTCAATTGGTGTTATCAGTCTTAGCAACCTCTTGTT
>CM053769.1:110716893-110730494 GCA_028658325.1 Potorous gilbertii
TTTTTTTTCAACATGGCTAAAATGAAAAGGTTTTACATGACTTCACATGTGTAATTGCTATCATATTACTTATCTTCTCAATAAGAAAGATGAGACAAAAAGGAGGGAAAGAATTTGGAAATACTTTTAAATGAATGCTAACAATTTTCATGTTCAGTTAAATGTCATAATTAGTTGTATGCATGTCTTTTCCCCCACCTAGGAATACTGTTGCATAATTTATACATATGAAATACCTAAGTCATATATTAAAGATGGTGAAAGAATATTTGGGGAGCATACTTGGTAAAGACCATGATGAAAAGGTATATCTTGGGGGATTTCATACAATATTAGGAAATCTTAGAAGCAAGGAGAGCTATTCCTATGGAAAAAGAGAAAGTTGTCAGGACCTGCATAAATGAAATAATTTTCTAAATATGGTACATATTCAAAATTGTGTCCTTCATTTGAATAATTAGAATAACAGGCATGAATAAAAGATAAACTGGGAATATCAAACATTGGAGGGATTACAGAAAGATCCTCAGATCTATATAAGCAGCTCCAGTCTCTTCCTTGAACTTCAATCCCACACCATCAACTGCCTTTTGGACATTTCAAATTAGCTATATTAAAGATATCTTAAATTTAACACAATAAACCAGAAGTCATTGTTTTTTCCTCTACAAAAATGCTCATATCTTCTGAACTCTCTTATCTCTAGTGAGGGCAACAACATTTGCCAGCCTCCTACATTCGTAACCTCAGCTCCTCACTTTCATTCATCCAAAATATCCAGTCAACTATACAATTCTGACATTTCTCCATTTATAATATTTCTTGAATCCAACCCCTTCTTTCCACTTACATAGATGCCACCTTTGTTTAAGGCACTTCCTGCCTAGATTATTGGAATAGCATTTAAATTGATCTCTTTCTCAAGTCCCCCCATTAATCTAGTGACTTGTCCATCCTATATGTGTCAGAGTCCTTAAATGTAGATTTGACTTTGTTTCTCCTCTATTCAAGCAACTACAGTAGATCATAATCACCTCTAGGTAACAGAATATAATTTGGCAGCTAGTTGGTACAGGGATCGAATTCTGGACCTGCAGTCAGGAAGACTCATCTTCCTGAGTTCAAATTCAGCCCCGGATACTTTACTAGCTGTGTGATCCTGAACAAATCATGTTACCTTGTTTGCCTTAATTTCTTCATCTGTAAAATGGGCTAGAGAAGGAAATGGCAAACCATTCTAGCATCTCTGCCAAGAAAACCCCAAGTGGGGTCACAAAGAATCAAACACAACTGAAAAACAACTGGACAACAACAATAAAATATAATATAAATTTCCCATGTTTAGCTTTTAAAATCCACCACTACTTGTTCCTAGTACATCTTACAGCCTTAATGAACAATACAACCTCTACATACTGTGAGATCTAGACAAACTGGTCTGTTTCATAGACATAACACTCCGTCTTCCTTCTCCATTCCTTTAACTACATATCCTCAGTGCCTGAAATACACTCCTTTTTTACCTTCTCCTTAAAGAGACCCTTCTCTTTCTTTAATGTGCACCTAGGGTCCCATCTTCTGCATGAAAGTTTTCCTGATCCTTGCAAATGCTAGCATCATCTATGCCAAATTATCACATATTTAATCACTTTTTCATATTTGTAATCACTGGTTTTTTATTTATACTATCTATAATTTCACATGAACTTATTTTTTCCACCATTAGAATGTAAGTTCACTACAAGTAGGGATGGCTTAGCTCTTTGCACTTTTACCCTAAGTGCCTAGTTCAGTACCTGGCACATAGTCGACACTAAATAAATCCTTAATGGTTGGTTGATTGATGCAATGTTAGTACAGCTATAAACTGGTCTAGTCAATTGAAAAAGCAATTTTAAATTGTACTAAGGTAGAAATTAAATGTTCATAACCTTTGACCCAGAGATCCTCCCACTACAGAGAAAAAATGGACCCATATCCATTGAAATATTGATAGTAGCATTACTTATAGTAGCAAAGACCTGGAAGTGAAATCGAAGGAAATCAGAGATAATTAACAAGTTGTAGTACACAAATGTACTGGAATATCACTGCTTTGTAAGAAGCTATAGATGTGATTAACAGAGAGGTCCTGGGGAAGATTTAGAAGAACTGGTACAATGTGAAGTAAACAGAATAAGGAAAACAAGAGGATGAAAATGGAATGAATAACAAAACAAAATAATACAAAAACCTGAGTTTCAGAAGAGATTATTAATGTAGATAGATACCTAGAAAGAGAAGCAGTGATGAGAAAGATTCGAAGATTACGAAGCTTGGCCCCATCAAGAGTAGGTCTTACCAGACCAATCTCATTTCCTTTCCTAAGCTAGAAGATTAGGGAAATGATATGCATAGTTTAGCTAGACCTGAATAAACTTTAAGATAAAATATTTTATTCTGTTCTTATATGAAGGCCTACGAAATATGGATTATTTGACAATAAATTATTATGAACAATTTAAATGGCTATTCTTCAAGAATAGCTGCTAATGGCTCAATGATGACAGAGAAGGAAAACTCCAGTGGAAAACCTCAGGAATCTATGGTTGATCTTTAGCTGTTTCACATTTTAATCAGTGGCTTGGATAGAGGTCTAGTCAGGGGTGGGAAACCTGTGGCCTAGGTTGTGTGCGCATCATATCACAAGAATCTGGGAGGCAAGGTGGCCACCTAGGTCATAGAGTCAAGATCCAAGAAGATCATGAAAAGCATGAACATTAGATTGAATCAAATAGGATAAATTTCAATATTGTTATTACAAACTTGTACAACAGAATAAAAAAATCATCTTTTTAAGTGTAAGATGGGAAAAGTATGGCTTACAGAAGCTGTAAGATTACAAAATATCTCTCAAATCTTCTTAAACATGACAGTGTCAAGAAAAACTTCCCAATAATTAGAGCAAAACTAACTACTCAAAAGTCCTAAAATGGGATGAACTGTCTTTAGACATTTCCTTCATTAGAAGTCTTCAAGCAGAATATGGATAACCTCTTGTCACTTCATTCACAAATATGTTGAACTACAAACTCAAAAGATGGCCATTATAACTCTAAAACTCTGTAATATTAAGATTATTTTGTGACTGCTGCAAAATTACAATAACCAGTCTTGATCCTCCAAGAAGAAATATCAGAAAGCATCTTTTTCACATGCCCAGTCTTTGCAGAGGTAAGGATCTATGGGCATGGAATACCGATGGAACAATGTCAAACATCTTTGATATGTTGATTTTGTCAAACTTTGTTTTTCATTATTCCTTTTTTTATAATAAAGAGATGACTTATTATCACCAGTTTTCCTGTTAGTGTTATACTCAATTAGTGACTAGATGGTTCAGTGAATAGACCAGTAGGCTGGGAATCAGAGAGATCTGAGTTCATATCTGGACTCAAACACTTGCTGTGTGACCCTGAGCAAGTCATTTAACCTCTGTTTGCCTTGGTCCATTGAGAAGGAAATTGTACAGCACTCCAGTATCTTCGCAAAGAAACCCCATGGAGTGGAAGAGCTATTCTGGAAAATGTAAAATGTAGGTGATGCAAAAACCAAAGATACTTTAAAACCATCGACAATAAATGTATCGCATGCAATTACTCTTAACTAAGATGCCAGTGATACAGTTACATACCTAGTAATATACAGTAGCAGGGGAAGTGGTTACAGGGTACTCTGGGAATTAAGGAATGTTTCCTTCTAGAGTTTGTTCAAATATGGGAGGGACACTTTGAGATGATGATGGGGTATTTCAGTCTGCAGGGCGAAGGAGAGATTAACAACTCCCCACAGATGCTCCTATCCTTACACTCAGAATCTTAAATAAACACATGGATACTGGCATGTCTCCTTATGTGAAACACATGTCCCTGAAATCATTGGGCAAAAATGATCGAAACATCAGATTCCTCTCTAAGACTTGCCATCCTATCAGACTCTGCTACTGTTCAGTTATGCCCATAGACCACACTATCCATAGGGTTTCTTTGCGAAGATATTGGAGCGCTGGACAATTTCCTTCTCAATGGACCAAGGCAAACAGAGGTTAAATGACTTGCTCAGGGTCACACAGTTAGTAAGTATTTGAGTCCAGATATGAACTCAGGTCTCCCTGACTCCCAGCCTAGTGGTCTATCCACCGTACCATCTAGTTACCGACTGAGTATAATACTAACAGCCAAACTGATGATAATACATAGCCCAGTGAAAAAAATAATTGTTCACATTTACAAAGGACTTAATAGGTTGCAAAGCACTTTTTTTCACAACCCAAATGATATAAGTATCAAGGAAATGATTATCCCCAATTTTTAGGAAAATAAGCTGAGGAAAATGAAGTTGTGACTAGGACCAAGGTAACAGAGTTACGGCAAGTAAAAGAGACAGGAATTCCAATGTCTCTTTCCACTATACTCCATTGTTCCTGACCCCATATCCAACCATCTACTGGCCTTTCCAATGCAAATATCAGAAAGGACACTTTAGCTTAATACCCACCAGGAAACTGGATCATAGACATTTCAGATATATAACCAAAGAACAAAGGTAGATGTAATCTCTATACTAAGTGAAAATTATAATATCAGTATGCTAGGGAGTGAGACTAGGCCTTTGATTTCTTTTACACACACACACACACACACACACACACACACACACACACAATTTATTTTTAGTTTTCAACATTCAATTCCATAAGATTTTGAGTTTTAAATTTTCTCTCTCTTCCTGTCCTCCCCCCTCCTCAAGATGGCATGTGATCTGATATAGGCTCTACTTGTACATTCATATTAAACATATTTTCACATTAGTCATGATGTAAACAATAAGAACTCATGGGAGGAACCACAAGAAAGAAGACACAAAACCACAAAAGCAAAGGAGAGCAAACAGTATGTGCCCATCTGCAGTTAGACTCCCAAGTGCTTTCTCTGGAGATGCACAGTATTTTCTGTCAGGAGTCTCTTAGAGTTTCCTTAGGTCCTTGCACTGACAAGAAGAGCTAAAGACTTGTGATTTCATCAGAACAGGGGAAATCTAGAGGAGGAAACCCCTTCTTCCAATACAGAGCAAAACCTTGGCAACTCATCGAGGTTGTTACTACTAGAATTACCGAGGCCACTGGAAGGTGAGGTAACTTGTCCATGGTCATACACCCAGCAGGTGGCAGATGTGGGACTTGACATCAGTCTTGCTGATTCTGAGACCAATTATCTTACCTCTCCACCATGGTGCCACTTAAAGAATTTGTTAATGCACTCATTTGATCCAAATTTCTCAGGGATACGTGTGTATATAAAATATATTTATATAAGCATATAGGTCCATACATATACACAAATACCATATGCATACATATATGTGTAATTATATGCATATTATTTCATTATACTGCATGTCATATTATACTATAAACATATATTGGGGCAAATTGTATTCTTTTTAGACACACTTCTGGAGTTTGCCTTATATGAAATTGTAAGAGGCCAAGGAGAGCAGAATTATAAATAAATCATCATCTTACATACTCACCTCCTAGAACCAAACATTGCTTCATTCAAAGCGAAATTTTTAAAAACCAAAGGGCACATCAAAAAAGGAGATTGTGAAAATCCAGTCTACAGTCAGAGCTTTCTGTTGTGGTATTTTTGTAGACTCCCAACCTTCTCCCATTACTCTGATATTAAAAATCTACATCCTTAGTTAAAAAATAAAATGAACTGCCACTACAGAGAGAACATCTTTTACCATGACTAAAGCAAAGGTTAGATCAGTATGGTAGTACAATTAAACAAAACTCCTAATTGAACTATTATAAATTATTTGGCCTCACTAGGTTACATGGAATTAAATCACTTGTCAGGTCTTCCTTGCACAGCTTTTTCTGTTCAGCCAAAACCACTAATGGGAAATGCATTCATTTGTTTGTTTCCTGTTAGTGAAATTTGTCAACAATTTTTTTTGTAAAAAATTACTTAATATTTCTGGGAATTCGTTGCTATATATAATATGTTGTTTGTAGATTCTACCTTTAATCAAAATACTACTTTCACAAGTATTTAAGACTAGTTTATTCTCCCAAAGGCCAGACCATGTGAATACATTTTTACCTGACCTTTAGTGAAAGATGACTGGTAGGTCCAGAATAAGCTTCAAATTTAAATTCATGTTAGAAACAGAAAGCAAGTTTTCTGTATGATTCCTTTGGATGCAGCATGAAAAAAGTTATATACTTTATCTGAGGGTTTTTTTTCCTTAAAACACAAATCAATCTGACAATCTTAAATTTAGGCATGGAAAATATTTCATTATTTCATGAACTGTCAAATTTTGAAAGTTAATTGTCTTTGACCAATATAGCTGTTTATTGTTGTTTAGTCATTTCAGTCACGTCCAATTCTTCGTGATCCCATCTGGGGATTTCTTGGCAAAGTAGTTTGCCATAACATTCTCTAGTTCCTTTTATAGATGATGAAACTGAAGCAAATAGTCCTAAGTGTCTTGTTGAGGATCACATAGGTCATAAGGCTATGGCTAGCGCTAGATTTGAATTCAGGTCTTCCTGACCCCAGGTCTGGTGCTCTATCTACTTTCCCACCCAGTTGACTCTTATGGCTAAGTAGGAAAGTTTATCCATTCAGGGTTTCTTAAATTTTTTCCACTTGTGACCCCTTCAGCACTTCTTAAACTATGGTCATGATCCACAATTTAAAAAGCATTGTTGTAGGACCACAGATTTACATTGGATTGGAATTCAGAGTTCATCTAATACATAAGTACTTAAACTGGAATTTCTCAATTTTTTTCAAGCATTTATTAAATGTTTACTATGTTTCAAGTACTGAAAATACAAATACAAGCAAAATCAAGTCCCTGCCCTCAAAACACTTCTATTTTAATGGGATAAAATAACATCTAACTGTAAATTGAAGAGATGGGGGAGAGGAGGGGCCAAGAGAGAAGTGAAGAAGTAAGAATGGTTGACCTGGTGCTGCCTCAACATGGAGACCCCAGAAAAACTCAATAATCCCAGGAGGAGGTCACCTGGTCAAAAAAATATACATGATCAAGTTACAAGAAATCAGCTATAAAGAATATTTTCTTGAAAATCATATTATTATAGTCATATAGACTGACAGGTACAGCAAGTGCAAGACCTTGTTTTCTTTATTGTTTTACTAACTATGAAAAAAAGTATTTGATTCAATGGGGTCAAAAGTTAAATGCTCCCTTAGGGACTCTTTCTTCAGTATGACATCTCCTATGTAGATGTAAAAACCATATGAAGTTCCATGAAAAGTGAACAGAGATAATACTGCTTGATGATCCTCTGAGCTTCGGTTGTTTTTCCCTAGCTAATAATTTCCCTTTTAACTTTAGGTGCATTGATTTTATTGGTGTGAATGCTTTTCGGTTTTATGTAATCCAATTCATTCAATCTCTTGTGATTCCATCTGTTTATTTAGAAAGAACTCTTTATCCACAGTTAAAGGTATTTCTTTCCCTCCTACTCTACTTTTTGAAATGACCTTTTATAACCATGTCATGTAACCATTAGACTCTGAATAGTTGGTGTAAATCCAATTTCTCATTTTTGCCAAGGTATTTACCAACTTTTTCAGTACTTTTTTTTTTCAAATACTCTGTCTTTAGCCCAGTTGTTAACGACTGGGGTAAAGACTGAGTATTTGAAAAACAATTTTACTTTTACTTTCTGACTACTACTAATAGTTTTGATGACAATTAATTTGTTTTGTATTTTGAAGTCTACAAAAGATAGGTCTACTGACTTACCATTTTTTATCTTTCCCTTACAATTCATCTTTTGTTCCTCCAGGCAAATTTTGTTATTTTTTTTCCCTCTTCTATAGTGTAACATTTTGGTAGCTTAATTGATATAACTCTAAACAAATAAATTGGTTTAGGTAATATTTTTAAAAATTATATTGACATGGCCCAATTATAAGTAAAGAATCTTTCTCTAATTATATGAGTCAGCCTTTGTTTCTGTTAAGAGTATTTTGTAGGCATGTTCACAACTTTATATATACTGCGGTAAGGATACTTTTCTAACAATTTATGCTATCTCTAGTAATTTTGAATGGAATTTCTCTTCCAATTTCCACTGGATTTTGTTGCCAATGCACTGAAGAGCTGATTATCTGTGTGGGTTTTAATTTATATTCTATTTGGATTAAGTTGTTTCAATTTTTAATTAAATAGCAAGAGTTCTCTAAGCAGACCATCATATTATGTGCAAAAAAAGCAATAATTCTGTTTCATATTTGCCTACACTATTCCCTTGATATCTTTGTTTTTGTTTTTATTTGTTTTGCTGGGATTCCTATAACTATTCCAAACAACAGTCATTATAGTAGATAACCATACAATATTCCTAATGTTGCTGTAAAGTCCTAGCATTTCTCCAAAGATAATGCTAGTTCTTGATTTTATAGCTGTTACATATCATATTAAGGAAAATTTTCTTTATTCCTATGGATTTTAAAGATTTTATCAGAAGCAGGTTTTGTAATTGGTCAAAATCCTTTTTATCATCTATTGATATAATTTTTATTAATAGGGTACATTAAGTTTGTAGTTTCCTAATATTGAAATAATTTTGATTTCTTGTTATATATCCGAACATGTTATAATGAATAATGTTATTAACATTTTACTATATTCTCTGTGCTAATATTTTATTCAACATTTTTATGTTGATATTCATTAGGGTTATTAATCTATAGTTTACCCTCACTGCTTTGTCTCTTCCTGATTTAAACATATAGACCATATTTGTATCAAAAAAATAATTTCATAGGATCCCTTCCATTAGATATAATCTTGTCCTTCTGAGTTGTCATATATTCTAGAAACACTGGTCTCAAAATATGCAAATGGCCCTTAATGTGTCAATGATAGAGGTCCTCTCTACCCTGAGCTAAGATAATTTCTTGTTTATACCTCAAACTGGTCTCCCTATGGGTCCTTAGAATTGAAAACAGTCATGAGTCAATCTACACTAGACTGAGAAATTGTTCGTACAACTGAGACCCTTGTAGATAAGTAGATCATCATATCTTCATAGTCTAACAATTCTCAAGAGAAAAAGAATACTGTTTTTGCCATCTTAATTATTCATGATTTCTCTTCCCCTGACATTCCCATTTAAGTAAAGATTTCTGTTTCTCCTCCTCTCCTCATTGGAATTTCATAAATATGCAAGCTTCTGTTTGTATTGTGAACACTTTTACATATGCTTAGGGTTTCACATCATTTTCGTTTCTCTTGTGATAAATTTTGCAAATAAGTTTCATGAAGTTGTAATTGGCTGTTGAAACTTTTTCTCTTTTTGTAAACAATTCTCCAAATAATGTAATTGTTATTTGAACATTTCCTAGAAGGAAAGGTAAAACCAAGATGGCAAAGCAGAGAAATACTAAGCTGAGCTCTCCCAAATCTGGCCTCCCAAATAACTCTAAAATAATGCCTCTAATCAAATTTTGGAGCAGTGGAACCAATGAAAGTTCAATTGAAACAATTTTCCAGCACAAGACAACCTAGAAGGTTGGCAAAATGCAATGATGATCAAAACTGGAAAACAAAGCAGACCATATAATGCAGGCCACAAAAGAGGCACCAGCAGCAGATCTGGAGGTGACTACATTGGTGGCAGCAGCAACTTCTAAAGTCTCAGCCCATGGATGATGGGAGGATAGAATAACTAGGGAAAGGAAACTACCACGTAACCTTGGCAGTCACTGGATTCAGAACTCTCTTGAATTGTTAATGTACAGCTCTGGATTATACTCTTAGGGTTAAAAGGAATGGTAGTAATAGTTGCCAAAGGAAAGTCAGGGCCCTGGTTTCTATTCAAAGTAGACAGGAATGACTGTAGTCACTCATAGGCCAATAAGGGCCTAATTTCAACTGCAAGACAAAGAAAAGCACTAGTAATTATGGCTCCAGAAGAATGGGGACCCTAGTCACAGCTTCAGGGTCAAGAAGAGTGCTAGCACTGGTAGTTATAGGATAACAAGGTCCATTTCTGGGTAAAGACAAGAATATGGACCAGAAGAGCAGTGGGCACATCTCCTCAGATCATACCAGCTGAGAAGCACCCAAAACCTACAGACACTCTTTGCTAGCTCTGAAAATAGCAGCAAGAAAGTTCTGAAGCTTGGGACAGTGCCCTCTCCATCCCAGAAGCAGAGCCCAATCTTAAGAAAAGTGAGAAATCAAGAAATAAGTTGTAAAATGAGCAAATAACCAAAAACAAAAAAAGAATCTGACCATAACAAGTTACCATGGTGAGAAGGAAGATCAAGATACAAAATCAGAAGAAGATGATGTCAAAGCAGGTACATGGAAAGTCTAAAAGAAAAATGTGAATTGGGTAAAATTCCAATAAGAATTCTTGGAAGAACTTAAAAAGGATATTAAAGATCAAACAAGAAAAAAAAAGGAAAAATATGGGGAAAGAAATAAGGGTGATGCAATAAAATTATGAAAGCAGAATCAACAGCCAGGTAAGAGAGGCACAAAACAAAAATACTGACGGAAAAAAATAGAATTGTTCAAATCATAGAAGTACAGAAATCCACTGATGAGAATATCTTTAAAAGTAGAACTAGATAAAGGGACAAAGAAGTACTAAACCTACTAAAGAAAATAATTTGACAAATGAAAGCTCATGATTCCACGAGACCAAGAAACAAACCAACCAAAAAAAATCAAAAGAATGAAAAAACAAAAGAAAATGTGAGATATTTCATTGGAAAAACAAATGACCTGGAAAATATATCAGAAAAGGTCATTTAAGAATTACTAGTCTACCAGAGAGCGGTGATCTGAAAAAAAGCCTAGACATCATCTTTCATGAAATATCAAGTAAAACTGATTTGGTGTTAGAACCAGAATATATAATTGAAATGAAAGAATCACTTCCTAAAGAGCTATGATTATAATCAAGAATAACCTAGTCACCAAAACTGAGAATAATCTTTCAGTGGGAAAAAATGGACGTTTATTGAAATACAGGATTTTCAAGCATACCCAATAAAAACACCAGAGCTGAATGGGGAAATCTGCCTTTCAATATGAGACTCAAGAGAAGCATAAAAATGTAAATACAAAAAAGAAATCATAAGGGAATCAAGGTGGTTAAAATATTCACATTTCTATATAGGAAGATGATGATTATATCTCCTAAGAACTTTATCCTTATTAGGAAAGTTAGAAGAAATATACACAGACAGAGCACACATGTGAATTGACTATGATAGGATGATTAAAAAAGTAAAAGTATGGGATAAGAAAGAAGGATGAACTGGGATAAGGGGGAAGAGAGAAGAAGGAACAGAAAATTTATCTTAAAAGAAGAATGAAAGGAAGAGTTTTAACTGTGGGGAAGAAAACAGAGGTGGTGGTGGCAAGAAATGCTTGAACATTTCTCTCATCAGAATTGGCTAAAAGAGGGAATAATATACAGTCAGTTGGGTATAGAAATCTATCTCGCCCTACAGGGAAGTAGGCAGGGAGGAGGATAAGAAAAGGGGAGTTGATAGAAAGAAGGCAGGTTAAGGGAGGCAGTGGTCAGAAAGAAAAAGACATCTGAGGAGGAACAGGGTAAAAGAGAGAAGGATAAGGAAAATATAAAGTTAATAATAATATCTGTGAATGGGAGTAGGATGAATTCACCCATAAAATGTAAGTGGACAGCAGAATGGGTTAAAAGGTAGAATTCAACAAAATGCTGTACTTGAAACATAGACACACAGAGAGAGTAAAAAGAAGGTTCTGGAGCAGAACACATTATGTTTCAGCTAAGGCAAAAAAAAAAAAAACAGGTGTAGGAATCATGATCTCATATAAAGCAAAAGCAAAAATAGACATAAAAAGATAAGCAGGGAAGATAAAAAGATACAATGGACAATGAATTAAAATCAATACTTAAAACATATGCATCAAATTGTATAGTATCCAAATTGTAAAGAAAAAGTTAAATGAGTTATAAGAGGAAAGAGTAAAATTATACTGGTGGTATAACTCAAAACTAATTAAAACTAGCAAAAAATAAACAAGAAAGAAGTTAAGGAGGTAAATAGAATTTTAGAAAAGTAGAAAGGAGTTTACCATTTTCTCATACATGCATGGTACCTTCACAAAAACTGACCACATATTAGGGCATAAAAACTGACAATCAAATGCAGAAAAGCAGAAATAGTAAATGCATCCTTTCCAAACCATAATGGAATAAAAATGATATTCAATAAAGGGCTGTGGAAATGGAGATTAAAAGTTATTGGAAACTAAATAATCTATTCCTAAGGAATTAGTGGATCTAAGAACAAATTATAGAAATTTTCAATAATTTCATTGAAGAGAATGACAATGAGACAACATACCAAAATTTATAGGATGCATCCAAAGCAGTGCTTAGGGGAAATATTGTATCTCTACATGTGTATGTCAATAAAATAGAGAAAGAGTAAATCAATGAATTGGGCATACAACTAAAAAAAACTAGAAAAAGAACAAATTAAAAATTCCCAACTGAACACCAAGCTGGAAATCCTGAAAAATCAAAGTAGAGATTAATAAAATTGAAAGTAACAAAACCAATGAACTAATAAATACAATTAGGTTCTAGCTTTATGGGGAAAAAAATCAATGAAGTAAACTATTGGTTGATTTCCTTTTTAAAAAAAAAAGGAAGAAGAAAACCAAATCACCAGTATTAAAAATGAAAAGGATGAAATTCAACACCTATATAAAAATGAAATTAAAGTAATTATTAGGAACTATTTTGTCCAACTAGATGTCACTATATCTTACTAAGTGAAATGGATGAATATTTATGAAACAATAAATTTCCCAGATTAATAGAAGAGGAAATAGCTATGTAAGTAACCCTATCTTAGAGAAAGAAATTTAACAAGCTATCAATGATCTCAAAAAAACCATAGGATCAGATGGATATATAAGTGAATTCTGCCAAATATTTAAGGAACAATTAATTCTAATACTACATGAACTATTTGTAAAATAAGTAATGAAAGAGTCCTACTAAAGTCTTTTAAAACTCAAATGTACTGCTGAACAGAAAGCAGAATGAACAAAAACAGAAATAAAACTACAGACCAATTTCCCTAATGAGAATTGATGCAAAAATTTTAAATAAAATTCTAGGAAGGAGAATACAGCGATACATCACAAAGATCATATAGTCTTACCATGCAGGATTTTTACCAGGAATATAGGTCTGGTTAAATATTAGGAAAACTTTCAGCATAATTGACCATAACAATAACAAAACCAATAAAAATAATATGATTACCTCAATAGATGCAAAAAAAAAACTTTTGACAAAATACAAAGCTCATTCCTACTGACAACACTAAAAAGCATAGGAATAAATGGAGCTTTCCTCAAAACAATAAATAGGATCTACTGACAAGGCAGCTAAGTGGTACAGTCAGCAAGGTGGCACAGTGGATGGGGTGCCAAGCCTGGAGTCAACAAGAGTCTTCCTGAGTTCAAATCTGGCCTTAGACACTTAC
>CM053769.1:110730594-110785951 GCA_028658325.1 Potorous gilbertii
AGCAAGGATGCTCATTACAACCATTATTATACAACATTATAGCAACAAGACAAAAAAGAAACTGAAAGAACTAGAGTGGGCAACGAAGAAGCAAAACGATCACTCTGTGCAGACAATATGATGGCATACTTAGAGAATTCTGGAGAATCAGCTAAAATACTCATCAGTATATTTGCAGGATATAAAATAAACCCACATAAATCATCCATACTTTTATTTTACCAGCAAAGTCCAGCAGCAAGAGATAGAAAGAGAAATCCATTTAAACTAAATGTAGTCAATATGAAATATCAGGATTCTACCTGTAATAGCAACCCAGGAATTATATAAACACAATTACAAAACACTTTTCACACAAATAAAATTAGACCTAAATAACTAGAGAAATATGAATTGCTTATAGGTAAGCTGAACTCATATGACATAAACGACAACTCTACCTACATTAATTTATTTATTAAATTCCATAGCAATCAAATTGCCAAAAAAACAGAGAGTGAGATAAAAATGACAAAATTCATCTGGAAGAACTGAATGTCAAGGATATCAAGGGAATTAATGGGAAAAATGTAAAGGAATGTGGCTTAGCTCATCATCAAAATAACTGACTAAGAAATAGAGTGGTGAATCAGCAGAACAGGTCAGGTACTAATATACAGCAGTAAACGATCACAGTAATCCAGAGTTTGATAGAGTCCAAAATCCCAGATTTGGGGGCAAGAATTCACTATTTGACAAAAACTACTGGGAAAACTAGAAAGCAGTTTGGAAGAAACTAGGTATAGATCAACATCTCACACTGTAAAACAAAAAAAGGTCAAAATAGTTATATTATTTGGACATAATGGGTGATATCATAAGCAAATTAGAACAAATGAAATATTTTACCTGTCAGATTTATGAATAAAGGAAGAATTTTTGACAAAGAAAAAAGAATATTAAATGATGCAAAACAGATCATTTTGAATACATAAATGAAAAAGGATTTGTACTAACAAAAACAATGCAGCTAAAATTAGAAGGCGGCTGGAAACTGGAAAAAATATTATATCAACCTTTATGGTTTGCTTTTTGGAATGTTGCCAAATCCAAGCAAACATAAGATGTGCTCCACTTAATAGCATTTGACATCCGGTCTTTTGTGATCTTGACAGAGGGCCCTTTGGAGCTGAATTGTTCCTCTCTGGGTTCTTGAAGTATTCTTTTCTTTAATCAAGAAGTTTTGAGTTTTGGCTATGACATTCCTGGGAGTTTTCATTTGGTGGCTTCTTTCAGGAGGAAGTGCTCTCTGGATTTTGTAGTAGGGGGGAAGTATTTCTTCACGCTTGATGGCAGAATAGCTAGAACAGTGGACTTAGAGTCATAAGGATCTGAGTTCCAATCCAGCCTCACACAATTATTAGATTGTACAAACCTAGGCAATTCACTTAACTTTTCTTAGATTTAGTTTCCTCATATCTAAAATAGGAACCCACTTTCTGCAGTTATTTCAAATATAAAATGAGACATTTGTAAAGCACTACACAAACCTTAAAGTACTATGTAAATATTAACTATTATTATAACTTCTTTAAATATGGTAGTTACATTTTTGTCATGATTTTCAGGGAAACCAGTTCTTCTTAAATTATCCTTGACCTGTTTTACAAAAGAGATTTTTTTTTTTGCTAATAAAATACCTATATTGTCCTCTATATTTCAATCCTTTAATTACATCATAAAATTTATTGTTGTCTTGGGGAGTCATTGGATTTTGTTTGGTTTATCTGAATTTTCAGGACATCTATCTCTTTGATGAAGTTTATGACCTCCATTCTATACTATTGATTTCCTTTGTATTTATTTCCTTGAAAGCTCATATGTGACTTTTAATTCCATATTTAATCTATTGCTCTACCTGTCACAATATCTCTAGAGTTTATCCTCTTCATTCTATTCACATAGCTATCACCTCTATTTCAGACCCTCATCTCTTCCTACCTCAGCTATTGAAATACACTTCTCATTGGTTTTCTTGAGTCAAATCTCTCTCCTTACATATCCATCCTATGCAAAACTGTCCAAGTGATTTTCCTAAAATCACCAACCGGATCATATAAATCGCCTTCTCAATGAACCATTGGATGCTCAGTGCCTCTAGGAAAGACAATACCTATGTTTAGTTTTTAAAGTTCATCACAGCTTGGACCAACCCCTTCCATATTCCAAAATGAACTTTCTCATCCTTCATCTCCACTCTCCATCTCTTTAGACTAACTCTTTCCCATTTCAGAAATACACTTCCAACACATCTCTACCTCTCATAATCCCTGGTTTTCTCAATGGGTACTCAGATAATACCTTCTATAAGAAGTTTTTCCTAATCTCCCTGACATCTTATTCCTAGTGTCTCCTGATAAATGTACTTTGCATATAGTCTATACATACCTATTATTTATGGACATTAATATCTTTTCCAAAGAATATAAGTTCCTTGAGGGTAGGGACTTCTTTTTGTCTTTGTATCTCCATCAACTAACACAGCTCCTGGTAATATGAAGTACTTAATCAATGCTTTTTCATTCACTGATTTATTTTACTAATGAAATACTGAGAAGTAGCATAAAAATTTGTCAGAGAATTGTAAGATCTATAAAAATAAGTACACTACTAAGCCATGGATTCAACAACCAATGGCCTAATCCATGGGCTCCACTGGGTCCATTCAAATAATGTTAAAAGTTTTAGATGAGGTGCTCCAACGCAATGAGCAGACTAAGTCTTTATCCAAAAGCACAGAAAAATGCTACAAAGGATAAGAAGGTCTGGACAGGTTCAGAACTGAACCACTGGAAGAAGTGTCTGAATAATTGTCAGCACAGATCCATCAATGGATAAATGCATTAATGTAATCTTTTTCAATATATTGAAGGTATATTTCATTAATGTCCTTTCTCATACATGACTGATGCATGGAAATGATCCTGCCATCTAAAAATACCATTAGGGCAAAAAGGATCTTAATATATCAAGCGAACCACAGAGCAATAGATTTTTATCCATCATTACTTGACAACCTCTGAGTAACAGAGGGGTTAAAACCTCTTGCTCAAAAAAAAAATGTCAACAAATAAGCATTTTTTCATATTCTTGCTGTGTGCCAGGATAGAAATTAAGTATTGGAGATATAAAGAGGGGCAAAAATAATCTCTGACCTCAAGAAGTTGAATTCTAAAAGACAAAACATATATAAATAGGCATACACAACATATAAAAAAGAAAATAACCCTGGGAGGGCAAGGATCTAGAACGGCCTCCTACAGAAGTTGCCATTTAAGCTGAGTCTTTAAGAAAGGGAAAGATTATAAAAGGCTGAAGGGAGAAGGGAGAGAAGATTGCAGGCAGAAGGACAGCCAGCGTGAACGTACAAAAATACCCCTATGAAGAAAAGAATACAGGAAGGGAGGAAGGAAACAAAAATCCATTAAGTACCTGCTATGTGTGAGGCTCTATGCTGAGCACTTTACAAATATCTCACTTAATCCTCCACAACTGTAGGAGGTAAGGACAACTATTATTCCCATTAGACAGTTGAGGAAACTGAGGCTGCAAGAAGTTAAATGACTGCCCAGGGTCACAGAGGCCAGTTTTTGAACTGTGGTCTTCCTGACTCCAGACCCAGTGTGCCATCCACTGTGCCAACTACATCATATAATATATTAAAGTATATTAAAAGTATACACAACAGCAATGCCAGACTTCAAGGGAATGTCTCAATACCCTGTCATTCTAGCTTGGGCGCTTTAGCTCAGGCTATAACTCTCACCTCAAACACACTCCTCTTCATCTAGCTAATTGCTTATTTGAAAGCTTATGCATCCTTCAAGGCTTAGTTCCATCCTACTTTTTCCCTAGAAACCCTAGCCCTAATTGAGATCTGCCTGTGAATTTGGGCAGAGCTTACTGTCTCTAGCTCCTACAGGAGGAGTGAACCATGTAATTTCACATTTTTTTCCCTATATTTCACATCTGTATGCCTTCACTTCAGGACTGTACTATAAGCACTGTGAGATAAATGGCAAAGTGTTTTCTATCCACTAGAGTGTCTCAAACATAGTAGATGATTAAATATGTGTGTCTGTGTCTGTGTCTGTGTCTGTGTATGGATGAATGAATGAACGGAAGAATCTTTACTTTCTTAAAATTCTAAAGCTGACACTGGAAATATAGGTAAGTAAGCACTGTCAGTATGTAAACGTCCGTGTAACCAAAGGCAGCGTTTTAAGAGGTTACTCAGTCATTCTATAATTTACATTGAAATCAAATCGACATATTATCATTACTGTTTTCTCTCCTGGATAAGTCTTATTGTATTCAATTACTATCGTAAAATCTTAACATTAACAAAACTTTTCAAGTTTGAAAAAGAAATTTATTTTGATTTTTTAAATGAAGGGCCATTTTTAAACAAGAGAGAAATAAAGAAAACATGTCTTTCCATAGAAAATACAATATAAAGGATCAGGACACCAAAAATACCTGAGGGAATACAGATATGTTCTTCAAAACCTCTGCCAAAGAATGAGCAGTGGAGGCAAAGCAGCTGTTCATGAAAGGACATGCAGCCCTTTCCAAAAACATGCACAGGGAAAAAGATTTGGAGCAAACAGCATCTCAGAGTTGGAGGGGGCCTCTGAGTTTTAGGAAATTGACTTAAAATTTATCTGGCACTGTCTGAACTAATTTTTAAATAGTAATAAAGTATTTGACTGAATCCAAAAGCTTTTGGGGAGACTTGATAGAGGGAGAAGAAAAACATTTTTTATTGCCAACTGTAATATTAATTAATAAAATCTCCAAAGCACAACACGTTAGAGAGCCCAGAATTGTACGTTATGATTCAAGTAGTGTTGGATGACCACCTGAGCTTCTGTCTCATGGGCTATGATGTCAGCAAAACCATAATTATAATTGCAATTTACTATGTACAATGGGGGGAGGGGAAACCCTGCATATATTAAATGTTCCCCAAATACTAACCTGCTTGATTAATTGTATAAGCTCTTTATAAAACAGTGAGTCCCCCTGGGAGGCAATTCTTTTGCAGTGGATATTTTTTTGGACTGCTGTTTTATGTTCTCATAAAAATATGTCATAATGTCATATAATAGTTACTAAATATAAAAACAAAAAGAATCAATAATTTATTCCACAAATCTCTTTTTATGAGAAGTTTTAATGAACTTGTCATACATTCTGATCCACCTTTATACCCCCTCCCCTTCCCAAGCACTGTAGCTATATTTGTAATAGACAAGTGAAACAGATCTTAAGCTTTTTCAGTGATACAGAATTGAAACCAAAAAGTAGAAAAATAAATATTTCTAAATATACTGCTCCTGATATTTTCACTCTTTACTCTACCGTAGACAGCATTCTGTGATGTGTCTGTGGTGCCAAAATATAAATAAACTTCTGAGTTCAGTGCTAGAAAAAGGGAAATTGGCCAGACCACTCTAAGTTTTGGGGTGAAGTGTGGATTTTAAGGGGAAATGTTGAAGAAAAACTCTGCTTTTAAGAGACATATCCACCGAGCAAATAAAACTCTGCCTGCCATACAGGTAGCCCTTTCAACCAGTACAAACCACTGGCCGGTGCAGAATGATTTTCCTCTTTTTTTTTTTCCTTTAAGGTGAAAAAAAGGGAAAATGAAAGGCATCTAAGCCCCCTTTTAGCTGATACAATCATTGTTAAAAACAATCGAATTAATGGCACATTACAAAGCATAGAGGGTACAACTCTATCCCCCTCATCTGTTTAACCACTATTTTTTCTATGAAGTTAACCCCTTGAAAATCAAAGGTATATTTTATATTCGTAAGTTTTATATAGATATATAAATTTGTATGGACATATAAATTTCCGTAATTTCCTTTTTTCCCGGATTTTGTTGTTTTACACCATCTAACATTCGACAAAGAATAACGTTGTGGTTGCACCCATATACACAGATTAAAGTTTGGAGAGTTTTCTGTCTTTGAAGTAGACGGTGTGACAGAACCCAGGAACACCCATGTTCAATTCCAAGCCAAATATTAGGCGGGTGGTTTGAAATCTTCAAGCCAAAGAGGCCTATGGGGAGAACGACACCAAACCCTCCACTGTCACCACCCTTCCTCTCCGCCCCCCGTCATTCTCCCCAGACTCTCCCTCTCCCTTTTCTCCCCTCTTTCCTAGGTTTCCTCACCGAGACAATCAGCGTCGGGAGACGGCAAGCCTAGCGAACGATGTCTACGCTCGCCCCAGAAGGGGTCGATTCTACACCCCATCTATTCATCCTGGGGATGGGGCGGGGGGCTAGGACGCGAGGTCCGCACAAACAGACAATAAAGGGAGAGAGGGTGCCGCCGACACGTCCGGGCGGTCCCGGTCCTGCTCGGCCCGGGGGGAGGCAGAGCCAATGGACAGGACAGGACGGGCAGCCCCCGTCCCCGTCCCTTCCCGGACCACCCCAAGTTGCAGCCGCAGTCCGCCCCATGACCCCGGCGGTCCAGGAGCAGGTGGGCAGCGCTCCGCGTGCCAGCGGGCTCTGTGTGCAGCAGGCTCCGGCGCACGGCTCCGGATCCAGGACGGCGGAGGGCAGGGATGCTCCGGGAGGAGAGAGGGATGGGGGGGAGGATGCCAGGGAGCAGGATGGGTGCCCGGGTCCGGGGGAGGGCGCGGAGAGAGAGGCAGCCTGGAGGAGGGATGAAAGAAAGGAGAAGGGAGGAGAGGGGGATGTTGGGAAGGAGGGAGGGATGCGGGCGGGCGGAGGAGGCTGCGCCCAGGCTCACCTCCGTGGGTGGGGGAGCGTGCCCCTCGTCCTCCGGCTCTGCTCCTCGGCCCGGCGGCGGTGACGGCGAGCGGGCACCTGCGGGCGGCGGGGACGGTGGCGGGGCTGCCGCGGCTGCCGCTGCTGCCGGTGCCCTGCCGCTGCTGCTCCTGGGGCTGCGGGCTCCCCGCCTCCCCGCCTCCCCGCCGCACGCACACACACGGGGCTGGGCACGAAGCGCTCTCTCCCCCTCCCCACCCCCCGCCCTCACTCCCTGCCCAGCCGAGCCGGGCCGCCGCTGAACCTGGGAGCAGCAGCTGCCGCGCCAAGCGCCGCCGCTAGGGGGAGCGCGGGACGGAGCCACGGCGCAGGCGCCGGCCTGCCCGGGGACCCTAGGCTTGTCCGCGCGGCGGCGCGCTCGCGCACTGGAGGCCGGGCGGAGCGGCGAGGGGCGGGGCTGCCGCAGGTGGAGGGGGGAGGGGACGCCGCTGCAGGGCGCAGGTGCTGTGGCCATGGCAACGGCGTTACTAAGCGGGCGGGGACGGCGGGGAGGAGCGCAGCAGGGCTGTGGAGCCCAGATTTCAAGACGTTAAAGCTCGGACGCCAGGAACAGGGACCCTGAGGGTCTCCTCCCAGTTTGATTTTTTTTTCTTTATTAAAGGAACCATCCCTTGAGTGACTACTTAAAGAAGCCCGTCCATTGACGGGGTGCATCTCACCCAAAGTGAGGGCTGAGAAGACTTAGCCTGAAGGGCCAGGGTCTCCCAGCGCGTCCTGGGCCATCTCCAGTCCTTATGGGTATCAGCCCCCTGGACCCAGAGGGCTCAGGAGGAGAAAGGGAGGATGGTGACCTCTCACAGCGCTCCCTCCCTCAAAGCCAAGCCAACTACAAGTCGTGTCATCACCTTGATGTCATGGTCCTCTGAGAACAAAGGACAAGCACAGCAAGCCCCCGAGCCCAGCACAGGTTTAGGCACACAGGACGCTCTCCCAAGTGGAGTAACTCCCTCTACCAGTGCAAGTCAGCACCTTGTCTGCAATTTACAGTCAGAGAGGTGAGAGATTGTCATTGGCCCAGAGTTATACAGCGGATTTGTGCCTGAAACAACCTAATGGAGTGGATAGAAAACTGGTACAGAGTAGACCCCCATATACACCCCGGGTGATTGATTTTTGTGAGAATTGTGTCTCTTACTAGCTATGGGATAGGGATAAGAGGAGTGAGTCGCTTATTAATCAACACGTTTACTGCCGTCAAGAAGCAGGAACATAGTAGGTGCTTCATAAATACTTACTGACTGACAATGAAGACGAAAAGTATAAAACGTGTTGCCTTGGACTAACTAAAATGGGGGGCTTGTGTACATTTCCCAGAAAGTGTCTGTATTTTAGAGACATCTACCTCAAGGAAACAGGGTGGTATAGTGGAGGGAGCTGCCTTGGAAGTGGGGCAAACCTGGGTTCACATCCTGCCTTTGACATGCTGCCTGCGGGACCAATCAGTCTCACAGTGCTCTGGGCAATACTTTAAATCTATAAGTTGCAGGGAAATGCTGAGCTGCTTTGGTATAGTTTCCTCACCTGTCACTCTATCAATTAAGTCGCCTCTATCAATCTTACTTTCTAAGATCATAGATTTGGAGCTGGAAGGAATCTCAGATACGTTCTATTTCTAGCCTCCCCTCATTTTACGGGGAAATAAACTGAGGCTAATGATGGCTAAGTTCAAGGTCAAAAGTATGATAACCATCAAAGGTCGGATTTCAAACCTAGTCTTTTGACTCCAGAGCTAGTGCTCTGTCCATGGTAACAAAGCAACTACATTTTCTGGAAGAAGACAACATCTCTGAGTCTCAACTTATTCAATTATAAAATGAGGACTAATACTGGGAGAGGCAGCTATGATGAAGAAGAAGTGAATACATCTGGCCCCTAGTGTCAGTGAAGACTTTGATGAAAATATTGCTTCATTTGCATACTAATTGCAGGACCCTGAGTCCCTTAACTTGCTCTCTTAAGCTTAGACTGTGAGCTGCTTTGGAGCAAGAATGGTCTCTTTTGAGTTTTGTTGAATCCCTAGACTTAGGACAGTGTCTGGCACCTGGCAAATATTAAATGTTTAAGAAACACTTGGTGACTATTTGTGTCTTAGGGCAACTCTTGAAACATTTTCCCATGAGTATCAAGACAGTAAGCCTCCTAACTCTACGTGAGGGAAATCACAGATCTGTTGTTGTATTACTAACATCTTCACAGGGCTTTTGTGAGATCAAGAAATAATATACATAAAGCAGAAAGTACTGCATAAATGTCTGTTTTTTCTTAATGACTTCCATTGCTAAAGGACTAGATGGTTTCCAGAGAATCAATGGGCCTGACTCGCAGCAGAGTCAGGCAGACCCTGCATTTCAATCCTGGATCTAGTCATTGTTTGACTTAGACAAAATGATTAACTACTCCAAGACTAAGTGTCTTGGAGTCTCTACCTGTGATACCTGTCTCATGGGATTGTTATGAGTATATGCATGTGTGCAAATGTGTACATATACATGTGTGTTGATGACTACCCATAGATAAACATATATATTCATACATAATACATATGTGTGTATATGTCTATACAGCATGCATGTGCATGCACACATTACACATATTCATATAATGTGTAAATGTACATGTACACAATACATTATTATATGTGTGCATGTGTATATACACATACATGTGTATAAATTATGTATTGTGTGCTTATATATGTGACACTTATCTTTCAGGATTACTATGAGTATATATGTCCATATGTGTGTATGCACAAACATGTGTGACAATGCACTTGTGCGTGCATGCATACATATGCATGTACATGTATAGACTTGCATGCATATTGCTGCATTTATGTATGTATGTGTATATCTGCATTGAAAGGCATGCATGTATATGACATAAATACATGTATTCTCCTAGGACCACTGCGAGATGTGCCACACACTTATTAGTTGTGTGTATATATAAACACACCCATGTATGTGTATGTGTGTGTGTGTGTCTTGCTTTTGGAAGATGAAAGCAATTTGATAGAAATATCGATTATTCACTTGCTCCCTGTGATTCCGAACTTTCCGATACTGTGTGGTATTACCTTCACTGATCTCATTTTACAGAAGAGAAAACGGAGGTTCAGAGAGATGATGCAACCTGCCTAAGGCCACTTCACTAATGAGTGATGGAGAGGGGACTCAAACCCAAATCTTCTGAGTGATGACTCCACCAAACGGCTCAAGCCCACAATGATTGTATGTCCTCTTAGCTTCCTAACGTTTTCCTGTGTCACCAATTCTCTGCCCAAAGCCTGTTCTACTCTTTGTTACCTATGGGTCCTTAGGCAAGTCTGATTTCTATTACTGGTATAATAATTGTTACAATGCTAACTCATGTACAGAAAGCCCTGTGTAAACCACCGAATAAATGAGTTGTTAGCCTTTCCCACAAAGCTTTAGCTGTGGTCATTTTCTCTTTTAAAAACTATTTGATTGATTTTTTTTTAATATTGCCTAAATTTCTCCTGGTGTCCCTTCCCCTCCCTTTCTCAAAAACAAACAAATATGTGTGTGTGTATGTGTGTATGTATTTTGGAAAGAAAAATATTAGGAGAAAAAATTCTAGCAAAACTGACTAATGAGTTAAGAAAAAGTCAAAAATATAAAAAAATATATTTCAGATCTAAAGATCATCCAGCTATGCAAAAGATTCAGGGAAGGGAGTGGTTCTCATATCTCTTATTTGGAGCCATGCTTGTTCTTTCTAATTTTACAACATTCACTCTTGATTTTTTGTGTAATGCTTCTTTCCATTTATGTTATTGTTGTCATGTGTCCATTGTTTTCTTGGCTCCTCCCATTTCACTATAAAGCAGTTCATGTAAGTCCTTCTATGTGTCTCTATATTTGCCATATTACTAAAGAGTAGCAATATTCTATTACATTCTATTATATTCATATACCACCATTGGTTCAGGCACTCTTCAACTGCTAGATTTTCTTTCCAGTTTTCTGATATTATGTAAAGTGCATGTTTTGTTGTATACGAGGACTTTCTTCTTATCAATGACTGTAGTAATTATTGAGCAGTATTCGATGACTAAATTAAAATTTTATTTCATTGAAAATTCTTCCCATTCATGCAGTTCTCATTCAGCCTTCTACTCTCTTACACAGTGCATCGTCATAGAGGTCTCCTGTGGCCTCAAGTCAACATGTGGCCCTCTCAGTCCTCAAGTGTGGGGAATCCAAATTTCACAGAATAGATCCCCTTAAAAAAAGGATTTGTTCTGTAAAACCAGGACTCAGTCAAAAGGTGGCACCCAAGGACCTATAAGGCCACATGTGACCTTGAGACCAAAGGCTCCCCACCCTTGGAGTAGATCTTTGGACAAGCAATTTGACCTCAATGAAATATCCATGTCCTTATCTGTAAAATGAAGAGCCAAACTAGATCCTCTCTATAGCTCTTCGGAGCTCTAATGATGCATCAGGGTAGGTGGGTCAGTAGAACGTAACCAATGGTCTGCTTTGGACAGTATCGGGATGTTGTTGATAAAAAAAAATCTAGAAACAAAAATAATCTGCTTATGTGGTTGTGTTTACATACACCCATACACATATGTGTATGTACATATATGTATGTAAAAATCGTTTGTTCACACAAAGGAGCAGCTACTTTTCAGTGTGTCTGTGTGCGTGTGTGTGTGTGTGTATGTGTGTGTGTGTGTGTGTGTGTGTGTATAGCAGAGCCACCATGTCCCTTATCTGGAAAATACACCAATGTGCTCCAAATGAGCAGATAAGGGACATGGCGTTTCAATGAGGATACTTCATATATTCAGCTTTGAATTTCTATCTTATAATCACAAACAGTATCCATTCAGTTTTAAAACTGATTCACTCTGTTTCTTGGGCAAACAATGACAGAATTGACTCAATTAAAAATTTAATATTTGGTTTAGCATCTCCTCAATAAGTAATGCAATTTGTTCCCCTTTATACTTCATAATTGGGTCTGGTTTAGTGAATCAGATAAGAAAACACAAAAGAGATAAAATTTAGAGAGGATCAATCAAAAGTAGCATGGAACAGGAGCAGAAACTTGGAAAAACCGAGTAATAGTTTAATACAGAAACTTGGGTTATAAAGGACTAATATAAAAGACCTTGGATAGAAAAGGAGTGATGAATTTCTGGATCTGAGAATACAGCCCATTGAAAAGCATGAAGTATTTGTTAATTTTTTAAAAACATATTTATTTGATTTTTAATTTATGGAATAAAGCAAGCATTTCTTTAATTTAGAGATTGCATTATAAAATTGCAAATCTATTATATAAAATGTGCTATTGTTTTTATTTTTTATATTAATTTATTTATAGTTTTCAACATTCACTTCCACAAGATGTTGAGTTCCAAATTTTCTCCCCTCTGCCCACCCCAAGACACTTTGCATTCTGATTACCCCTTCCCACAGTCTGCCCTGACTTCTGTCATACCTCTCCATTCTCTCATCCCCTTCCCCTCTATCTTCTTTTAGGGCAAGATCAATTTCTATACCCCATTGCCTGTATGTCTTATTTCCCAGTTGTAAGTAAAAACAATTTTTAACATTCATTTTTAAAACCTGGAGTTCCAAATTCTCTCTCTACCCATCCCTACTAAGAAGGCAAGAAATTTTATATAATTTATATATGTGTAGTCATGCAAAATGCTTCCATGACAGTCATGATGAGAAAGACTAACTATATTTCCCTCCATTCTATCCTGCCCCCCCCCATTTATTCTGTTTTCTCTTTTGGCCCTGTCCCTTCCCAAAAATGTTTACTTCTAATTACCCCTTCCCCCATTTACCCTCTCTTCTATCATTCCCAATCCCAATCCCTGCTTATCCCCTCCCCTCTACTTTCCTGTAGTGTAAGAAAGATTTTCAGCTCTGGAATTTGGCAACTATATTTCTTGGGGTTTTGAGTTTGGAATCCCTTTCAGGAGGGGAATGATGGATTCTTTCAATGACTATTTTGCCCTCTGAATCTAGTACTTCTGAGCAGTTTTCCTTGATGATTTCCTGGAAGATATTGTCCAGGCTCTTTTCTTCATCATGGGTTTCTGGCAGGCCAATAATTCTTAAGTTTTCTCTCCTGGATTTATTTTCCAAGTCAGTTGTTTTTCCAATTAGATATTTTACATTTTCTTCTATCTTTTCATTCTTTAGATTTTGTTTGACTGATAATTGCTGTCTCATTGAGTCATTAGTTTCTACTTGCCCAATTCTAATCTTTATCAAATCGTTTTCTTCCGTTAACTTTTGCATCTCCTTTTCCATCTGCCCAATTTTTCCTTTTAAGAAGCTATGTTCTCCTTTTTTTTGTACTTCCTTTTTTTGTACTTCCTTTTCCATTTGCCCTTTTAGGAAGTTATTTTCTCCAGTTCATTTTTGAACTTCCTTTTCCATTTGTTCAATTTTCCTTTTCAAAGAGATGTTCTCATCAGTGAATTCTTTCTTAATAATTTTAAGATCATTGGCCAGTTTATCTTCTATTTCCTTCTTCAACTGTTGTAGGAGAGCTGCTTGTGGTTGCAAGCAGTTCATAGTCCCTTCTGAAGATTCAGATGGAAGTACAGTCTCAGCTCTGACCTCTTTGGTGTTTGTGTTTTCGTCCTTATCCCTATAGAAAGATTCTATGGTTCTTTTTGTCTTCTGCTTTTTCTTATTCATAATGTTAAGTGTTGTGGCTTCTGGTTCTTTCAGTCCAAAGCTAGAGAACTTTTTGCTGAGCTGATGTGTGAAAAAGCTAAACGCAGGTTTTTGTTTGGTGTTTCCCCAATCAGGCCTGGGTTTAGCTTGTTAAGTGTGGGGGAGGAGTGGTCTGGTCACAGGAGATCTTGACCTGAGGCAAAGGCAAGCTCAGGGGCTGGTGATCCCAGCTGCCCTATTGTCTTTCTGATTCCCCTGGACACCTGAGGCACGCCTAGATGGTAATGCGTGTTCCCACCCCTCCTGGGGCTCCTCTCCTGGCACTGAGGCTTGCCTGGGTCCTAGTGCAAGTTTTCCCTGCCCTGGGTCCTCTGTCCTTCCGGTTTGCCATCTTGGCTCCACCCCCATCTAAGAAAGATTTTCATACTGAATTGAGTGTGCATGTTATTCCTTACTTAAGGCAAATGCAATGAGAGTAAGATTCACGGTTTCCCTCTCACATCCCCTCTCTTTCCCTCAATTGAAAAAGCTGTATCTTGCCTCTTTTATGTGAGAGATAATTTACCCCGTTCTATTTCTCCCTTTCTCCTCCTCCCAATATACTCCTCTCTCACCCTTTAATTTTATGTTTTGGATTATCATTCCTTCATATTCAACTCACTCGTGTGCTCTGTCCGTATGTATATAATCTCTCTAACTATCCTAATACTGAGAAAAATCTCAAGAGTGGCAAATAGTATCTTTTCATGTAGAAATGTATACAGTTCACTTTTAGTAGGTGCCTTATGATTTCTCTTTCCTGCTTACCTTTTCATGCTTCTCTTGATTCTTGTGTTTGAAAGTCAAATTTTCTATTCAGCTTTAGTCTTTTCATCAAGAATGATTGAAAGATCTCTATTTCACTGAATGACCATTTTTCCCCCTGAAGTATTATGTTTAGCTTTTCTGGGTAGGTGATCCTTGATTTTAATCCTAGCTCCTTTGACCTCTGGAATATCATATTCCAAGCCAGCTTATCCCTTAATATAGAAGCTGCTAGATCTTGTGTTATCCTGATTATGTTTCCACAGTACTCAAGTTGTTTCTTTCTGGATGCTTGCAATATTTTCTCGTTGACCTAGGAGCTCTGGAATTTGGCTACAATATTCCTAGAGGTTTTCCTTTTAGTATTTCTTTCAGAAGGCAATTAGTGGTTTCTTTCAATATCCATTTTATCCTCTGGTTCTAGATTATCAGGGAAGTTTACCTTGATAATTTCTTGAAAGATGATGTCTAGGCTCTGATCATGGCTATCAGTCCAATAATTTTTTCAAATTGTCTCTCCTAGATCTATTGTCCAGGTCAATTTTTGCAATGAAATATGTCACATTATCTGGTATTTTTTTCATTCATTTGGTTTGGTTTTATACTTTCTTGATTTTCATAAAATCATTAGTTTCTATCTGTTCCATTCTAATCTTTTAGGAATTTTTTTCTGCAGTGAGTTTTTGGACCTCCTTTTCCATCTGGTCAGTTCTGCTTTTTAAGGCATTCTTCTTCTCATTGGTTTTTGGATCTCTTTTGCCATTTGGGTTTGTCTTTTTTTTTTAAGGTGTTATTTTCTTCAGCATTTTTGGGTCCCTTTTAGCAAGCATTTGACTAGTTTTTCATGATTTTCTTGCATCGCTCTCATTTCACTTTCCAATTTTTCCTCTACTTCTCTTACTTGAGTTTCAAAATCCTTTTTGAGTTCTTCCATGGCCCAAGACTAATTCATATTTTTCTTGGAGGTGTTAGATGTAGGAACTTTGACTATGTTGTCTTCTCTTTGTATGCTTTGATTTTCCTTGCCACCAAAGTAAGATTCTACAGTCTGATTCTTTTACTGGTTTTTGTCTATTTCCCCCGTCATTTACTAGATTTTTGAGAGCTTTGTCAAAGTAGTTTTCTGCTTCCATTGGGAAGAGGGTATGTGTACCGTAAGCCATTTGATCTCTCCACTATCTGTGGTATTAGAGTTCCAGAAACAGTTGCTACTGCTGTGGTTGCCTCAGGCTCCTCCACCCCCTCCTTTGCCTTGGAACTGGGGCGAGGCCCCTTTACTCTCTTACACAGGTCCCACAGGTTTTTATCACTTACCTTCTGATTTAGCCTTGGCATTTTGGGGTTGTGAAGTGTGTAAACTCCCACAGGTGCCAGAGATTCAGTTCTCCCAAGGACTACCCATGTCCAATCTGTGCCAGCACAGAGCCACCCTGAACTGTATCATGCTCCCAGCATGTCAGTATAGATGCTTCCTCTGGACCTTCCTAACTGTCTTGGGCTGGAGATTTGCTTCACTCCATCATTCTGTGGGTTCTGCAGCTCCAAAATTTGTTTAGCCATTTTTATAGGTATTTGGTTGGGCTTGGGTTTAGAGCTCTAATAAGTCTTTGTTTCCAGTGCTCTGCCCTTGATATTCCTTTAAATATATAATAGACTTATTGTGTCAATATTTTTTCCTTCTTTCCCCTCCTCTCCCCCCACCCTAGAGATGGCTACCATAAGCAGAAGTGAATTCCAGGATGGGATTGAAACAATGAGGGCCAGAGACATAGGCTGGATATGCTTGAATGGAAATAATCAGTCAGCAAAGTGTATCAAGAAAGATGATGATCAGTTTCACAGTAACTGTAGCCAGAGGATGACCCTGTTATAAGAGTTCAAGGTCATGGGAAAGGGAAAAGACAAAATCTGCTTTATGGACGCCAATAGCTAATGTACTCAAGTTTGATTGATAGTGTTTTCTTTGTGACATCTGAAAGGTGGTGAGGCCAAAGTGCTTGTTGAGTAATTTTCCAAAACTCCTTTTAAAGTTTAGATGAAATCAGGGTTAGCTTTTGTACAAATAATAAGTGAGATCTAAGAACTTGTCATTTCATCTCTCGCTTTTCTGTATATGAAAATACAATGTAAGTAGAAAGAATAATTTAGTTACTGATCCTTTCATTTTTCCCCCATTGGTTTTGACTTCCTTTAATTCACATTCACTAATGAATGACATCTACTAGTTAGCTCTAATAGGGCAATAAAAGCTAGGACCAAGCAAGATGTTTTAACTAAGAATTAAAATTTTAAAACCCATTTAAACTCTACAGTGTGACTTACAGGTCCTCACCCTCATTTGCACTTTTGCTTTATCCTTTCCCATGAAGGAGCCAGCAGCTCCTGTCCGTTATTAGAGAAGAACCTGGAATTATTATTTTTAAGTAACTGGGAGGGAAATGGCAGACGTGGTTTGTGTTGGAAATGTGTCCCCAGGGAGCTCTTTGTTGTATCATGTTTAGGGCAGAGGTAGGGAGGCCTTTGTTATCTCTATTCTTTCTGATAATGAATCAAGCATCTTTAGGCAGCAAAAGAAATAATTCTGAAAATAAATAAGTTACAAAGGTTCCTTTTCAGTTTTTTTTCCATGTTAAATAAGTAGAAATTTGGTAACCTTTATTTCTTTTGTCTACATGCTTCTGGTAAGAAACTGGATGCTTTCCTTTTTCATTTTGAGTGTTGTTCTTTATGTCTTTTTTTCTACATCTTTTTTAACTGATACTTTTTGTTTTTATAGCATGATCATCTTCAAATATATTTCCTCTCCCCTCTGCCTCTCTAACAGAGATTTTTAATAAGAATGAAGGAAAAACAGTTTAGCAAAACCAACCCAGGCACCACTGGCTTCTGATAATAGGGCATACAATTTTATACCTATTTTCCTTCACCTTCGCAGTGAAGGGAGGAAGACACCTTTTCTCAACTCTTTTTCAAAAATTACATTGTAATTGTAGTTCTTTATCTCAATATCACAAACCTGTACAGTATCAGTGCCAAAGACATCTGAGATTTCTTCTGTCTCTTCCTCTATGGTCCTATAGTCCCATGATTAATAAAACTCTATACCTGGAATCAGAGCAGCCTGAATTCAAATCCTGCCTTATATAGTGTGTCACTGGGTGAGTCATATAGTCACTCTCAGGCTCGGTTTCCTCATCTGTAAGATGGGTGTGTTGGATGTGATGGTTTCTATGGTCCCTTGTGGTTCTCCAACCCAGTACACCCACCATTCCCTGTTCCCATTAGCTTTAGAGATTGTTAGATATTTTGAAATGTGTTCAAATGATATGTGTTCATACCTAAGTAGACACATCTGATCAGTTGTAATGGCAGATCGCCAAGAGAGCCAAGATTATCAGGTCCTGAGAGCTAGCAAATGACTTTAACACATTTACCGAGTGAAACAATTGATCCCAACACAAGCTAAATCTGTGATGTTGTTGATATCCAAGTGCAGGCCCCTCTTTGGTGAAAACAGCTAAAGTCCCAGATCTTCAAATGATATTTTTCAAAAGAGTCACCTACAGTCTGCCATACTCTAAATATCTCTCAAACCCTGAAAGAATTCTCACTACTTATCAAACTCTCCACAATGCCTCTCCAATATAGCTCGACTCCATTTGCTTCCTTTATAGCTGGCTTCTTCTTTGCTAGTGAACCTTCAGGTTTACCTTCATCTAATGAGCCATACACTATAATTAGGAGGGTTGAACTTAGCTCATATCGCTACCATTTTTTTCTCATTTCAAATACTACATCCCATTCAATATCAAACTATAGTTCTCTTCCACTATACAGATTTAGTACCGTAAACCCAAGGACACAATAACATATGAACCTTGATAAGTGAATTGTGAGAGGCAGGATGTTGTAATGGATTCATTTCTGGGCCTGAAGTTAGAGAGTACTGGGAAGAAATCCCACTTCTGAAATTTACAAATTGTGTGAACCTGAGTAAATCGGTCAAATTCCATGTACCTTGGGGAATTTACGTGGACTTGTCCATTGAGATTAACTGGTTATGATCTGCATTGGTTGAAGTAATTACCGCAGCTGGAGTTCTCTGAGCTGATGAAATCACAGATCCTTTGTGCATTCATACATATTCTTTAGGAAACATATTTATTTACAAAGCAGGAATGGGATGTTCCTGGGATTAACATGCTTCAACTCTCAACCTTGTTGCTTGATCTATTACACAGTATTACAATATATCATTTTAGAGTTGTGACATTGACTTAGATTATCTAGTGGACCCTGAAACCCACCCCCATATCCCCCAAAATCTTCATCCACTTTTCTTTGTAAAGCCTTCGTTAACTCTGATTCTCAGGTCACTTTTTCGAATTTTCCCTACCTGTTGAAAATTCTCTTCCTAATTCTATTTGTCAGAGTCAAACAGAGCAAGTGTAACCCATGTTTTACATGAAAATTCTTCAGATATTATTGACATCATCTAACTTGGACCCTACTACGGGAAAGACAAACTTCAAAGAGATCAGAGATGGGAAGAGATCTTTTCTTTTGCCAGGGCAACATCCTTAGTTCTTTGATCTGATTCTTATATGGGGTAATGGTGGAGACCTTCCTCAGTCTACTCATCCTGTTGTTTCCCTCCAGATTGTCAAGATCTGGACCTTATCTTCCTGATGAGCCCAGAATAGGGCAAAACACAGCAGGCTATGTTCTCCTCTCTCTCTGGAGACTATACTTCTATTACTCTACCTGATTGACCCAGCTCTTTTGACTGACACATAACACGATTGACTTTTAAGTTTGTGATGTAATAAAACTCCTGATTACTTTTAGCGCAAACTGTTTTATATCCATAGCTCTCCAATGCTGCATTGTACACCAGAATATTTCTACTCATATAGAACTGTTATACTTATCCATATTAAATTGCTTCTTGTTTCTTTAATTCTACTGAAAAAGAGAAATGGGTTTGAAATCCATCAACCATTCACTCTTTCAACAAACTTCAACTTAAAAAAAATATACTTTGTTCCTGACATTGTGCAAGAGACTGGAGATGCAAAGAAGAAGGAAAAAAATAAGTCATTGCCTTCAAGCAGCTTCCATTTTCTTGGCAAGTCCATGAAGACATACAAGTCATTCTATGGGAAATTGTAGGGGTCTTCTCTCCCAGGTTGATTCTTTTGTGAACACAAACAAGGCTGTCCTTTGGCTCATGTTTTTACCCAGACTTTACTTATTGAATGAGTATTGCCTCAGACAAATTGAGACCTGGGAAAGACCTTAACTTAAAAAGGTTAAGGTTTCCCATTGCATCCAGAGCCATTGCCAGTTTTCTCTGCCTATGTCTTGCCACTGGACTCCAATGACTCTGAAGGGTAGAGTGAGACTGGTGACTGCACAGCTCCACTTCACTTAAATCCAATTCACCTGCAAGTCACGACTTTACCTTCCTGAGGTCATTGGTCCTCTTTGAGAATGAATGATGAATAACAAGTCAATATGATAAATACAAGAAATAGTTGGGTCAAAAACCATCTCAGACACTTATTAGCTGTGTGATCATAGGCAAACCAAAATCTCTCTGAACTTTATTGTTTCCAGCTCTAAGAATTTGGATCCTCATATTTTCTACCATATATAGTCATCGTGGAGAGTAGAGGAGAAGAATCTTGGAGAAGGTGGCATTTAAGTTGATTCTTAGAAGAATTCAAAAAGCCAGGAGGAAGAAATCAAAAGGTAATGTATTTCAGGCATGGAGAATAATAAGTAAAAAGATCCAGAGCCAAAAGGTGAAGAGGCACATGCAACAAATGGTAAAGTCAATCACTGACTTGCAGAGTACCTGATTTGATAAAGTACATGAAGACTGCACTAGTAAGAAAGGGAGAGTTTATGGAGGACTTTAAAAGCCAAGCAGGATTTCTATATCTGGTCCTGGGCATAATAGAGAGCCACTGAAGTAAATCGAGTTGGAAAACAGGGGTGTGGCATGGTTTGACCTGCACTCTAGGAAGGTGACTTTGGCAGTGGAGTAGAGGATGGATTGGGGTAAGGAGAGGTTGAGGCAGGGAGACCATCCAAAAGATTATGGCAATAGTCCAAGAGTGAGCTGATGAGGGTAGTGGAACCACTAGGTCAATGGCTGTATGAGTTCAAAGATGGGAACATGTAAAAGAAATATTGTGATGGTTGAAAAGACAAGCTTTGATAACAGATTGGATGTATGGAGTGAGTACAAGAGAGGAGTCAATTATGACACTGAGGTTGCTCCTTTCAGTTCTTGATGAGGAGAGTAATTGTGTTTGGCTTCCTTCCCTTTTACTATTCCAGGTTTTTTTTTTTAATTTTTCTTTTTTATATCCACTTCAAAGGAGAAAGAGGGCTACCTTGCTGTATTGGATAATTCTTTTACTTAAGATGACCAAGCAAGTAACACCACTGCCCAACAAGTACTGTGTATATTCCAAAATTGTTTTCTATGCCCTCTTTCCTTCCCTTCCCTCCCCTTCCCTTCCCTTCCCTTCTCTACGTTTCTCTTCAATTATCTTCTCATCTTCATCAGCTCTTATGAATACAATTTGGGTTTTACACAGATAAGTAGATGGGGACAACATTATTAAGTAATCTATTCCAAAAAGGTGAATTCATTGTCTCTAATGTCTTTTTCTAACCAGTTAAATTCTTCAAACCTCAGGTGCTTTATAAAGTGTGGGATACTTCTTTTGCATATGATAAAGCTCCCACATTACATTTCAGTGTCTTCTGTCATTCACCTTTGCTGGTCCCACTTCTACATACAGGTAGGGAGACTGCAAATATAGAACAATTTAGAGAAACAAACTCAGAGTAAATTATGTGACTGACTCATGGGCATAGATCCATTATTAAAGTCAGGACTCAGACATGATGCTCCTTGTGCCCATTTCACATTTCTTTTGTCTATTTCAAACTTTTCCTGGGTGAACTACTTACGTACTCACAAAAATACAGTCACCTTAGTCTGTCTAGCACCATCTTTTCCCCAGAGATAGCAAAAATCTTCATCAAAAACCTTAAGAAAATTCAACTTTATATTTCCACAGAATTCTCCATATCTATTAGAGTAGGAACCCTGTCTTTAAAAAAAGGGAGGGAGGCTAGATGGTACAGTGGATAGAGCACCAAGTCTGGAGTCAGAAAGACTTGAGTTTAAATCCAGGACCACTTATTATGTGATCCTGAGCAAGTAACTTAGCCCATTTGCCTCAGTTTTATCATCTGTAAAATGAACTGTAGAAAGAAATGACAAACCATTCTAGGATTTTTACCAAGAAAACCCCAAATGAGCTTTGAATTAGAAACAACTGAACAATAGCAACATTTATTCTGATTTTGAATCATCACCGCTGGCTTTTAGTGATCACCATCTCACCTTCTATTTCCCCATGGTCCATTTGTTTAATGATTTGTTTCAGAATTTTACCAGGAACTGATGGCAAGGTGGACAATAGAGTTTAGTGTGAATTCATCTCCTTTGAAAAATAAAACTGCTAGTATTTCTCTCCTCACAGCACTTTATGTTTTTTACCAAGATTCCATGGAGATCATCAACTGCAGTTGATCACAATAAAATATTTTTCCCAATGGTTTGGTTTTTGCAGAACAGGTCATTTTAACCCATTTTGGACTAATAGTTCTCTTCTATAAAAGTCTGCATGGCAGGGTGGATGAAAAGGAATATTTAGAGTACAACCTGGGTTTAAATACTGATTTGGATATTTCTCATTAAACAAGAATCCTGGCTCCAGATACCCTGACTATTTCCACTCCATCTCCATTAAGCTATCATCTTAAAGTGCTCCTCCTATCTAGTCAAACTCCTAGGTAAAAATCAACAATAAACCCACTCTCTTAACACATTACCTCCACGTCCTTGCACTCACTTTGAAAACCTTTGCAATCTGCTTTCCAGATGCATCAATGGATACATTTCTATGGAAATTTCTTTCTCTGAGATTAGTATTCTCTCAGTTTATTAATGATCTCTTGCTTGCCAAATTCAATGGGCTTTTTCTCATTCCCATCCTTCTTTTCCTCTCTGCAGCATTTGATATGGTTGACTACCGTATCTTCATGGATATCCTTTCCTTTTGAGGTTTTGATGATAACATTCTCTTCTAGTTGTACTCCTACCAGTCTCATCAGTCTTTCTTGGTCTCCTTGTCAGTACCATCTGTATTCCACTGATTAACTGTGTGTTTATCCCAGGACTGTTTCCTATACTCTGTTCTCCCCTCTCCACCATTTCTTCCCTCCACTTCCCTCCTTTCCACTCCCCTCCCCTCCTCTCCCCTGCCTTCCCCTCACCTCTCCTTCCCTCCCCTCCCCCCTTCCCTTCTATCCCCTTCCCTTTTCCCTTCCTTCCCTTCCCTTCTTATCCTGATCAACTCTTTTGCATTCAATTATCATCTCTGAGGTGGAGCCAAGATGGTAGAGTAAAAGCAGGTACATGTTTGAGCTCTCCCCCAAGCCCTTTCAAATACCTGCAAAAATTACTCTAAACAAATTCTAGCACTACAGAACCCACAAAATGACAAAGTGAAACAGCTTTCCAGTCCAAGACAACCTGGAAGATTAACAGAAAGGGTATATCACACTGTACTGTGAGGGGAGCACAGTCCAGCATGGAACAGAACAGACAGGGCTAGAGCAGACATCAGGGGACTGAATCACTGGCAGCTGTGGCAGTTTCCATACTTCTCAACCCCAAAACTCCAAAGACAGCACAGAAGGTCAGTGGGAAAACATTGTGAGACCTGGGTGAAAGAGGAGCACAGTATGGTTGGGGTCTGGCCCCAGCTCTGGAGTGGTGCAGCTGTCAGCAGCAGCAACAGCAGCAATGACTACTTCTGGAGGTCTGGACCCACAGACAGTGAGGGATCAGGTGCCTGATACAGAACTCCTGAAGCCTGGGACAGTACACCCACCCCCACTCCCGTGGGAAGGAGAGTCCTACCTTGACAAAGAGTTAGAAAGTCAAGTATTTTTCTGGGAAGATGAACAAACAGTATAAAGAATAAAAACAAAAACCCCTCAGACTATAGAATCTTACTTTGGTGACAAAGAAGATCATAGCACACAACCAGAAGAAGACAACAAAGTCAAAGCTCCTATGTCAAAAGCTTCCAAGAAAAATATGAATTGGTGACAGGCCATGGAAGAGCTCAAAAATGATTTTGAAAATCAAGTAAGAGAAGTAGAGAAAAATTGGGAATAGAAATGAGAGTGATGCAAGAAAATCAGGAAAAATAAGTCAACAGATTGTTAAAGGAGATCCCTTAAAAATGCTGAAGAAAATAACACCTTAATAGCAAACAAAACCAAATGGCAAAAGAGGTGCAGAAATCAATGAGCAGGAGAATACTTTAAAAGGCAGAATTTGTCAAATGGAAAAGGATGTCCAAAAGCTCACTGAAAAAAGTAATTCCTTAAAGATTGGAATGGGGAAGATGGAAGCTAATGACTTTATGAGAAATCAAGAAATTATAAAACAACTCCAAAAGAATGAAAAATAGAAAACAATGTGAAATACCTTTTTGGAAAAACTCTGACCTGGAAAATAGATCCAGGAGAGAAAATTTAAAAATTATTGGGTTATCTGAAATCCATGATAAAAAAAGAGCCTAGACATAAATTATCATCTCTATAGAAATGACTTCTGAATATACAAATATAACGCTACCATTTCTCCTGATTTCCAGGACCATCTCACCAATTGCCTATTGGACCTTACAAACTGGGTGACTTATAGGCAACTAAAATACACCCTCTTTCTATCTAATTTCCCACATCTCGTGTGCCCCTCCTTATTTCTATAAAATATGCCATTATCTTGTGAGTCAATCAGGTATTTAATAGTAGAGTTTTCCTTGACTTTTCACCCTCACTTATACCACAAATTTAACCAGTGGCTAGTCTCATTGATTCTACCTTCACAAACTTCTCTTGCACCTTTTGTTTCTCATCTACACTATAGACCTTTAATTATGTCCCCTAACTCAGGTGTCTCCTTTCTCCAATGAATACCACATAAAGCTACATATGCCTACATAAAGTAGGAATACTACATATTCCTAAAGCATAGGATTGATCCTGTCACTGACTTGCTCATTAAACTCCAGTTGCTTCCTGTTACCGCTAAATGAAATACAAATTTATCTGTTTAGAATTTAAATCTTTTCTCAGTCTCACTCCAGTCAGGTTCTAATTTTTTCATCTTATTATGTTACCACTTTGACTCACTCTTCAGTCTAGCCACATTGGCCTCCTTGCTATGCCTTACACACATGACATTCCATTTTCCATCCTAGTGTTTTTTTTTTCCAACAAGTCTGGAATACATTTCCTCTACTCCTTAGAATACCTATTTCTTTAAAAAATCAGCTAAATTGCACCTCTTACATGAGGCCTTTTCAAATATTCCATAAGGTGCTAGTTCCTTGTCCACCAATCCACATAGTATGTATTTTGCATATACTCAGATGTGACCATTTTGTTACATTTATGGAAATATAAAATACTTAGGGACTAGGACTCTTTCATTTTTTTGTATTTATATCCCTATGCTCTAACACAGTGTCAGGTATACAGTAGGCACATAATAAATGGTACATGATTTATAGATTTCACCAAAAATCTTCTGGACTCTCAGCCAGAAAGATGTTCAGAATAGTATCCTTATTTGTTCTTAATTTTCTGAAAGGTGAAATTGTCATTAAGTCAATCATTTATCAATTACTCTGCTTTTAGCAGAGCAGAATCATTCATAATAGATGGCTTTTCTTACAATTAACTCTTCTTCTTTTCAATTTTGTAATTTGTATTGAGAACTTGTCGTCAAATGTCTCCAGCTGGATCAGCAGTCTGCCATGTATTCCCACCATTCTATTTCTCCTTCTTTTGATTTTCACCCAAATGCTTTCTATATCACATCTCTCCAGTTCCTGAATTTTGACAAAGATACAAAATGTCTTGATATAAAATGATTCTCTGAGTCTCATTCTATCTGATCCCTTTGTTTTGATCAAAGATATACTCTGCTATTGCCCCCTTCTACTCATGAATGACATTGAATGAGGGAATTCAGGTCTCAGTGGAAAGTTAGATTACATTATGACTGTTGTTGTAACCAATTATTAAGGGTGGGGGAAGGTAAATCACAGGGTGATGTTGAGATCTGATACACAAGAAGGGTCAAACATAGTTTTGAGAGTGCCCTGGAATGAGATTAAAATGTAATTGAAGTCTATTTAACAAAGTAAACAAAAAATACATAGACTATAGATAATGTTGCTAAGTGGTTTTCTAATTCAATGTGTGGCCCACAGGGATCCTTAGGTATGGTTTAGTGGCCTCCTCTTCCATTTGAGTTTGACACCACTGTGATACAATAATAGGTTAGGGGAATAGTAGGTCACATTAAATCACTAACACATTAGCAATTGTCCATAAGGAGTACATTAGAGAATGCTCATTCAAGAAAGTAGGAAGATTGAGGTAAGGAAACTACCTTCATTAGGAGAAACATAATGTCCAAGACTAGGAAAGTTGTAGTCCTTCTATGCTGTACCACTCATAGAGTATTGTGTTGGTTTCAGATATGAAGACCACATTCTAGGAAAGAGTTTGATAAGCTGAAGAGGAGGGTGACTGTGATGAAAAAGGACATGAAGATCTTATTATGTCAAGGATGGGGAGAGGGAATGGTTCTGTGACTTCAGTGGTATAAAAAAACTCCAATAATTATTGATTATTGGTCATCAATATGTAGAAACAGATGTAGCTTTCTTTATTTATTTGGAATAGCATTTTATGGAGGAGAAAATAGACTTGTCCTGCTTGGCATCAGAGGGCTCAGATGGCAAGGCTCAGCATGAAGGGTGAAATGTCCAAAGAAGCAACTTTGGGCTTGATATAAATGTAGAGCCCTTTTCAGAGACCAACAAAGAACTCTGAGAAATGGAGAGAACTGGTCCTTTTTGACTGGAGGATTTCTACTTCTCATTGACTGGGGTCAAATAATTAATTTTCACCAAATTTCATCAGAGAGGAAGAGAATACTTTTTTTTTTAATCTTGAGATCAGTAGAGAATGATGGGGAGGCTAGTCCATGCTGAACTTTTCCTATTTGTGTTGAGTGCTGGCTAAATAGCTATTCTCCCCATGACCTGAGGTGAACAGGAAGATTCAATCCAGATTCAGTCAAAGGCCACATTTGAGGACCTAGAAGGCCGTATGTAGCCTTGGGGCTTCAGAACATGCAGAAAAATGTCAATTTAGAGCTTGTCAGCACCCACTGGACACGGGAGTATGGGTAGAGAGATCTACTTTCTCTTTATCTACCTTCATCTACTTCTGGCTTCTATCTGTCCATTGTCATTTCACCCTCATTAAGAAAGATAGGTAAAGCATTTAAGTGTTTACCACTTCCCAGGCACTGTATTAATTACTCAGAATCAAAATACAGGCAAAAATAAAAATAAAAGACAGTCTCTAGCCTCAAGAAGTCTATCTTCTAATAAGGAAAGAAGACAAATAAAAGGGAGCTGAAGGCTGAAGGGAGTGACCACAGGGAGAGAGTCTGGAGAGTAAATAGTAGAGAATTAAGCCAGACTCAACTGGGTACTTCCTCAAATGAGAGTTCCTTTCCAACAACAGCAAAAGTAGATAGGGCCCATTTTATTGTCCCTATTTTTCCAATAGAAAACTTGGCTTGGAGTGAGAAAATTATTTCACGCAGTCACATAGGATTGATACTGGAATATAAGCCCAGCTCTCCTAGGTCCAGGTATACCTATTTTTTTCTCCATGATACCATCTGGAAAGGACCCCTCCCCTTGAGGAGGATGATTTTATCCTGGGGTTGCCTAGGACACCATCCTCTGGCCCTACCTCACTAAGCAGTGAAACAAAGCTATTCAATATTTTTATTTTCTGAGGGAAGAAATCATTTTGCATCCCTGCAGTAAGAGCTAGAGAGAAGCTTGTGACAAATATGTAAAAAGCACTTGATGGATGGTAGGGTTAACTATAACTGTCATAGTTATGAATATTCCACCCGGTCTCTCTGATACCTTTGAGATCCTATTTACTTCCTCATATTTAAGATCATTAATTTACTGTGCCCATTACCCATCCCCACCCACTTCAGAATCATTGTCTCCTAAAGAATATGGAGATTTCTATAGTTATTCTTTCTAACTCATGTGCATCATTGCTCTGCCCTCTTTAAAAACTGTGTGCCCAGAGACAAAGCAAGTCACTTCTCTTGACCTCAATTTCCTACTCTGTCTCTTAAGAGAAGGAAAGAAGTATTTGGATTTGACTGTGGGGGGATGCGGACCATCATCTGTTCATTTCCACACTTTCTCCTTTGGTCCCATAAAAATACAACTTTTTCCTGCTTTGCTCCATTTCATTTCTTAGACTTTCTTTTCCCTTTCCTGCTTCATTTCCAAGTAAATCAGTCTCTCTTGCCCTCATACTTTATGAGTAACATCACTTCCCTCTAGTGAAAGCTAATAAAAAATTCTGGTGCTACCTTCTCCAACCCACCCCAAGTCCTTATTCTGGAGAAAGGTATTGCAGAGACCTGTCTGATCCAGCAGAAAGAGAATGGGATGCTTTATCTTTTGTATTAAACTAGATAATCTCTGAGATAGGTGTCATCTAAGATCTACCCTCTATCTCTTCTCACTATTGAAACTGATCCTACTTCTCACTCAACTGAATTTGAGTTCTTCAATTCTTCACTTAATGAATTACAAAGTCTTTTTGGGGAGAGGGGAGGTTTTGGGTGCATGTCATGAAGCTTACCCTGATGATACATGTATCTCATTTGGCAAGTAGCTACCCTAGGTGCTGAAATTGCTAGTCACTGCTCTGTCAGATATAATTTACTCTAGCAACTGCATTTGAGCATCACCTATCCACCCCTCTTCTCATTTAAAACCATCTCAATCAAATCACCCAATTTGCACTGAATATATTCTTTGTGGCTCTCAATAGATGTACCACTATTGTTAACCTTGAGTCTCACTCCAGCTACCACACAACAGAGTTCAGAAACCAGGTTCCTTTATCCATTACCATCTCTTAGCCAGCTTTTTCTTTTCCCACATCTTACTTCCATTTCTGTGGTTCTTATCTTTAATTGAAAACAAGAGGTGAAAAAATACATGTCAAATGCTTTCAGCTCCTTTTACTTCCTGCTCAGGATTCTTGGAGGTTTTTTTTTTCCTCCAAGTTTGGCAATATCCATTGTTCTAAAACTTATTGTGTGTAGAGAATAGCAGGTCTCAGTCTTGAGATGTTTGATGACACTCTCTGTTACACCTTATATTCATGATGCAAGAAAACTGCACACCTCCCCCTTATTTATGTTAGGCCAATGTATGGCCAGTGAAATACTTCTAATCAATGATATATTAAACACCAAAAAGACCCATGAGAAGGAGGTCTTTGTTCTTGGTGATATCTCTGAATTTATCTTCCTCTGGTGAGATATAACAATCTGCTTCTCTAATTCAATTGAACATTCATTAATTGAGCACCTACTATGTGTCAGACAATGCACTAAACTCTGGGGAGAAAATGGTAAAGCCGAAACAATTCTGTCTTCGGGGTACTAATATTCTTCTTCCACAAGAGATATAGGTTCTTACTTTGTAAATTCCTGGGACATTGTAGATATCAAAAATTCAATTCCAATGAATTGTTGAATTGTCAGAAAGATGCAATATATTTCCAGATAATCAGATATCTCTCTTCTTTCCTTGTTCTTTTGAATCACACTCTTCCAATGTGTTAACATTCATGCTTCTGGTTTGCGTTCCTTTCTGTTTCCTTATTTGTCAAATCTTTTCATCTGTATTGCTGGGGAACACTCTATTTACCCTCACATGAAAGAAAAACAAAAACACTTTCCTTGGCCTTTACCATTTCTCTAGTAGAAAGCATAATTTGTTCTTAGTATATGAACTTAGTATGTGCATACTTGTTGATGACCATGGAGAGAAATAGAAAAATGATATATTCTCTTCAGGTCTGTATCTATGGAAATTGAAAATGGATATCGTAAGTTATTTATGCCTTTTTCTGCCTATCCATAGGCATTTGAAACCCTTATTCACCAAAAGCTCCTAGTCCAGAAGTCCTTGCTTTTCATAGGTGGTCAAAATTATCACTTTAAGTTGCTCAATTGAAAATAATCAGTAATTGAGACATGCCTGCCAATGGTAGGAGCTTTCACCAACAGAAATCTTTGAGAAATTGTTCAAGTGCCTTAAATTCTTCCCATAGCTCTATTTTTTCCACTACCTATGTACTTCTCATTTTGAAATGGTGTTGCCAGGCCTCAAAAAATAGAAAAGAGTTTGAGTTCATCAGTCACAGAAATAATATTTTTTCTTTGGACATCTTTCAACTTGACAATTACAAGGCACTCTTGATTTTTCTATAGTGTTAAATTATAGATTTCATAGAATCAGACCTGCAAGGTATCTTTGAGGTCAACTAACTCAAGCCAGTCATTCCACAGAGAAGAAAATTGAAGTGCACAGAGTGCAACAGGCTTGTCTATGATCACATAGATCAGAAGAGGCAGAGCTGAGATTCAAACCGTTATTACAAATCAAAGTTCAAACTTATTCCATAATTCCATGTACTTCTCCAAAATAATGCTGGAAAAATTTATTTTCCATTCTTACTCCAGCATTGTCTTATTCAGATTCTTTAGAGACAGCTGTTATTTCTCCTCTGTGACAAATTGTGGTTACCATTATCCATCCACAAAAATTTCAATGAGATGTGAGATGGAGGAGGAGTGATTAGGTAGGTGTGACATGTTCATGAACTCTGAAATCGCTTTATTCAATTATGATATTTTATCAACCCATCTATGCCTCTGCGTTATGACCCCTAACATTATTCCTTATCCTAACTGTGACCTGAGATTCCTCTACCCTTCAGCTCTTTCTTAGGTTACCTTCCCCTAATGATAGCTAACTACCATTTATAGAGACTTTCAAAGTTTGGGAAGCAGTTTATAAATATTATTTTATTTTTCTCTTAACAACAGCCCTGGGAATAAGGTGCTATTATTACTTACAGAACAATGTTTTTGTTATAATTATTTCTGCTCTTGCTGTTACTACTACTACAATTATTTACGAAAATGGAAACTGAGGTAGGTAGAGGACAAGTGATTTGTCCAAGGTCACATAGCTAATAAGAGATTAGAGATTTGAACTCAGATCCTCCTCAGTCTAGGTCTAGCACTCTATCTACTACACCACTAATACACTCTTCTTTCTTCCCTCTCTCATCCCTTCACTGAACCAATTCAACTCTACACCATTCCTTCCATTTGGGTCCCTTGACCCCTTATCCAAATCTCTAGCTATATCTTGTCAAGTACCTGGATTATTCTCCTGATCCATTCTGTCTGAACTTCAGACCTTTGGGGGAATATTGCCAACTGTGACAACTTGGTAAATTATGAATGGCATATAATCTCAGCTGGATTCATTATATTATTCATAGCAATAACTTTTCCAAAACTTTCATCACTCCTCAAATTTCCTTTGACAAATCACCTGTCCCATCATCTGAGAATCTTGCTTCATACTTCAATTGGAAAATAAAAACAATGTGAGATCATTTACCAAGAAATCCCTCTTTTATTCTCCTCTCCTCATCAGCTGACATCCTGCTAATTCCTCCTTTACCCTGTTTCATCTGGCTAAGGCTAACTTCTCCATACGAATCCTTCATACCATTCCACCCTTTTTCAGAAGACTGCTTCCTCTATTATCCTCACTTTCACTGATTTTCAGTACTTCCCTGTCTACTGGCTTTCCCCCAATACATACTTAGATATATAAATATGCTTACATCTTCTTTATCCATAAAAAAACAGCTTACTGGATCATCCATATCTGCTAGCTATCATGCCATATCCCTACTTCTTTCTGTGGCTAAAATCCTTGAGAAAACCACCTGTATTTATTGCCTCTATTTCTTCTACTCTCAATATCTTCTAAACTTTCTGTAATCAAACTTCTTAACTCATCATTCAGCTTAAATTGTACTCTCTAAAACTGTCAATGTTGTCATAATTTTCAAATCTAATGGTGTATGATCAGTCCTTATACTTCTTAGTCTCTCAACAATCTTCTTCTCCTTGTTACTTTTCACTCTAGATTTTCATAATACTGGTGTCTCCTGGTTTTCTTCCACCTGCCTCATATTCTTTTGGTAGATATTTATTGGGCTCATATCTAATAACCCTGGGTTATCCAAAGGATCTAGCTTGCATGTTTTTCTCCCTCTCTAGTATTTTACTTGGTGAACTCATATGACATTTGCATGGATTCAATGATCACTTTTATGCAAATTATTCTTAGATCTATTGTTTCCAGCTTTGACTTCTTTCCTTATCCCCAATCATAGATCTTCAACTGTCTGTTGAATATTTTAATTGTTACATTCCACAGGCATCTTGAGCTCAATATGTCAAAAACAAAACTCATTTCCCTACCTCAATGCCACTCATTACCTTAACTTTTCTGTTATTATTGAGATCACCACCATCCTCTCACTTCCAGTGATTCACAATTCATCTTTGTGTCATAACTCACACTCTCCATGGCCAATCTGTTGCAAAGTCCTATTGAATTACGTTTGCGGCATGTCTTTTCTACATTCCCTTTAGTCCTGTGACATAGTTACCACACTTGTTTGGTCCTTTATCAAAAGTACCTAAACTATTGCAATAGTCTTCTAGCTGATCTCCCTACCTCAAGTCATACCATACTCTAATCTATCCCCCTGCCAACATGATCTTGCTAAAGCATAGATAGTGACCATGTCACTCCTCTACACAATAACCTCCAAGATGAAATATATGACACCTAACACAAGTACTCCTCCTTAGGAGTGGACTCTCTCAAAACATAGGTAATGCTTGAGGTTTCAGAAAATGATGAAGAATATTTGGATACAATCTCTTGTAGTGGATTGGCTCAGCATCTAGTCTTTCTTTTACATGTAGACATTCAAGCATTGGTGACATCACAAACTATGTAATTTGTGGCAATCACACTTATTGTTGGTCAGAAAAAGTCACTTAAAACAATGGCATCCGAGCAGCTAGCTACTACTGAGGTGGTAAAATGGATAGAGCAGTGACCCTAGACTCAGGATGACCCGCGGTCAAATCAGATACTTCCTAGCACTGTATGACCCTGGGCAAGTCCTTGAACCTTGATTATCTCCAAAACAAACGAACAGTAACCACAGAAACAACCTCCAGCGGCACCAAGATGCTTCCCCTCTTGAATATATGTAAATAAGCTCCTGTTCCTGAATTACTTTACCTTAATCAAGTCACTTTTCTTCCTAATCTTTTCTGAACTCTGACCTCTCTAAATCCATCGGGTCATCACCAATCTTATTCTACTATTTTTGCCAATGAATTATTAATTTTATCCTTTTGGTCAATTTGCAGAGATCCATAGTCATTTGCAAAATGGCACTAATGTTCATTGGACTTATTCATTGATTTGAAAATAGTAATGAGAACTATATTAATTCTGAGATTCTTAATACCTCTTTATATGCCCTACATGTAATTTGCTGTTGAAATTGATTGCTTGAAAAGGAAGTGGACTTTTCTTGTGTGCTTTTTATGGCATAACTGATAGCTTAGAGAGCAACATGAACTGAGAAAAAAAACTGTATTCTGTACACGCACAGAATGTGACTTTGACTTTCAAAAATTTTCTACTCTTTTATCTCTTAATCAAAATTTTCAAGCATGTCAAAAATGTTTATTGTTACTGAGCTTTGAATATATGCAAGTTGGATGATTTTTCCATAAATCATTTTTAAGTGTTCCGATTACAAAGCACCTACAATTTTCTAAAAGTATGAATAATATTTTCTTTACCTTATATACTATGAGATCACAAAATTCACCCATAAAATGTATAAAAATTAAAATTGCTTCTATAACAAAGAACAAGGAGGAAGAATGTAAACCTAAAGTTAAATTTTCAGTAGTGTTGTAAACATGATTTGTGCAATTCTTATACGGTCTTTAAATCATCCTCAGCTCATTGATTCAAAATATACATTCAGGTATAAAATAATAGCAGAAGCAGAAGCAAAAACAACTATAATAATTGCTATGCTATTACAAGTGATAGAAATAGAGCATTGCTTTATTAAAAATAAAATCATTTCATTTAAAAATGCTAAGAGAAATAGTTTACCAAAGTGCATTTGGCCTTTGTTAGCATATTTATAAAGGTTTGATGTGTTAGGATTTCATTTACTTTTTTTTATCTTCATTGAAGCTATTTTATAATTCTTCATGTTGGTGTAGAGTTGATCCTAGTTTTCAAAGGCTATATCAGCTACCAGAAGGATTGATTCATAACTAGGGCTGGGTGACTAAGACTTTGTGGCAGAGCATTAGAATTTAGAGTATACTGACAACACTTACATTCTTCCACACTGTAGTGGAAATTGAACTTCACATTTAGTTAGTAAGAGTCACAGAACATGATTGATGACTGCACAGCCCGCCCTCACTTAAATCCAATTCACTTACACATTATGGTATTTCCTTGCTGATGTCATAGTTCTCTTCAAGCATGAAGGATAAACACTAAATATGGACATCAGTGGTTATTTACTCCAAACCATTCGTTCATATCAAGGAATGGAAGTCAATAGAGTTGATGTGACTTGTCCAAGGTTTCAGAGTTGGTTGAAATAGAAACCAATTACAGGGCATGCTACCACCGTATAATGTAGGAGCCACAAGTGAACTTATCCCTTTAATGATCTAAACCTACTTACAGTTTCTTATGTTATGAACTGTGGTAAGCTCTGACAAGGTAGCAAAGCTTTGATTACCACCTCATAGACAGGCTATATATCTCTTGGCCAAAGAACATACTTAACAACAGTAAGAAAGGTAAATCATTAGGTTGGAAGCAAGTAATTAATTCTTCATCCATAGCAGCTTGCAGATATCAATGACTAAGTCATAGAAGGTCTGCAATCTGTTATCAGCAAAGGGGGTCCTCACATTGATGAAACCACTCATCCTTGAACTATTGAAATGAGAACATGATAGCTAACATTTTATAGTGCTTAATATATGCCAGGCACTATATTGTTTTACAATTATTATATCATTTGAAATACTTATGTCATATTTCACATAATTTTCTATTAAACAATAAACCACAATTTCTTTTTTGAGTCTTCAATATGAACAATTATAAGTGAGCTAGGAAAATTTTCCAGATAACAGGCCAATAATAGTTAAGAGTTTTCCTTCCTTTTATTAGGAAAAAAAATATGAACATATTACTGAATTGTCTAATCGAGAAGGGCTCATGTGTCATGTCTATCTGTAGATATAACCAGAATAGGGCAACTAAGGCATTGTTTCAGGGCATTGAGAGGGTTCAAAATATTTAAAATGAATATTAAAACAATTTCGATGATTGTGAAAATTTTAAATTTGTTAAATTTCATAAACACTATACATTTTCAGCAGCATAGAAAAAAATTGAGCTTGAACCTAGTTAGTAATCAAACAGATAAGCACTTACTGCATGCAGTGAGCTTAGAAACCACTTAGTAATTCAATCAAGGAGCACCTACTGTGTACATATATTATTCCAGGTACTTGTAATGCAACAATTACAATGGAAATAATCATTTCCTTCAAAGAACTTACATTCTACTGAAGGAAAACATAGTATGTAATATATATTTAGAAAAAATCCAAAGTAATTTGACTGAGGTCCTTTAGATTCAGGGGACTCACAACAGGCCTCATGCAGAAGTATCACTTGAGCTGAGTCTTGGGTGGAACTACAGACTCCAAGAGCAGCCAGGCAAAGGAAGATCACTTTAGGTCTGAGATAGCAGTGTGGGCAATAACTTCCACAAACGTAGGAAATTCAATATTGTGAACCAAGAGAGGCAAGTAAACTAGTTTTCCTGAGACATGAAGTACACAAGTCTGGAAAGACTGGAGTCACATTGTGATAAACAGAAAAGGAGAGAAAGAGTTTATATTTTATCTTAACAAAGTAGCATAATCAGATCTGTGCTATCCATTTCCCAGCTCCACAGAAGGTGAATTGAAGGGGAAACTTGACTGGTCTGGATAGGCTCATTACCAATTTGGCCACCAAATTCTGATTTCAGTAATAGAAACTCCTAAAGAATGTCTATTAAAGAATGGAGGGATTATGTATGGTACTGCATCCGCAGAGTGAGTATACATCCAAAATAAATTACAGATCCTTCGCACACTGAAAATAGAGTCAATTAGTTTGTGGATTACCCAGAATTTTTGTTTTCCCTATTACTTCTTTTGCTTTTGCCAAGGTCATGCTCACTGGCACCAGACTCACTGCCTCCTCTCTACCCACTCTCCTGTGCTGCCTTATGTTGCAGGCAAAGGTTCTCCCTCCTCAAGGTACCCTGGAGCCTGGAAGTTCCCACATTTCGGCTGCATCTCTTCTTCATTCAATTCTGCTGAGATTCTTCCAGCTATTTGAAGTCCCTGGAGGGCATAGTTAGCTGTTTTGTTCAGGTATTCACCTATTCCTTTTTTTTACCTATCAAAGAAGGTCACCTTTCATGAAAATATCACAGTGTGTGAACTATTATGTTTACACATTTAAAATTTCATCATTCTTTTAGACTTTACAATAATTAAAGAGGGAATGTGGAATCCCCTCTTACATATGTGTGTGTGTTTATTTGTATGAGTAGAAAATAGATGAGGGAAAAGGTAATTAAACTGAATTTTTCTTGAATTTTATTTGGAAAATTGGACAGCATTTTCAATAGTTCCAGAAGCTCATTTCACAAAAGGTCATCTCTTAAAAGCAGTATTTTCACAGAAAAACAAAATTACAGAGTTAAGAAGGCACCTAATCCAACCTATATTTTACAAAGAATCCCCTCTACTACTTACCTGACAAATGGTCATCCAGTCTTTGTCTGAAGATTTACAGTGAGGGAGAAAAGTATATTACCCATTACCCTGGTGGATAACTCTAACTCAATACATTGTATCAAACCTAAATTTGTCCCTTTGAAAATTCTATACTTTTTTCCTAGATCTAATATTTATGGGCAGATTTTAGGATACTTGAAGATGGAGACTATTTCTGTATTATTCTCCATGAATAATCATTAATGCATCATCTGTTTAAATCATCTATTTAAAATGCATTTAAGAATACCTACTATGTTCCCTGCACTGTGCTAAGTACTGAAGGTACACAAAGATGAGATCATCACTTTCTCATGGAGCTTACATTTTATGAGAACACACAACATATATGTCCAGAAGTTTGTACAAAAACAAGAGTCCCTAAATGATATTCATGTGTCTTGGATTCTAGATCCTTCACCATTCTTGTCAATCTTCTGGATGTTATGAAGATTATTTGTGTTTTTTTATTATAATGCCCAGAACTGAACACAATGCATTATCTATAGTTTAGCTAATTCAAATTACAGCAAGACTATTACTTCCCTCTTCCTGGAAGTTATACGTCTCTTGATACATCTCAAGATCACTTCATCTTGATAAAGCTACATGACTACAAACTGAAAGTCAGGATTTCAGGAGCTCAAAATGGAACTCATGGATTTCAGAGGCACCAACATGGAAGATAAATCTAAAAACAATGGAAAAAGGCATGGTGGATACTAATTTGGTTGCAGGATGCAATCAGTGAAAAATCTTGTGCAAAGTATACGGTGTAAAAGATATTAATCAAGTTTATTATGACTAGGAGAGGAGTAGACACATTGTATTCAATCATTTGAACATTTATAAAGCACTTAATATTTGCCAAGGACTGTGCCAAGCGTGGGGGTATAAAAATATAAATAAAAGCTCCTCTGCCTTCAAGGAGCTTACATTTTAATCAAGGAAGACAACATATTAAATATAAGTGAAATAGGAGGGGATGAGGCATGATGGAATCATCTAGATTAAAACCTGGTAAAAAATGAAGATAAGGCTGGTCTGGGCACCCTTATCAAATGAAAATTTTGAGAGGATCTCTACAGTAGGAGGGAAAAGTCACATGGGTGGAAGATACTTCCACAGTGAGAATTTCAGGACTGAAATTATACTGTAGATTGAAAAGTTTTCTGGGGCATGATAGGGGAGCAGATATTGGAGCCTGGTGAGAAATAAAGAATTGTATTATAAGAATGAGACAAGAGATTGCCAGACTGAATGGTAGGTACACTGAGATCCCTAAATGGCAAAAGAATGGCAAGTGGTCACTAAAATGTTGTGTTAATACTTAAAGGAGCATTTTTTAGAAGACATAGATGACTTTCATATGTGCTTGGACTGTGTTGAGGGGGTAGTGCCTTGGTAGAGCAAACGTCTGTGTTGCTATCAAGGGTCCATCATAACAGATACTTTCATGAATGCGTAGTCACAAGAAGGGAAAATACAAACAGTTCCAAATGAATAACTTGACTATTTATCAACACTTTTGGTTGAAAGATTTGATAGAAGAACTTGAAATGGCTGGTTCAGATTGGGACCTCATTTATAACTACTATCCCCCTTTTCTCATTAGCCTACATAATTGATAGTTGACTGTGTGAGGCAAATTATCTACCCATTGCTTTTTGATGTGACTTACCAAGAGCTTGCTGTGCCAGAAACAAATTGTTTCCTTAGGATTCCAATTCCCAATAATCTAGTCAAATGTTTTGCCATTTCTCCTAGTGATAATGTCAAGCTCTTCAGCTAAGAATGTTTTGACAGGATAAATTCTTTGTACCCTAATGTATCTGAATTACCCAAACTCAAGCCACCTTCCTATTATATTCAAGGTCTTCATGAGGCCTTGGTTAATAAATTCCACCATTTGCCATCCCAAGAATGGTTCTATTTTCTGTCTTTTTTTTGATGGAAGCTTTGTAGCAGTTGATCTGGCCATGACTGCAGAGAGCGGCTTCTCTCTCTAGCCCATGCTGCTAGAAGCAAGTGTCTGGACAAGCCTGAATAGATGGGTGACAGGCTACGGAAAGAGGAGCTGTATTGATATCTCCAGTAGGTGGCAGATGACATAATGACATTGATTGTAACTAGCACACATTTATTGAGCTCTGTCTCAGCAGCTTCAGTCAGAAGAAAACAACACAATTCAAAATAAGAAAGCATCCAAATAGGCAAGAGGGTCAGACTTACTGCTGATTAGCTGCAGTGAGTGAGAAACTATCATGATTCTGCCAAGCACCACCCCTACCTTTGTTTCTTTCAGAGGTTCAGAAGCATACTGAGGCCATCTAGTTCTTATTCAATAGACTAGCTGACCAGGGATTGACTCTTCTGCATTAGCTCAGAGGTTTCTGGGGCAGGCAGTATGGTACAATGGCCAAGATACAGAATTTGGAGTTCATGGAATTGGGTTCAAATCCCTGTTCTTTCATGTATTACCATCTGATTTTGTATAAGTCACTTAATGTTTTAGAGTCTCACTTTTGCCCTCTGTGAAATGAAGGGGTTGAACCAGATACCTTTTGAGGTCCGGCTCAGCTCTAAATCTATGCCTCTAAGTTCCCAGTGAAATTGTGATCACAAAGTGAAAAACCCAAAGTTGAAAAGAACTTCAGAGGTCAAAGACTACAGTCTGACCATTACTTGAAAAAGTATTGCCTTGCCAATACATCTGACAGAAGGTAATTCAGCTTCTGTTGAAAGATATCAAGTGTGGGGGAACCCATTAATTTTTGAGGCAGTCCATTCCACAACTGAACATCTCCAATTTGGAAGGAATTTTTCCTGATATCAAGTCTAAATTTGATTCTTTGCAGCCTTCATCTACACCACTGAATTCTGCCCCTAGGAGTCCAGGAACCTAGGACTAAAAGGAGAATGAGGCAAATCTGTCTTCTCCATGAGAGCCCTTTAAATGCCTTAATACCTGCCCTAACCTTTTTGTTATCCTGGCAAATGATCCCTAGTTCCTTTTACTAAATCCCACATGGCATGTACTAATAGCCCCTATATTCTATGGTACCGTAGCTTGGATCAATGGGAACTGTGCTGGACTTGGAGATTCGGTTTCAAATACTCATATGCTTGCTACTATGTTATACTGGGTAAATACCTTCAACCTCCCAACCTATTGTGGAGTCATTCAAGGAATCAAACTAGAATTTAAGTCCACAAAAGTCTTGTAATTTGAGGAAGGGTCTACAGTTTAGGAAGGGCTTTGGAAACTGGAGAATACCCAGGGCAATGTAACCAGGCTGGTGAAGGACCTTGGGATGTTGTCATATAAAAATAGATGAAAAGACCTGGGGAAAAGAGAAGACAGTGTAGATAAGAAGAGAGTATGACAGCTGTTTTCAAATATTTGGAAGAAGATGTCTTCAGAGATTAAAACAAGGAGTACTGGATAGAAGATGCAAACAAGAAAATTTAGGTAAATGTCAGGAAAGATTTCCTCACAAGTCCTCACAATTAAGGTTTTTAACCTTTTTTGCATCAAGGACATTGTCAGCAGTCTGGTGCAGCCTATAGGAACCTTCTTGGGATAATATCTTAAATTTGTAAATAAAATACTCAGGACTAGAAAGGAATACAATTATGTTGAAATTATAATCAAATATAGCAAAAGTCTATGGCATTCAGAGTAAGAAGCCCTTATTTCAAATTATTCAAAGTAAAATAGGCAGCCTTGGGAAGTTGATGTGTGTCCCTCCTTGGAGATTTTCAAGCATAGGTTGAACAGCTGTTTGTCTCTGGTGTTATTTAAAGATCCCCTTTGGAGAATGGGGTGGATTAAATGGCCCTGTTACCTTTGGAACTTTTCGATTCTGGGAAGGCATATATGGATACTCTACCGTTGAAATATTTCTGCATGTAGAAAAGTAACACTAAACTGTTTATATATCGACAACAATTATTTGAATTGTAACAAAGAGAATTCCTTCAAAAAACCTTGTGAAATTACTTTCTGAACAATGCTTACACGGTGCTATTGTTATCACGCTCATCCAGTGACATAAGAGATAACCATGCTCAGAGGAGGTGAGCTTATCTGTCCATTTCCACATTAGTTCGATTTGGGCAAGGCTTTATTATCCTACCCAGTGCTTCTCATCCTTTAAAATTTCTCCACATTTTGTAATATTGATAACACCAGGGAGGGCAAATGCTCCCAATATAATTATACCAGTGGCATTGCTGTTGGATTAAGCTAATCTGTAGCTCCCCTCTGAATATTATTTGCTATTTTAGTCTCAGAAAATGTCTCCTAATTCAGCATCCATCTGAGTGGTCTTCTTTTCTCTTGGTCTAGCTCTTGGATTCTAGTATCATCAGGATGATCTTCAACACAGAAGGTTACTTAGGAAAGAGTTGCTCATATGGGCCATTTTGGGGAATTTTAATAGAGGCAATTTGACTCAAGGTGCTTTTTTATTATTATATACATAATGAAGAGTAATAAGGATGTACCAAGACATTTTGCTGGATATAATTAAAGTAATGAACTCTATTCAAGGCAATAATATATTCAAATAAGAAAAAAGTAATATACATACAAAATTAGAGTACTTGAAGGTTATTGACAACACCGAGGCAAAGGTAATTTATTATGTTATTAATCCAATTCGTAAAATATTTATTTAGTGCCTATTCTGTGCAAGGTACTATGGTAGGGCATGGGGATGCCAAGATGATAAACTTAGTCCCTGTCCTCAAGAAGCTTACAATATGATACAGAAGACATATGATATACATAAATAATTATGTTGTACAGTAGAATGGGAATAAAAAGGAAAAAATAGTGTTTCAGTAAAACAAGAGAAAGCAAAGCACAGTTTCTGGAAGCATCAAGGAAGGTTTCAGGGAGGAAATCTTACAATATCTTGAACTACACATCATGAGAAGGGTGTTAAAAGGTAGAAACTGGAAGAGACTGAGCTGCAGGTAAGCATGTAAGCCTACAAAATGGCATGGAAGAAAGCAAGTCAAGTCAATTCAGTTGAAGTCATCAGGTACCTAACATATGTAAGGCACTTTTACCTTCTGGGTATAAGAAGACAAACTAAAATATAGTTTCTGTCCTCAAGAGGTTTACTCTCTATTATGGGAGTATGTTATGTCTAAAAGAGAAGTAATTAAAAAGTTATTTAAGGTAGAAGATAGAACTGACAAGGAGGAACAAGGAGAGAATTCCCATGTGAGGCAGTGCCAGGGTTGAGTGTCAAAGGAAATCAAAGATTCTAAGAAATGGAAATAAATGAGCCCTATATTTCAGGCTTGGCATTGGATTATGCCTCACAAAATGTGCAAGGGTAGAAGAATTTCAAAATTGAGGAAAAGAAAATGTGTTTATTGGATAGAGTGCTGAGTACATGAATACATACACACATATGATATGGGTGATGTCTTTTTGTTCGTGTATAAATTGGATTTAAGTGAGCAAAGTTGCACAAAGTCATCAGCTTCACTCTCTCCTCCAGAATCATTGTAGTCCAGTGGCAGGACAGAGTCAAGATACCTGGAGATGGCTCAGGAATAAGTGGATGGATGACCTTGGTATCTTCAATGTCTAACCAAGCTATAAGCACTCCACATTTCCTGCTTCATGTGCCTTCATGGCTGTTGGAACAAATGATTCTCATCCACCCATTCCACCAAGGGAGGTCTTCACATGCTTGGGGTAGACACCCCCTTAACTCACCAATGGGTTTGAGACCCCTTGGTTACCCTCAACCTGGTTTGGCGCAGCTGCTGAAATGGTTTATCAGGGTGTAGCTGCTGCTCATATTGCAGTTTCTTGGAGTCACAGGTGAGAGTTAGGTGGAACAGGTGGACACCAAAAGTGGAAAGAGCCCTAAAAAGGACTTGGCAGCCATCACACCAGAGGTACTGGTCTTCCCTGAACATACCCTATACAGCACATATATACATATATATGTATACATATATAGAGACACATATACATACATATAATATATATTTTAATTACATTTAAATCTAATTTTAATATTGCTTTTTTATTTTGCTTTGAGTTCCAAAATTGAATTTGCTTTTTTTTTTTTGCTTTGCTCTCTCCAAAGATGGCAAGCTATTTGATATGTTATACATACGCAGTCATGGAAATCATATTTTCATATTAGTCATGTAAAAGTGAACACAGACCAAACACACACACACATACACACACACACAGAGAAAAGTAGCATCCTAACATACTTCAACCTACATTCAGATTCCATTAGTTCTTTCTCTGGAAGTGGATAGGATTTTTCAGCCCAAATCTTCTGGGATCATCTTGGATCGTTCTTTCCTGAGAATAACCAGGTCATTCACAGTACCGCATCATACAATATTGCTGTTACTGTATACAATGTTTCCCTCTTTCTGCTCACTTCAGTAGGTAGCAGTTCATGTAAGTATTTCCAGTTGCTCTTTCCTTTTTATGAAAGCATCCTGATTATCATTTCTTACAGCACAATAGTATTCCATCAAAATCATATACCATAAACTCCTCAACCATTCTCCAATGAATGGGCATCCTCATAATGTACAATTCTTTACCATAAAAAGAAGAATTGTTATAAATTTTTTGTTATAAATTTATTTTGTTATAAATTTATTGTTATAAATATTTTTGTCCTTTTTCACAAAAATAAAAAACCTGTTTGTTATACAGATCAAGTAGTGGTACTGCTGTATCAAAGCATATACACAGTTATATAGCCCTTTGAGAATTAATACAAATTCTTCAGAATGTTTGATCAGTTCACAAATTGGCCAAAAGTGTATTTGTGTCCCAATTTTCATACATCACTTACAACATTTGTCTTTTTCTGTCATATTTGTCAATCTGGTTGGTATGAAATGGTAGCTCAGTTATTTTAGTTTGCATTTCCCTACTCAATAGTGATTTAGGACAGTTTTGGATAAGTTGTTTTGTTCCCTCATTTTCAAAGAAAACCATGGCATCAGGGAAATGATGTCATTATTTGCAATTGAATTTTATTTGAGGGAGGGAGAACTGTGCAAGGTCACCAACCTCACTTTCTCCTCCATAGCTATCTGGGTCCAGTGGCCAGATATTCATCAGGACTACTGGAAATGGCCCAGGATGCCATGGGAGACCCTGACCCTTTTTAGGTTAAGGCCTTCTCGGGTTCTCACTTTGAAAGAGGTAGTGCTCATTTGGTGAATAGACCTCTTTAAAAAGTGAGTCAAGGGATGGCCTCTTTAATTAAAAAAAAAAAATCAAACTGGGAGGGGAAAACTCTCAGGGTTGCTGGTCCAAAGAGAAACAATTACTATTGACATTCACTCTGAGCCTAGAGGACCCAAAATATAGCCATTGAGTGATGCTTGAACAGGTACCTATTGTGGTCCAATCTGTGAGCTCCAGAGGGAAATGGTTGGTCTTTGAGGAAAGAGTCTGATGAAAGAAAGAAACAAACAGAGAGATAGAAACGAATGAAGAAAGGAATCTAACCAATAAATCCCATGTTAACTGCATAGCTTCCTGCCATCAAAATTTACCTTCCTTTGGAGAGGAGAGGGAAAGGGAGAAGATGAGGTGAGTTAACCAACCGGCTGGGTTCCCATTCAGGGAGCTCTCAGTTTTTGATATGACTAGAGATAGGTTTGATTTCTTCTTTTGAAAACTTCTTTCTTTGACTACTTATTATTTGGGGAATGAGTCATATGCTTTTAAATTTCAGTCAGATCTCTATACACTTGAGACACTTGTAAAAAATTTCCCCCTCTAGTGTTTTGCTTTCCTTATAATTTTGACTACCTTAATTTTGCTTGTACAAAATCTTTTTTGACTTGATGTACTAAAAATTATCCAATTTACATCTTATAATGCTCTCTGTCTCTTATTTGATCATAAATTCTTCCCTTATCCGTATATCTGACAGAAAAACTATTCTCTACTTAAAGTATCACACTTTATGTTTAAATTATGTACCAATTTTGACCTTATCTACATATATGGTGTGAGATACTGGTAGACATCTAGTTTCTGACAAATTGCTTTCTAATTTTCCCAGCAATTTTTGTAAGATAATGAGTTCTTGTCCCAAGAGCTATGTTTGCATTTATCAAAAACTGCATTATTGTGGTCATTACTGTGTATTTTGTAACCAATCTATTCTACTCATCCACCAATCTATCTCTTAGTTGGTACAATATTGTTTTGATAATTAACACTTTATTATGCAATTTGAGATCTGGTATGGCTAGGCGACCTTTCTTCACTTTTTTCCATTAATTTACTTGATAATCTTTACCTTTTGTCCTGGACAAATGTTACTTTTTTCTAGTTCTATAAAATATATTTTTGTCATTTTGCTGTTATGGCACTGAATAAGTAAATTAATTTAGGTAGAATTATCTTTTTTTATTCTATTGACTCTGCCTACCCATGGGTGATTGATATTTTCCCAATATTTAGATCTTACTTAATTTGTGTGAAAAGTATTTTGTAATTGTTTTCATACAGTTCCTGGGTTTGTGTTGGCAGATAGACTCCCAAATATTTTACACTGTATACAGTTACTTTAAATGGAATTTCTCTATCTGTTTTTCTTTTTACCCTATCCTTCTAAAAAAGTACTTTCCTTTTCATTATCACCTCCTCAAATCTGCCCTCTTTTCTATTAGGTCCCATTTTCTTATCCCCCTCCTCTCCTACTTCTCTGTAGGGTAAGATAGATTTCTATAATCAAAAGAGTGTCATATTATTCCAACTTTGAGGAAATTTTGATGAGGGCAAGTTGCAAGCATTGACTGCCACCCCCTCTATCTTTCCCTCCACTGTAAAAGCTCTTTTATCTTTTTTTATGTTGATAACTTACCCTTTTCTGCCTCTTCCTTCCCTATTATCACAGTGCACCCCTAATTCTCATCTTTAACTATTTTTTTTAGCTATCATCCCATCATAGTCAACTCACATCCTTGCCCCCTGTCTATGAATACTCCTTCTAATTGCTGTAATAGTGATAAAATTCTTAGACATTAAAAGTATCATCTTCTCAAGTCAGAGCGTAAACAGCGTAATTTTACTGAATTCTTTATGATTTCTTTTTTTTCCTGTTTACCTTTTTATGCTTCCCCCTTTTCCTAGATCCTTTGCCTTCTGGAATATCATATTTCAAGCACTCTGATCTTTTATTGTGGAAGCTGTTAGCTCTTATATAATTCTTACCATGACTCCATGATTTCTATTGTTTCCTTCTTGCTGTTTGCAATGTTTTCTCCTTAACTGAGGAACTCTGGAATTTGGCTCCAATATTCCAAGGAGCTTTCATTTTGGAAAGTTTCAGAAGGTGGTTGGTAGTTCTTTCTTTTTCAATTTCTATGATATCAGGACTGTTATCCTCAATAATTTCTTGAAAGAAGAGGTCTAGGCTTTTCTTCTGATCAAAACATTTAGGTAATACAATAATTCTTTGCTCATCTCTCCTTGATCCATTTTCCAAGTAAGTTATTTTTCCAATGAGATAGTTCACATTTTCTTCAGTTTTTTAACTCTTGATTTTGTTTTATTGTTTCTTCATGCCTCATAGAATCATTAGTTTCCATTTACTCCATTCTAATTTTTAAGAAATTATTTTCTTCAATGAGCACGTGTACCTCTTTCTCCATTTGTGCAATTCTACTTTTTAAAAAATGTTGTTTCCTTCAAAGATTTTTTTACATTTTTTTCAATTTGTTTGTGCTTTCTTTATCAAGCTGTGACTCTTTTTTTCATGATTCACATATATCACTTTCTTTTACTTTCTACCTTTCTTATTTGATATGTAGAATCCTTCTTGAGCTCTTCAAGTCAATTTTTGGGACCTCAGACCAATTCATTTTTTTTCTTTGAGGCTTTCTGTGTATTCATGTTGACTATACTTTTCTTAATTTGTGTTTTGATCTCCAGTGTCACCATAATAACTTTCTATGGTCAGTTTCTTCTTTGTTGTTGCTTGCTCATTTTTTCAGCCTATTTCTTGACCTTGAACTTTATTTTAAAGTTGAGTTTTGATCACAAGGTAGAAGAGACACTGTCTTGAGTTTCAGGTTTTTTGTGCTGCTCTTTTCAGATCTAGTCCTGTGGGTCTTTAAGTTTTTAGTTCTTACAAAGTTCTATGATCTAAAGAGAGTTACAACCACTCTTCTCCTGGCCTGTTCTATGATCCATGAGTTAACTGAAATACTCTTTTCTGCCTTATAACTGTGGCCATGGTCCTCATTCTCCTGTGTCTAAGAACTCTAGTGTGCCAGTGCTCCTACTCACCCTGGGACTGTGAACTGGCCCTGAATCTTGGATCTCTCTATTGGCAAAGCAATAGAATCCTGTACGCAGTGCCAGCAAAGTGGCCCTGTAATCTCTTTCTAACAGTTGTCCTACCTACTTTTCATCCGTGGGCTGAGAGCTCCAGAAGTCAGTGCTTCTCATTCAGTTGTTCCAAAGTCTGCTTCTAGCTTCCTGAGCCATTCTGCTACTGGCTTGCCAGGGTGTTTGACTTGTGGGGGCCCTATTGACTTGCTGGGTCCATCATGATATTGGCTTCCTGGAGGCCCTTAATGCTACTGACTTGCTGACCAGTGGCCTGTTGCTAGTTTGCTTGAGTTCAGCCTGTGCTGGACTGCCCTCCACCCTCACTGCAGTGAGACATAATTTTCTTGTTAAGCTTCTAAATTTGTTTTGAACTAGAAAAATGTTTCACCCTATATTCTGCAGTACCAGAATTTGTTTTCAAGCATTATTTTAAATTTTTTTGAAGGGGAATTTGGGAGAGTACAGGTAAATGAATCCTTGCCTTTACTCTATCATCTTGGCTCGGCCCTCCTGAATTACATTAACTTAAGCTAGTTACACTTCAACTATGCTTGAGTACAGTGGCAGGGGCCTGATACAAATGCAACAAATGAAACAACTCCTACTTGTGCTATAACTAGGGATACAAAAAGGGTATATATAAACATAAAAAGAAAACATTTTAAAAAGAATAAATACAAAGTGGTTTGATGGAGATGGACCTAGAAGTTGAGCAAATCAAGAAATGTTTCCCATAGTAGGTGCTATTTAAGATGCTATTTGATCTGTGTCTTAAAGGAAGCTAGAAATTCTGAGGAGTTCAATATAGAAAGAGTACTTTCTAGCCATGCAGACAGCCCATGCAACCACTCAGATAGAGTAGATATAGTGTTATACATGAGAATAAGAGAAAAGCAATTTGGCTTGATCTTAGAGTGGTAGAAAGGGAGAAATGTGTAACAAAACTGGAAAGGTAGCTTGGGGCAAGATTATGGAGCATTTTAGAGGCAAACAGCACAGTATATATACATGGGATTGCAGAGGTAAAAGGAAACTACTGTAGCTTGTTGAGTGACAGAGTAATATGTGAACTTTATTTAAGGAAAATCACTTGGCAGAAGTGTAAAAGATTGAATAAAGAGAGAGACCTGAGGCTTGGAGATGAGTTATGAGATCACTGTAAAAATCCAACTGGGAGCTAATGCACACCAGCAGTGAAGTAGTAACCATGGAAGTAGAAAGAACGAGTTGGAGGAGAAAGATGCTTAGGAAGCAAAAATGGAAAAGAGGAGTCAGGGATATTCACAAGGTTGCAAACCCCAAAAGACCAGAAGAAGGGTAATACATTTAACTAAAATGAAGATGTTGGGAAGAAGAATGGGTTTGGTGAAAATATGATGACTTTGGACACATTGATTTAATATAATCTCTGGGACATCCAATTTGAAACGTTCAATAGGGAACTGAAGATTTGGTATTGAAGTTCAGGGGAAAGACTAAATCTCTCTCTCTACACACACACACACACACACACACACACATACATACATACATACATACATACATACCTATATATATATGTATGTATGTATGTATATATAAAAGCCCCAAAGTAAAATCTCACCTCAGAGTATTTATACATTTTTCAGAGCCAGAGGGCATCACAAGAGATGCCCTTGAGAACAAGGGCATTTGAAATTAACAAAAGGTTTGCGCTTCCTCTACTCAAGCTTCCCTTAATGGGCAAGCCATCAATGGGTAGGGGGGATCTTTAACTTTCTAATTAATATTACATATACATGCACATATATATGTATGTATATGTGTGTATAGTGTGTATGTGTGTGTGTATACATCTTCTCCAAATGTAGAGAGTAAAAAGTTAGGAGTTTAGAAAGAGCTTTAGGAATGTACACAATTAGGCCTCTAACCACTTCACTGTTTTTGCCAAGAAAACCCCAAGTAGTGTCATGAAGAAATGGATATGACAGAAATACTGAAGAACAGCACCAGGAATTCAAAGAGAGAAGAATTAAGGCTATCTCTGGGTTGTGAACCTAAGTTGCAGGAAGGATTGTGATGTCCTTGAAAGCAGGAGAAAAATTGGGAGGAGGTGGGGGCTTAGGAAGACATACAATGAGTTCTGCTTTGGCCATGTAAAATTTAAGATGACTAGAGGACATGCAAGTGGAGACTTTTAGCAGGCAGTTGGAAATTCAGGGCTGTGGTTCAGAGAAGAGACAACAATTGAAGTATAAATTTGATACATATACATACATACATATGCACATGTATATAATCACACAGACACACATATATATATAGATAGATAGATAGATAGATAGATAGAGATAGAGATAGAGAGAGAAACAGAGAGATGATAAGTGAGCTCAATGGAGAAGATGCTATTCTGTACATACTTTGTTTCTACATAGACATTTGCATATTGTCTTCACTATTAACTTGTGAGTTCCTTGAGGGTAGGGACTATATTTCGCCTTTCTCTGTATCCCCAGCACCAAGCACATTGTGTGACACAGAATAAGGCTTAATATATATTTGTTGACTGATTGATGTGATCACCAAGTGAGAGAGTATAAAGAAGATGGCCCAGGGCCCAGGCTTCAGGGACACCAGTTCTTAGTGATGTGAAAAGAATGGTAAACTACCAAAGAAATCACTGTTGATTAGAGAGATGCGAATCAAAACAACTGTGAGGTACCACATCATACCTCTCAGATTGGCTAACATGACAAAATGGAAGATGATAAATGTTGGAGAATATGTGGGAGAGTTGGAACACTAATTCATTGTTGGAGCTGTGAGATGATCCAGTCCTTCTGGAGAGCAATTTGGAACTATGCCCAAAGGGCTACAAAAATATGCATACCCTTTGACCCAGAAATATCACTTCTGGGATTGTATTCCAAAGAGATCATAACAATGGGAAAAAGTTCCACATATACAAAAATATTTATAGCAGCTTTCTTTTTGGTGACCAAGAACTGAAAATCGAGGGGATGCCCATCAATTGTGGAATGGTTGAACAAGTTGTGGTATATGAATGTAATGGAGTACTATTGTGCTATAAGAAAAAATAAACAAGAGGACTTCAGAAAAGCCTGGAAAGACTTATATGAACTGATGCTGAGTGAAATGAGTGGAACCAAGAGAACACTGTATACAGTAAAAGCCACAGTGTGCGAAGAGTGTTTCTGATAGACTTAGCTCTTCACAGCAATGCAAGGACCTAAAACATTCCTAAAGGACTCAAAGCAAAATGCCATCCACATCCAGAGAAAGAACCATGGAATTGGAATACAGAATGAAGCAGACTATTTTCTCTCATGCTGTGTTTCGGTTGGGTTTGGTTTTTCTCATGGTTCCTCCCATTCATTTTAATTCTTCTTTGCAACATGACTAATGTGAAAATTTGTTTAATAAGAATGTATGTGAAATCCTGTGAGCAGATGCAGCTGGCTGAATGGGGACCCATCTAGCTGGGTAACTCAATTCCTCCTCTCCTGTCTGCTTTCCCCTTTCTTTTCTTCTCCTTTCCAAAGGAAGGTAAATTTGGATGACCAAAAGATGCCCAGTTGACTTGGGTTTTACTGGTTCCTTTCCTTCCCTTCCCTTCCCTTCCCTTCCCTTCCCTTTTCCCTGTCCTGTCCTGTCCTCTCCCAAAACCCTAAACCTACTGCACTCTGAAACTGGGATGCCAATGTGCCCCTGCCTATGGGCTCCTCTGGACTCCCCTAGCTTTATAGTGATTATCTCTAGTAACTGTTGCTGTTTTCCAACCACCCTGGTGTCTTTCTTTCTCTTGGCCTTATTAAAGGGGCCATGACCTGGCTACTTTTTAAACAGGCCTATTCAACAAATGGTCATTGCCTCATCCTATGTGAGTACCTGCAAAGACTTTGGCCTAAAGGGTCCAAGGACTCCCAGTGCATCCTGGGTCATCTCCAGTCATTCTGATGAATATCTAGTCATTGGATTCAGATGGCTCTGGAGGAGAAGTAAGTCTGGTGACCTTGCACAGCCCTCCCTCACTCAAAACAAAATCAAGTGCAAGTCATGTCATTATTTTTCTGATGGCATGGTCTTCTTTGGCAATGAAGGACAAACACAATTTATAGAACCCATATAAGATTTCATGCTGTCTCAGGGACAGAGGAGAGAGTGATTGTTGAAAACTAAAAACAAATAAATTAATTTTAAAGAATATCAAGAACAGCCAGTTAGTATGGGAGCCAAAGAAGAACAGAGCATCCAAGTTGGAAGGGGTGGTCTACTATGTTCAAATGTGCAGACATGTCAAGAATGACAGGGGCTGAAAATAGGCCACAACAACAAGCATTTTTTATCATTAGTCACTTTGGAGAGAGCAGTTTCAGTTGACGGTGGCATCAGGTCAGAAGGAGCTGAGAAGTGAGAGGGGAGAACAAATGAATATAGCTTTTTTCTTCTGATTTTGGCTGGGAAAGAGGGGAGAGGTATGGGATAAACAGTTTAAAGGGGTAGGGGTGGAAGGGTCAAGCACTCTGTCTTATAGGTGGCCTGGAGTGATTGAAGATAGAAACAGACAGAAAGAGACAGAGACTGGGAGAGAGACAAAGAGTTACGGAGATGGACAGGGAAGAGAAAGGAAGTGCTATTACAGAGGAAAGATCCTTGCAGAGATGGGGGAGAACAGGAACGGGATGAAAGGCACAAATAAAAGAATTGTTCCCAGTAAAGGGATGAGAGAACATCAGTATATTCATGTCCTGAGGTAGAGTGGGTACGGAATCTGCCTTGCCAGAGAATGAAACAGGGAGAAGAGAAGGAAGGACAATGCAGAGAGTATCTGAGTTACGGAATCAGAGAGAAAAAAGAGATCGCCACAGGGAGCCTCTACTTTCTTAGCTAATTAGGACACAGGGGGAAGCTAGGTGATGCAATGGATAAGGCACAGGCCCTGGAGTCAGGAGGACTTGAGTTCAAATCAGGCCTTATAAACTTGGCATTTACTAGCTGTGTGACTCTGGGCAAGTCACTCAATCTGAATTACCTCACCAAGACGAAGTACATTAGGAGACACATGTTTTTGAGTGGGACAAGGTAGGAGGCAGTAGAGGAGGCTTGAGAAGAGTGAGGATTTGGAACAGATTATTGATGGAGTGTGACACAGGGTCAGCCATGGAGGAATTAAGTGTGATGTTCCAATGAGGGCTGCCTAGTGGCTGTGGGAAGTACAGTTCTGTGACTTCCTTCCCCAATATTTAGCAGCCTCGTAATGAGAGCATACAATGGTGGTAGAATTGGAAAAGTATGAGTGGTGACAGGGCAAGGGGGCAGGGAGTTGAGAGTAGAGAACAGAGTACAGCTGAATTGAATAAACAATAGAATTGAGACTTTGAAAGAACAAATAGACCAGATACTGACTGATGGACGAGGAGGAAATACGGAAGTGTAGAGTGACTGGCTAAATGGATTGAGGTCAAGGGAGAGAGGGAGAACTAAAATATTCTGATTGGAAACAGGTGTTTCAGATTTCTTGATTCAGGGGCTAAATGGGTTATTAGTAAACTCAAGGTTATGAGGATTCCTCTGTTTGACAGAGAAGGATTAAGGGTGTAAGTCCTAGGAACTAAGGACATTGGTGAACTGGGAAGCCATGGTATTTGAGAGAACACTGGTATATGCATGTCCTAAAGTAGAGTGGATATGAAATCTAGGAGCTGGGTGTGGAATTCCTTGAGAAAGGAAGGGATATTCCCTGGAAGCCAGTAGATAACTACAATAAAGATGTGGATAGGATAATTTACATGTATGACCTTGAAGGAAGAGAAGTTGCCAAACAGTGGTGATGGAGAGAGGGTCTGTTAGTAGCTAAGTGGCATGGTAGATCAAGTACCAGACTTAGAGTCAGGGAGACCTGAGTTGAAATCTGGCCTCTATACTTACTATACTACCCTGGGCTCATCATTTAACTTCAGTTTCCCTTAGTTTCATCAACTATAAAATGGGGATAATAGCATCGAATTCCCAGGTTTGTGGGGGTCAAATGAGATCATGCCTGTAAAGCCCTTAGTAGGGTGCCTGGTACATAATTAGTGCTTGATAAGTGTTTTATTTTTCCTCTTTCCTTTCACCTCAGAGACTATGAAAATAAAAGAATATGCTTACTCTCCCTCCTGGCCTAATGTGCTGGGGGCTACATGTGAGACAAAATGCACCTAGTGCTAGGGAGGGCAGCCAAAGATGCCATCTGGAGGGAGTCAGGTGTTTGTGAGTGCAAGAAGATGGTAGGCCTCCCAAAAGAAGAACGGTAAGATGAGGGAAAGTTTGTCAGTGCTACAATGAGGGTTTCAGCGAGTGCAATTAGAAAATAGTAGTGATGTTTGGGTGGAATGTAGAGTATTTGCAGAGGAGAGATTAAAAATAATGTAGGAAAAGGTCATGAGAGCCACATGATAAGACAGTCTTAAGTACCAAGCTATGGGTTTTGATGTCATGGAAAAGAGAAAACCCCCACAAATTTCTAACAATTAGCTGCCTCAAAGTGAAATAGAAAAGAGAGTGAATATACCAAACTGAGGAAATTTAACTATATATTTTTTCTTTTGGTTTTATGGGATTGAAGGGAGACGTGTGAAAGAATCATAGAACAAGAAGGCAAAGCTGGGTTGTGATGTGCTCTGTGGGAGGCAATATCTCATCACAATGATGAGATCACAGAACCCTTGAAGTATTGAAACATCTTTTGGTTCAAAGAGGAAAACTACTTTCCATGACTCCTGTTGAGAGGCTAGGAATGAAGGAAGTTGAGGAGGAGGAACAATGCTAATTATTTGGACACAAGGAATCACATAATTACAGCAAGTTGCCGAATATCTGAGTTTGAAGGACTTTTGAATCCCTCCCACACACACATTAGTTCAAAAATGATGCCCCAACAATATACCAGTGAAGGAGGGGCTGTTGAATCTCCCCTGAAAGACCTCCAATGAGAAGAAACCCTCTACCTCCCAGGGTGGTGCATTCCACTTTTGTATTATCTCAATTGTTAGCAAGTATTTACTTACATAAAGCCTAAGTCTATCTTTTTGCTGTACGTGCCATGGCTCTTAGTTCCGTTTTCTGGAACTTAGCAGGTTTAACCCTTTTCTGAAAGATAAATAATCAAATTTTTTATTTATTAAGTGCATAGTATATGTCAGGCACTGTACCGATATTGGGATTACAAGGACAAAGAATGAAACAATGCCTACTTACAATGAGCTTGCATTCTAATGGAACAACACATGCAGCATGATTATAAAACTATAAATAAATCAAGCACACACACACACACATAGATATGTACCAGGACCCAGATCCCCAATAATATCTCCTTTAGGCTAAACATTCCCAGATTTCGGGGGGCGGAGCCAAGATGGCGGAGTAGAAAGACTCACATTTGCTAGCTCCGAATCCACAGCCCACAGATTTCCTGTAAAAAGAACTCCTGACAAATTCTGGAACAGTGGAAGCCGCACAGCCACACAGTGAAGGAGATTTCCGTTGCAGAGAGCCCTGAAAAACCGACCGCAAATGTACCCTGGATGGGAGCGGAGTCCTGTCCTGCGGAGCGCTTCCCTTCCCCTGCTCTGGCCACACCGCACTGAGAGGAGCCAGCAGACCCAAGCAGGCCTCAGGGACCTGAATCTCTGGGCGGCCGCGAAGGTCCCTCCACCCACAGACACACAGGTCAGTGAGAGAGAACGGGCTGAGAGGGGAGTGGGTATCTCCGGGACTCGGACCCCCTCGAGAGGCGGTGGCTGGGGCAGAGGAAGAGGCACCTTGGCCAGAGACTTCCAGAGCAGGCAGGAACTCCACCGCAGCTCCATTACAAAAGATCTCTGCATAAACCCCCTGAGGGAACTGAGCCTGAGAGGCAGCCCTGCCCCCACCTGAGAACCAGCAGATAAGCTCCCATTGAAGAGCAGTCAGGCCTGCCGCCAAAAGCCCTGAGGCTGGGAAGCAGCATTTGAATCTCAGACCCCAAGCACTAGCTGGGCAGACCTAGGCTGGAGTGGAGAGAACTCTCAGAAGTCAAGTAACTGTCTGGGAGCATTTGAATCTCAGACCCCAAGCACTAGCTGGGCGGATCTAGGCCAGGGGGTGGAGAGGACTCTCGGAAGTCAAGTAACTGGCTGGGAAAATGCCGAGAAAAGGGGAAAAAAACTAAAACAATAGATGGTTATTTTCTTGAGAAGATGATTCCTCCATTCCTCTCTGACGACGATGAAGAGATATGCTTACCATCAGGTAAAGACATAGGAGTCAAAGCCTCTGTATCCCAAATATCTGAAATAGATACCCCATGGGCTCAGGCCATGGAGGAGCTCAAAAAGGATTTTGAAAATCAAGTCAGACAGGTGGAGGAAAAACTGGGAAAAGAAATGAGAGAGATGCAAGAAAAGCATGAAAAACGGGTCCATGCCTTAATAAAGGAGGCCCAAAAAAATGCTGAAGAAAATAGCACCTTGAAAAATAGGCTAACTCAATTGGCCAAAGAGGTTCAAAAAGCCAATGAGGAGAAAAATGCTCTCAAAAGCAGAATTAGC
>CM053769.1:110786451-110810670 GCA_028658325.1 Potorous gilbertii
ACAAATGGGGAGAAAATTTTGGAACCCAAAATCTTGTGAAAATAAATGTAAAAAGTTAAATAAATTTATTTAAAAAGAAAAAAAAAGATAATATAAAGAGCTTAAACAGAAAAAAAAAATTCCCAGATTTCTGACCAAACCAAATGGCAAGATTGTGACTCCATTTGCTACCCTATTTACTCTGAAAACTCTACACTTGAGCAATGTCCTCTTAAGAAAAAAAGTGTGTGTGTGTGTGTGTGTGTGTGTGTGTGTGTGTGTGTGTGTGCGTGTTCAGGAATGGGCTTGGAATAAGGTTCATGTTCCAGATGAGACTCTGGGTAGCCTAGATGTTGGTGCTTCTCTCTCTGGTACCTATGTGTATGTGTAATGGTCAGACAGATGGAAGCCCTGTCTGTCTTTATTTCTCTGCTTGTATTTTCTTTGTGAATGTAATTAAAATAGATTGTTGGCCCCTCAAAAACAATGTGGTTATATTCAATGAATATTTCTATTTTTTTAATTAAAGGAATATTGTACCTTAAAATTTCCATTTCAATTTGTTCTGTAAGGAGATAGCAGAAGGAATTGCATCCCAAGTAAGCCACTTTAAAGGAAAACTTTGTGGGACAACGCTTTGAATTTGGCTTCAGAAGGTCTGAGTGGGTGTCCTGGTTCAGCTCCTTGCCACCTGTGTGACTGTGGACAATGCATTTAACTTCCTGGGTTTTCATGTTCCTCATCTGGAAAAGGAGGAAGTTGGACTAAATGGTCTTGGTAACAGGTGGGGAACCTGCAGCCTTGAGGTCATCTGTGGCCTTCTAGGTCCTCCAAAGTGACGCTTTGATCGAGGCCAAACTTCACAGAACAAATCCTTTTATTAAGGGAATAAATCCTTTAATTTAGGAGATTTGTTCTATGAGGTTTGCATTTAGTCAAAGGGCTACTCTTGAGGACCTAGAGGGACACATATTGTCTCAAGACTGCAGGTTCCCCGCCCTTGGTCTTGAAAATCCCTTCCAGCTCTAAACCTCCAACGATCTGGATAGAATGGAACAGAAATACACTCTTTGATTAGAGATTGTTTGGTAGTACACCAGGGAATAACATACCATGAAAATTTGGAGCTGATCTATGCATTGGGGTCATTTTCTAGGGCTGGTTGACAATTCAAGAAACTCTAATATTGGGACAGCTAGGTGAACAGAGCGCCAGATCTGAAAGTCAGGAGGCTCTGAGCTCAAATGCAGCTTCAGACACTTATCAGCTCTGCGACCCTGCGGAAGTCACTTAACTTTGATTATCATAAAAAAGAAAGAAAGAGAGAAAAAGAAAGAAAAAAGAAAGGAAGGAAGAAAAAAGAAAAAGAAGCACTAATCTAACAAAGAAGTGAAATTCACTAAGTTTTATCTCACCAAGTATTCTAGTCTTCAATCTTGAAAGAAAATGGCTAAACCTAAAAAGACAGCATATTAGAGTGGAATTAAAGCTGGAATCAGAGTAGGTGGACCTGGGTTCAAATTCCAGTTCTGATACTGGTTATCAGTGAGACCATAGGTAAGTAATTATTCTCTCAGATCTCTGCCTCCTGGTTTCTTTCAATTCCAAACTAAAATGCTACCTTCTACCAGAAAGTTCCATTTTATACAAGTGCCTTCCTTCTGATTATTTTCAAATTATCCTATATGGAATTTGCTGATACGTAGTTTAATTGAGTGTTGTCTCTCCCATAAGATTCTAAGCTTCTTGAGAGCTGGTATATTATTTTGCCTTTCTTTGTATCACTGGTTCTTAGCACAGTATCTGGCATATCATCGATGTTTAATAAATATTTATTACTAATTGACTGAGATCTAATTTTTTGAAAGGGGAGCCATTGAATGATTTTAGCAGAGGTTTGTGGGGATAAAAATTTCATGTTAAAACAATTAATTAAGGGGGTATGAGATTGAATTGGAATAGGGAAAGAGATTAGGGGCAGGAAGCTCTGTTAGGAGGCTATAGTATGTGACAGTCCATTTGCTAAGGACTTGAGCTATAGTGATAGCAAATGAAAAATACTGGGAAGGACAGATGTGGAAGACACTGAAAGAACTTGTCAGATTCTGATTGGGCATGAGAATTAAGAGAAAGAAAGGATTGAAGAATGGTAGAGATTTCTAGGCTGCACAACTGAGAGGATGGTGGTGTGATTAAAAGAAGTAGGGGAATTAGAATAGAGAGTGGTAGTGATGATGAGGGCTTGTGGGTGGTTAACTCACATATTGAGGATTTGTAATGAGAATTCAAAGTAGTTGGAAATTTGAAATTCATATGTGTGAGAAAATATGTGTGATATATTGATTTAAAAGTTTCTCAATATACTAGTGAAGTTGCTGCTGTCATCATTGGTGGTCCTTCATTCTTGAAGAGGACACAACATCAGGAAGATGATGCCATTACTTGAAAGTGAATTGGATTTAAGTGAGACAAGGCTGAGCAAAGTCACCAGCCTCACTTTCTCCTCCAGAGCCATCTGAATCCAGTGGTCAGATATAAATAAGGATGACTAGAGATGAACCCTTAGGGAAATTGGAAGTTATGGGATAAGGTAAGCTATATAAGAGAGAGTGAAGTGGACAAAAGGAAAAGTGGGGGTGAATAACCCTTCCTCTGCACTGTCTGCTCCAACCATCATCTGGTCCCCTATAGGTATTTGTTCCTTCTCTATTTTCCTCATGTGGGGCACAATAAAGATCAGAGATTATTTTTTTAAAGGCTAAGGAGGTATTGGAATTAATGGCACAGGATCACTGTGGAAAGGAGACAGGGGAGGAGTCTTCAGACAGGTAGGAAAAGAAACAGTTTAATCTGAAATGCTGTATCAGCAAGGACCCCAGGATTCACAGGAGGGACTGCAGTATAAAAGGAAAGCAACTTTTGAGAGGTGAACAATCTTTATTTACATGTACCAACAGAGAAATAAAGACCAACAGACAGGGCTTCTAACTATCTGACCATAAGAAATACATACATCACAGATCAACAGAGATCCAACTCTCTGACCATTACATAAATACATATTTACCATAGAAAGAAGCACCAATGTTTGGGTTTTCAAAGCTGGGGGACCTCCTTAACTTTTACCCAGAGTCTCATCTGGCACAGGAACTTTCTTCTAAGCCCCTAAAGCAAAGCCTCACCTCAGAGTATATCTGTACTTTTCAGAGCTGGAGGGCACAATCCTGGTGACCTAGAAACAAAAGGTGTGAGTCTTCCTACAAAACAAGTTTCCCCTAATCAAACTTCCTTTAATGGATTGAGGCCTTCATCTGAGCGTGGGGAAGATTTTTAACTCTTCCCTCCACTCATCATTAACCTTACATTAATATTATAAATTCATTGGGATTTTAGAATTAAAGTTGGAAGAGACATTGAAGTCATCACTTTTTTTAGCTCTTTCCTTTTATAGACAAGGAAACTGAGGCCTAAGGGAGTGAAATGTCCAAACTGACACATGTAACAAAGAGCCAGGCTATAAACTTAAATTCTCTGATTCCAAATGCAGAATTATTTTTTCCATCTAAAAAATTCTTATTTTAACAAAAGTCCCCAGAATGAATATTTTAACATACAGAGTAACACACAAAGAGGAGGATTGCATAAGAAATCGTGAATCTCTCTTCCATATCACTTGCTCATCAACACGATTTTCATCCGTACAGTCTACTTCTACTGTGAAGAGAGGTGGGGAAAGACTTCATTTGGGAGGCAGTGGTCAATAACATGAAATGTAATTGAGAAAGAAAGGAGAAATAAGGACTGAGTAGAGACCATTTAATGAGGAAATGTGTTTTCAGAATAGGCGGAACTCAGGGTTTCAAGGAGACAGCGAGAGTATAGTCCTAGCAGCAGCCTGAGTCTAGATTACAAGTTCTACTTCAGAAGATTATCATCAATCAGCCAAACATGATATCACAAATTTGTTGTCCATGATATACCATAAACAAAGAAAATTAAAAATGTCCCCCAGTTCTTAACAAAACAAAAAAGAAAATAATCTGCTTCATTCTGTACTCTGATTTTCTAGTTCTTTTTCTGGATATGTGTAGCATTCTACATCATGAGTCCTTTGGAAAGGTTTTAGGTCCTTCAGTCCTCCCATACTGTGGCTGTTACTGTATATAATCTTTTCCTGGTTCTGCTCACTTCATTCATCATCAGTTCCTGTAAGTCTTTCCAGGTTTTTCTGAAGTCTTCCTGTTCTTATAGCACAACATTCATATACCACAACTTGTTTAGCCATTCCCCAATGGATGGGCATCCCCTTGATTACCAGTTCTTGGTCACCATAAAAAGAGCTGTTGTAAGTATTTTGTACATGTTGGTCACTTTCCCATTTTTATGATCTGTTTGGAATATAACCCTAGAAGTGGTGTTTCTGGGTCAAAGAGAATGCACATTTTTGTAACCCTTTGAGCATATTCCAAACTGCTCTATTGGTTAACAACTTTGACTTAAATTGTTGTAACTTTTTTTGAGTCTATATAGTTGAAGATTTTATTCATATGGTGAGAAAACTCCCTCTACCACTGAGAAAGGACAACTCTTCTGCAATTTATAATCTTGAGAGTTGCCTGAGTCATTCAATGATGAAGGGAACTGTTGGGGGTCATATAGCCCTTATGTATCAAAACTGAGATGAACTAAGTTCTTCCTTATCCCAAGGATGACTTAACATTAAATGGAAAATTTGAACTACTTGAAGGCAGGGATTGTCTTTTGCCTTGCTTTGTGTCCCTAGTGCTTGATATAGTTCTAGGCACATAGAAAGCATTAATAAATGATTATTGATTGACTGACTAGCAATTGCAAATATTATTAAATCACTTCAATGTAGATGCCCTTTGGATTAAGGAAACCAGATCACAAAAGATAGTAGCAGTCAAATGGAAGGATGCCTCAGAGGTCCTCCTATGAGAGGCAAAAAAAGGAGTTGATACAATTGGCTTCACTATTTGTGCTAAATAATGTTTCCAGAAACATTATTTTATGGGACACATGGTCATTGTGTCTTGTAGTACCCAATATGAAAAAAAGCAAAGTCTTGTGTCAAAACAATTATATGAAGGTTAAAGAAATTCCATTAACAATGAGTTTTTCCAAATCAAGTCATCATATTAGGTGCTTAGCGACTTCAGTGTCAAAAAGTTCGTAGGGGAGAATGTTGAAAAGGAGCTTCAACTACCTTTTCAACAGGTTAAAAAATGACAGAGGATGGGGCAACCTCAGGAGGCTGACTTCTATATATCATGGAAACTTCTCCCCCCAAAGAGTCAAAAAGTGCTAGATGTGGCAAGAAATAAAGAATGAAACAAAATGAAAATTACTAATTAACAGGCTGAAAATGAGTTGTTACTGACATGGCAATCATATCAGAATCAACTTTCTGTGCATAGTCAGAACATTGATGGAAAGTCGAAATCAATATAAAATTAATGGAAATAATAAAGATGAGAAAGAGCATGCCACAGATAGATGCAATAGCTTCAATGGTTTATATTCAAATCAGTCATTGGTAATGAAAAATGGGATCTGGCAAAGGGAAAAAAATATTAACCTTGGACATCACTTTCTCTTGTAAAAGTTTAACTGATGAATACAGTCACCATAAAAAGAATCTCTAAAGAGACTATAAACTACCTTAGCCTGCAAACACATGATTTTCTTTTTAACCAGGGAAAAAAATATCTTGATAGCCAATAGTAGCATCAATTAAGATTAGAAACTCATTGTAAAACACTGTGCCAGATGCTGAAATATATAAATATTGACTCATAACAGCAAAATGCAATGGAAGCTAAAAAAAAATTTAAAAACAAAAACAAAAAAGATCATAGAAAACCCAGCATGTGGCAACTGAGAAACACTATTCCAAGAGCAGTCGGTAATTAAACCAACAGAAAATGAAACAAATCTTGACTTTTTTTTTTTTTTTTAGCATTTTTTCCTTAAATATTGTAATGTGGGGGCTGGCCAGGGAGGAACCATCTCTTGGAGCATGTGTCAATTTTGGTGATAGAGAACATAGGCAATATCCTCTGCCTGCTGCCAATCTCTAAAGAAAACTGAAAGTCAGCTCCCTGAAACCAACTTAACCTGTGTTTTTGAGTTGCAATATTTTCTAGACCCACTGGACCTTACAAGATAGGCACCTGTCAATCTGCACCAGATTGAGAAACTGTGCAGTGTGAATTTTTGTAGATATGGAGATCATCCTATCTTCATAGGCTAGCATTTCCCAAGGGAAAAGAATGTTGCTTTTACCATCCTACTTACTATGGTCTTCCTCCCTTGTTTTTCACCTTCAGGAGGAGATTAATCCTTTTCCCTCTCCTACTGATCCCTTTCTCCCTCTTGCCACTCCCATTTGGGAGGGGCTTATTTTCCTCTCCTTCCCTTGAGACTTTCCCCTTGTTACTGCTCATAAATGTTCAAGCTTCTGTCTGGATGGTGAACTCCTTTGTACTTGGTATAGGAGTTCTACATGCATGTTCGTTTTTCTTGTAATAAATCCCATTGAAACAAATGTCTTATGGACTTGTGTTTTTTTTATTAACAGTGTACACTGGTGACAATAAGTCTCCTGGATGGCTGAAAAACTGGGAGAACACATGATTTTATATAGGCTGAGCTGGAATGTGTCCATACAAAAAACATGAGAGGATAATTCCTCTCTCTCTTCCCTGGTAGTTTTTGAGTAAGGAAGATTGTTGTAAATTGTTGGGTGGGAAATAGGCAATGACAAACTGTATTTTTTCACCTTGTTTGCATATATCTATGAATATGTCATTTTTCTCTTTCTCTTTGTGTATATTTAAAAAGAGTATCTTTCCTGTTTATTTTATCTTAATCTTAGGTAAATGAGCATTTATACATGGAGTTGACCAGATAATAAAGATGCTTGTGAGCTTTGAAAAGTTGAAAGAGTCATCAGAGGTTAGCTCAACAATCCAGCAGCAAAGACCACCAGATCTATTAAGAGCTGTGATTATGACTCTTCATCAGAGCAACCTGTTTGACATATCCCAGAATTGGGGACTCAATCTGCCAGTGTGAGAGGTGGTTGGGAGGGTGGGGCCAAAAGAGATACTATATCATACTTTTTTCTATTTTTCCCTGTTGATTACTAGCTAGCTACTTCCTCAAGCAGAGGTCCTCCCTTATAAAATATATGTAGTTAAACAAAACAAATCAACACTTTGGCCATGAAGGAGAATGCAGTACAGTTCTATACTCCTAATTATCTCTGTACCAAGGGGCAAGAGGCATGTTTCAGCTTCGTGGAGTCATGAATAGCTATTATTTGGACCATGTTCTGGAGTCTTTCATAATTGACAGTGGAACCACTTGAATTGAACCTTAACACTTCATTTCTCTGTGTCCTATATGAAAATTTGATTTTGTGCACAATCAGATCATTGATTTGTAAGAGAAAAGATCAAAATTAATATTTTATTAGGGAAAAAAACTGGAGGATGACCAGGGGGAAACAATCATGAAAGGGAAGGGATTTGAGTTCAAACCTTCTGAGAATCTCTACTTTGGTCAAACCACAATTCACATGTGGTCTTTAATTCTGGTCTCCTATTTTCTTAGAAATATTGATATTGAGCAGAAGGTGCCTAAGTTGATTGAGTCTGAAGATCACTCCAGAAGATCATCAGTTGAAGGTCATGTAAACACTTACCCTAGTAAGAGAAGCTTTGCCTTTGTGTCTGAATAGATATTACATGGAAAGGGACTAGATATGTTTGGCTTGGTAACAGAGGGCAGGACTAGGGATAATGGGAAGAAATCACACAGAGGCTAATTTGAGCGGATGTTGGGGGAAAAAAATAACCAGCTTCTCAGTGGGAGTAATTCAAAAGTAGAATTGACTAGCTCAGGTAGTTGTAACTTTCTCATCACAGGGGATCTTAAAAGAAAGACTGAATGACCACTTATCAGGTATGGTATAGAGGGAATTGTTTTTTTTCCTCAAATATAGATTGAAGTTGATGAACTGAGTTTCCTTCCAATGCTGAGATTCAAGGTTTCTGTTCAAACTGAACTTTGGAAGAACTCAGGAAAATAGATCAAACTAAGTATACATGGAGGACACCTATGTAGTACACTCCAGAAACTTCAAGGCCCTGAGGAATTACTTTCCAACCCATGTCAGCAAGGGGAAAAAAATCCCAAAAAAAGGGAAAACATAATGAATTATCTTATTATCAAAACCTAAAGAACATCACAAATTGCTGATCCACATTCTTCTTTTCTCAACCTTATAAGACTTATTTGAGAATGATTTACACATATATCAAGAGGATCTTTAAAACATGAGAAGGAAATAACCAAGTTGTTGCAAATGATTTTGTATAGCTAGTATGTCTTTAAAGCTACACATTTGACTGAAAGGGGTAACAAACAGAAGATCCCACTGTGTTTATTGCTTGTTGATTACAGAAAAGTAATTGCCTTAGAAGAGCAAGATGTGGTCTTAAATGCCTTCCTACAATATTTCAAGCATGTTCTAAAAGAATATATAATTCCTTGTTAAGTGTACCTCCTAAGATAATTGTTCAAAACCCTTCCACTCATTATCATCAGGTTCAGTATAAAATAAGAAAATGTATTCTTGATAATGTGTTCACTATTATCAGGGAACCTAAGGAGCTATTTCTGAAGCATATCTTTGATCCTTACTAGCTGTCTGTCCCTAGGAAAGTCACTTAACCTTTTTTTAGATCCAACAAGGAAATAGTGTAAAGTATGTTCTTTCATTCTGATCTTGGATAAAGGATTGGATCTTTTATCCAAAGCTATTCTGTCTACATGCATGATCCCCTCCCAACTCTCCAGCAAATTGTTTTTCTGTTCCCCATGTCCCTCCTGTCTCTAAAATCCCTCAATATATCCTGTCATCTCTACTTGCTCTCATCTCATATCTTTCCTCCTCTTCTCAGCTAAACTACTTGAGAAAGTCATGTTTAATGGTACCCTTCCACTCATTCATTATGGCTTCTGACTTCATTATTCAACTGAAACTGTCTTCTCCAAAGTCACTAAAATTCTATGCATTGCCAAATCTATTGTACTTTTCTCAATTGTCATCAATCTTAAGCTATCTGTCGTGTTGGAAACTGTTGATCATCATTTATTCCTGTTTGTTCTTTCTCTCTAGATTTTCAAGACACTTCATTCTCCTCCTACATGAATGACCACTTCTTCCTTATATCTTTTACTGGCATTCCCCCATACCATCCCCTCTAACTACAGGTGTCCCTTAAGACTCTATGTTGCATTCTCACGGGTCCCATGGGTAGAAATGCCGTTTCTACAGACGTGATTTCCAAATCTTTCCATCCATCTCTGTTCTCTCTCTTGAAATACAGTCCTGCCAACCGCCTCTTGGGTATGTTGAACTGAATGTCCCATAAACATCTCACACTCAACATATCCAAAATGAAACATTTTATGGCTTCTTAGGTTCTCCCATCTTCTGAACTCTTTAACTATCCTCTACTTCTTACTCACTCTCAACATATGTCTCCAGTCACATCTTATTTCTACCTTCAAAGCATTTCTTAAATGTCTCCTCTCCACTCCTACAACCCTCACACTAATTTTTTGCTTCTTACTTCATTCCTGAACTATTGTGGTAGCTTGATGGTCGGTCTCCCTTCCCCTTCTCACCATCCACTAATTCATCCTGTCAACATAATTTTTCTAAAGTTTGTCTACCCTTGTCATACACATACACATGAACATACATACATAATTATACATACCCAAGACATCCCATTAGATTGTGATCTCCTTGAAGATAGGGGCCATCTTTTCCTTTTCTTTATGTTCCCAGCATGTAGCAGAGTGCCAGAAATATTTAATAAATGCATATTGACTCACTGATTCTGATAAATCTCTATTATCTCAAGAATCAAATATTAAATTGTCTATTTGGCACTTAAAGACATTCCCAGCCGGAACCCATCCTACCTTTTTAGTCTTATTATACCTCAAGCTCCTCAATATCCACTCTGATCCAACTACACTGGCCTGCTGGTCATTCTTCAAATCCCTCCTTGAGCCTTTACACTGATTTTCCTCATAACTATAGTGCTCTGCCACCTGCCCTCATCACTTCGAATGCCAGTATTCCTTTAAGACTCAGTTTAAATCCCTCCTTCTTCAGGAGGCTTTTCCTAGGCCTCCCAGATGCTAGAGTCCTCTCCTCTCAGATCGCCTTTCATCTATGCCCCATGTATTTTTATATGTAACTATTTTCTCTCCATTATAATTAGAGCTTCTTAAAGACTGGGATTCTTGGTTTTTTTTTCTTTCTTTGTATCTTTGCACTTAGCATGATGCCTGGTATAGAGCCCTTAACAAATGCTTATTAACTGACTGACTTCTGAACTGGGTAAGTAGGTGGCAACATAGTTGTTGTTTTTGTTGGTTCTTTAAAAGTCCTTTTCCACATTAGAACATGAGCTCCTTCTGGCAAAGGAGAGTGTTTTTGCTATTTTCTGTATTCCCAGGACTTGGAAACTACCAAGCACTTTAAAAAGTTTTGTTGATAGATTTGCATGTACCAATATAAAATGAAGCATGTAGAACAAGGGAACAATTTAGGGAAAGACTACATCAACATGGAGGTTCTTTTGGAGAACATGGTCAAGAATCCAATGGGATGAGAAAATGTAAAAGGATGAGAGTATCATCTCATGGATGATGAGAGTTGAGCTCACAGATCAGTCAAAGTACTGAAATGGACAAGATGGTCAGAACATGGATTGATTTCTTCTGTTTGTTATTTTGTTAATTATGGCAGCATATACATGCCTCTCATTTAACAAGTTTGGAAAGGAGTAGAGAAAGGAAAGAGAGAAATATGATAGTATCTAGTTGAGATTGAGAATTAAAGATTAATTCATACCTATTTGAAAACAAAAGAGGTTTTAACAGAAATGATGAGACTTAAGATATTTGAGACAGAAGATGAATAATGGAGAACATTCCCAGAAAAGGAAAAGGAGCTGATGTCAAAAGTACAGACGGAGGAGCGGATCTTTGAAAGACTAGTGTCTTTTTCTAAAATAGGAGGGAAGAAAAAAGGCATTTTTATGTAAATAGGGGATGGGAGATTTTGTCTCATAATTGTAACTTTCTCAGTTTTACAAAAATGATGTAACAGACTATATATTTATTTTTCATGTCATCAAGAGAGACATCTTGTAAGTCATTTCTGTTTAGTAAATCTGATGAATGATGACTTTTGGAAGGTGTGATTCTTGCCATAACTGGTGCATAAGCGATACTGGGGATTTATCCACTGCCAACAATGTTGAACCAAAAACAATATGGGAAATCACTAGTATGGACTGAGGTTTTCACATTCCATATCATTGAATAGATTGCTTAAGTTCAACTTTTAAATTTCTGGTGTGATTAACAAGCATTAGGATCATATATTTAGAGTCAAAAGGGATGCTAGAGACCATCTAATTCAACCCTTTCACTGCATTTAAATTTTAATATGTTTTTAAATTTCTTATGTCTTCATTTTAAACATTATTTTTAAAAATTTTGAGTACCACATTCTCACCCTACCTCCAGTCCCTCTGTCACCAATTGAGGAGGTAAGTAATACGACATCAGTTATACATGTGAAATTGTGTGAAATGTATTTCCACATTAACCATGGTGCAAAAGAAGCAAAAATTACAAATAACAAAAAAATAAACTTCAATTTGCATTGCATTGATTAGGTAAGGTTTGCACAGTTGATCAGATCATCTTTACAAAATTAGTCAATGTATACAATGATATCCCTGTTCTGCTCCCTTTACTCTGAATCATATGGGTCTGCCCAGTTTTTTCCTGAAACCATTCCCTTTGTAATCTCTTATAGCACAATAGTATTCTATGACAATCATATACTACAACTTAGCCATTCCCCAGCTGATGAATATTTCCTTAATTTCCAGTTCTTTGCCAACCACAAAAAAGTTACTGCATTTTTGTGCATGTAAGTCCTTTTCCTTTCTCTTTGATCTATTCAGGATGCAGACATAATAGTGTGTTGCTGGGTGAAAGCACAGTTTTATAGCCCTTTGAGCATGCTTCCAAATTGTTCTCCAGAATGGTGGATCAGTTCACAACTCTACCAATGGTGCATCAGTGTCTCTATCTTTTCACTTAACCTCCAACTTTTGTCATTTTTCTTTTCTGTCATGTTAGCCAATCTTCTAAGTGTGAAGTGGTAACTCAGAGTTGTTCTAATTTGCATTTTTATAATCAATAGTGATTTAGAGCACTTTTTCATAGATACCTTTGATTTCTTCTTCTGAAAACTAGCTGTTCATATCTTTTGACCATTTATCAATAGGGAATAGCTCTTATTTCTATAAATTTGACTCAGTTCCTTATCTATCTGAGAAATGAGACCTTTATCTGAGAAACTTGCTGCAAGTTTTTGTTATTATTTCATTGCCTAGAGTATCTTTTAACAAAAAAATGTAGCTAAACTGTGTTATCTCATGTAATTAGGTCTATTTTTGCTTTGCTTTGTCTGAGATCATGATTGCTACCCCTGCCTTTTTTTTAAACCTCAGCTGAAGCATAATAGATTCTGTTCCATCCCCTTATTTTAATTGTGTGTTTTTCAGTTTCAAGTGTGCTTTTTGTAAGCAACGTATTATTATTCTGGTTGCTAGCCCATTCTTCTATCCATTTTCATTTTATGAGACCATCCCATTCACATTCACAGTTATGATTGTTAACTACTTATTTCCCTCCATCCTATTTTCTTCTCTTTATCCTTTTCACTCTCTTTTCACCCTGTCCCTCCTCAAAATCAGTTTTGCTTCAAACCACTGCTTCCACTAATCCACCCTTCCTTTTATCATCCACTCATACATTTTCTCTTATTTTCTGCCTCCTACTTCCCTTTTGGATATGATAGATTTCTATACCCAATTGAGTGTGTCTATATATTCTTCACTCTTTGAACCAATTCAGATGAGAGGGAGGTTCAAAAATTGCTCATTATCAACCTCCTCCTGACTTCCCCTCTATTTTAAAAGTTCTTCCTTGTCTGCCTTCTAATAATTTCCCCCATTCTTCCTCTCCCTTCATCTAGTGCATCCTTATTCTCTCCTCTTCATTTTTTGAGATGATCCCAGGATAATTAATTCACATCCATTCCCTCTGTCTATGCAGACTCCTTCTTACTGTCCTAACAATGATAAAGTTCTTAAGAGTTACATGCATCATCCTCTCATATACGAATGTAAAGAGTTTAACCTTATGGAGTCCCTTATGAATTCTCTTTTATGTTTATCTTTCTGTGCTTCTTTGGAACCTTTTGTTTGGAAATTTTCTATTCATCTCTGATTTTTTTCATCAAGAAAAATTAAAAGGATTCTATTTTGTTAAATGTCCACTTCCCCCTGAAGAATTAAAATCAGTTTTGCTGGTTAACACATTTTTGTTTATAATCCTAGGTCATTTGCCTTCCATGAAAATATTGTTCAAAAGTTCCCCTCGTTTAACATGGTAGCAGGTAAATCTAGTGCGAGCCTGACTATGACTCAATGATATTGAATTACTTCTATCTGGCTTATACTATTTTCTCCTTGATCCAGGAGTGCTAGAAATTTGGCAGTAATATTAATGGGTCTTTTCATTTTGGAATCTACTTCAGGAAGTGATCAGTAATTTTTATTTCCAATTTCTATTTTACCTTCTGGTTCTAAGACATTGAGGGCAGAATTCCTTTACAGATTTTTTTAATATGGTATCTAAACTCTTTGATCATGGCTTTCAGGTAGTCCAATAATTATTAAACTATTTCTCTTCAATCTATTTTCCAAATCAATTGTTTTTATGATGTAATATTTAACATCTTTTTTTTCAATCTTTAGACTCGGTTTTATTGCTTCCTGATGTCTTATGGCATCATTAGATTCCACTTGCTCAGTTCTAATTTTTAACTATTTATTTTCTTCAGTAATTTTTTTGTATTTCTTTTCCCAGTTGGCCTATTCTTCTTTTTAAGGAGTTCTTTCCTTCAGTGAATTTTAGTACCTCCTTTTCCATTTGGCCAATCTGTTTTTAAGGTCCTTTTAATATCCTTCAGTATTTTTGTGCCTCTTTTACCAAGCTCTTTTCTTTTTTTCATAATTTCCTTACACTAGTCTCATTTCCTTTCCCAGTTTTCCTCTACCATCCTTATCATTTCCTTTAAATCTTCTGGGAATTTTTGTTGGACATGTGTTCAATTTACATTGTCTTTACTTATAGTTTTTTTCATGTTGTCTTCTTCTGAGTTTGTGTCTTTGTCTTCCTTGATACTTTTAATGGTGAAGTTCTTCCTGTTGTTGTTTTTTTGCTTATTTTTCCCAGCCTATTTGTTGACTTTGAACTTTATGTCAAAATTGGGCTCTGCTCACTCAGACTAGGAGGCTCTGTCCTCCCAGCTAATGTTCTGGAGGTCTTAAAGTTTTCAGTCCCTCCAATGTACTGTGATTCAGAAAGAGTTGTGATCACTGAACTCCTCATCTGTACTCTGGTCTTTACCCAGAAATGACTACTGCTCCCCTGCAGTCATAAGTGCTAGTGTTCCTCTGGGTCTTGGAACTGTGACCAGGGTTCTTGCTTTCCTGCAGTCATAAGTGCTCCCAGTCCCATGGCCAATGTTAGCTCAGCATCACCTGTAATCTCTTTCCGATTGGTTGTCTCTTGCCCTTAACTGATACTGGGCTGAAAGTTCCTAAAGTTGCTGCTGCTGATGTCATTGCCACTTTCAAAACCATACATTGGTGCTGCCTCCATGTGTATTCCAGGATGGCCTCTAACCCAATTGTCACAAAGTTCTCCTGCTGACCTCTAAGTTAGCTTGGGCTAGAAAAATGTCTTATTTTGACCTTTTGTTGGCTCTGCTGCTCCAAAATGTAATTGAAGGTTTTATTTTAAAGTTGCATGGAAGGGAACATTGGGAGAGTTTGGATGGGTTGCTGCCTCTACTCCTGCCATCTTGGCTCTCCCTCCCTTTTATTTATAGATGTGGAAATTGAAGCTCAAAGATATTAAGCTACTTATCTAGGTACTAAGCATGAGAGCCAAGATTCAAACTCACATCATCTGTCTATTCATCTAATATCAACTCAACTATATCCCTCTGTGCCTTGTTCATCCTTGTTATTTTAGGCTAGTTTAAATATATCCTCATTAAAGACACAGAGTCAAGGAATGGAGATGAGAATACAAAACTACATATAATTGATTCTGGTTCAATAAATCTATGAGCTTCACTTCCATGTAGAAATCAATAATTAATTCAACTCAATCTTTGATATCACTGATACCATCAATCTCTTCATTGGAAAACATCATGGTCTATCTTTACCTTGTAATATCCCTCTACCATGCTGGTCCTCCCATTGGAGGTTACTTTTATGTCTACATCTTGGGAATTGGTCCAAACTGAACATGCTTCATTCTCCCTCCAAGATGTGCTCATGACTTTAGTGACTTTGCCACTGGAACTCAGTTGCCCTATCTTTACGGAACTACCCTCCGTACTTGAAGCCTTTTCAACCTTCAATATTCTTCCTCAAGTTTTCTTTATCTCATTTCTGATTTCAGGGGTGTACTGAGGCCAGCTCATATTGGCTCAACAGAGCTAGCTTTATTATTAGATTTTTAGTGTGCTCATTTATACTTCAGAAACGAGTAAGTGCTTCTAGTCATTTATTTATTTTGTTGACTGTCTAGACTTAGGAAACGATGGAAAAAATGTTAATGATGCAGATTAAGTTTAACATTTTGTCATATTTACATTCTCCCCCCCCTTTCACACTCCCCCCATAGAATCAGTTGCTAAACACTTATCAACATACTCCAAACTAAATTCTTTTCAGAGCCTGCATTTTGGGGATGAGCCCAGACTGACCATGCTTAATTTCCATCTGTCCTGTGCTTCTGACTCTAAGGATTTTGCTACCCTTAATCCCTTTCTCTAAGCTTTCCAACATCCTTTTATGTATCAACTTTCATTGAAATGTAAATTTCTTAATGAAAGGAGCTGTATTTTTTTTGCTTGTATTTGTGTTCCAGTGTTCAGCGTAATGCCTCTTATATTTGTGAGTGATTAGAGAACACTTACTTACCTATCTAAATATCTGTATTTTTTTATTCTCTTCTTATTCTTTTACAGCTCTTCAATCAAAAATCTACCTGGAGCTACAGAAGCCTTTCTTTGAATCTTTAAATATTTTGGGAATATTAATGAAGCTTTCAGACAGTTCATCAGCTATTCTTGTTTTCTTCTACATGGCAAGACCGTTGGTACACGTCTTTGATGAAGATTTAAATATTTAGTATTTAAATATTATATCTTGTGTTCAAGTTGAGAAGTATGGGCTATATGATCTGGGTTAGTATAAATGGGATGAATTAGAAATGGGTTGAATGGCTAGACTCCCTAAGCAGACATCACTAGTTTGAGCAGGGGTGTAGTAGAATCCCCCCAGGAATCTGTAGTTGTCCAAATGCTATTTAATAAATTTATCAATGATTTGAATAATGGTTATCAAACTTGGTGATAATACAAAGCTGAAAGGGTGAGCTAAAACACTGAATGAGAGAATAAGAATGTAAAAAAATCAGGAAATGCTAGGTCATTGGGCTGAATCAAAGGAAAGGTATAAATGCAAGTCATTAAACTTATCTTAATTTCTCGGGTATAAGATGGTATGGATAGAGAGCCCTTCATCTAATAAATGTCTGGGAGTTTTAATAGACTACAAGTTGAATATGGGTTAATAAAATGATAAGGCTGCCAAGAAAACTTGGGCTATGCTAGGTTACATTAAAAGAGTCATAGCCTCTCAAGATAAAGAGGTAAGAGTTCTTTTGCATTCTGCCTTGGTTGAAATATGTCCAGAAGACGGTGTTTCATTTTAAGTGACATATTTTAGGGAAAACAATGATATCTTAAGGAAATCCCAGCATAAAGGACCCTCAAATCATGTCATGTGATTGAAGGAGCAGAGATTTTTAAGGCAGAAAAGAAGCCCCAAGGACAGCATTATAGCTGCTATCAAATATTTGAAAGACTATCATGTGGAAAAGTTAGTTTTATTTTACTTGACTTCAGACATTTACTAATTGTGTGATCCTGGTCAAGTCACTTAACCCTGTTTGCCTCACTTTCCTCATTTGTAAAATGAACTGGAGAAGGAAATGGCAAACCATTCCAGTATCTTTGCCAAGAAAACTTCAAATGAGATCACAGAGTTGAATATCATTGAAAGATTACTGAAAAATAAAAAAAAATACAACCCAAGAGGTCAGAACTAGGAACAATGAATGAAAGTTGAAAAGATGCAAATCTAAGGTTTATATGAGAACAACTTTCTAATGATCAGAGTTGCCTAAAAGTTGAAGAATGGACTATATTGGGAGGTAATGAATTCTATTTCAATAAAGATCTTCAAGCAAAAATGAGATGTTACTTATCTGGCATTTTTGTGAAGGGGAGTATTGTATAGGTGACCATTGCAATAAATTTCCCTAAGATCTCTTTAAAATCAGAAAATAAGTGATTCTCTGTGTATGTTGCAGGGTTTTTATATCCACCACACATCTTTTTATTTACCCATAGATCAAATGCGATTTTGACTCTTCTAAAATCATGGTACTCCATGATGGCCAGCCAGATATTATCCCTGTGAGATTATTGGCATTAAAAAGATGTATTTTGTATCAAAGAGCAGCTTGTGATCATTGAAAGTGCTGCATCAATCCTTACATGAGATCTGCCCATGTTCTCCCTTCTATTCAATTCTACGTTTGGTTCACTGTCAATCTGCAGGGCTTGTCCAAAAGGAGGCATACAGATGGACTCATTCAATGAGCAGATCATGTAGCTGAATATCACATTCTGGTTCATATTTATTCATCAGTACCAGGATTGGTTACAATAGAAATGTAGGTCAACCTCTGACCTCTCTCATTCTTCAATAGACTTCATAAACATTTCTATGAGTGTGAGTGAGCCACCTCCTGACAGCATTTTAAATGAATTTTACATAACCCATGACCAAGTTTATCATGTGTTATTACTGATTTAAGAAAAATTTTCTGATATATAGAAGCCTTGATAAGAACTGACAGGTTCTGGTGTGTCCTTGATGAGTGGATAGTTTTTGTATGTTTGTTTTTGCGTCCGTGTGACTGGTTTTCCTTTTCTCTCTTTATCCCTTTGCTTTAAGAAGTTTTAAGTTAGAGAATTTCCAGAAACTCAAGATGACTTGAGTTCATATTCAAAGCATCAAATATATTCTTTGTGACCTTGGGAAAGTAACTTAACTTCTCATTATTCTAGGCAGTTCTTTAAGTCTATAAATTACAGAGAAGTTCCCAACTTTCATTGATAGAGGGAGTTGGCTTACCTGTCCACCTTATGCCAATAAAATCAAAAGTGTAGCCCCCATTTTCTTTTCTTCATTTCTTGGAAATTAACGACTACCCCCTTGCACCAATCACATAGCAAAGAAGCCCTTTATCTTGTTTCTTAACACTACAAACAGAAGCTCATGGGATCTGATTTTTTCTTCTGTAATTGAGATGTTATGTTGAGAATTTGAATATATCTGTAGGGTCCTTCTGGGAGATTGGAATTCAAAGCCTCAAATTCCTTATTCAGCTGTGCTAAGAACACAACCATTGTAAGAAGTTTTTATCTTGCATACACTTGAGATGTTATTATATTTTAAATTCTGTCAAGTTTTGCTAGGTCTTTTAATGCATTTTTGTGTGCATAAAACCCCTGACAATTTCCACTCTTCTCATTTTGCCCAGGCAGGCATCACAGATTCAGATTCATTTCATTAACTCATTTTCAGCCAGGCTGAAGACTTTTTATGTATGTGTGGTGTGCTGATTTTTGAAATGGTAGGTGAACAGAGTTGATAGTGGCCAATTCACTCTGAAAGCATGATGATTAATCTTTTTTTTTTCTGAGAGAAAAGATTCTATAAGCCAGGGCAGTAGGAAGAGGACCAAAATTTTGTATATTACACTGTAAAAGTGTAGCTGCTTGAAGAGGGAGAGATGCCTGATGGAAAGTAAAATGCATGAAATTTCTAGGGAGATTCATTTCCTCTGAAAGTGATAAGCAGAAAGTAATGGCAGATAGGATGCTATAATGTTTGAACTGGAAAGAACCTCTGTGATCATCTGATTTGCAGAAAAGTAAATAGACTTGGACAACATCAAGAATAGATGTGGACAATGAAAGCAACGATGAGTTGTCCAAGGTCATCATCATAGTAAGAAGCAGTAAATCAATCAACAAGCATTGACGAAGTGCCTAAAATGTGCCAGGAATGGTACTAGATGCTAAGGATAGAAACACAAAAGTGAGATGATCCCTGATTTAAAAAGGTCAGAAATAAAAAGCAGGTCTTTTGATTATTGAGTCAATAATTTTACCACTACAGTGTGTTGTATCTAAGTCACCAATAAAGATTGTTCTATTTCATGTTGAAAGTACTCAAGTAGGTAGGTTTAAGACTTGTCAACAGAGAATGGAAGTCAGTGAATTGGCAGCCACTTCTAGGAAATAGGCAATTCAACCCAGGCCTGGTCTAAAATTTAGTTTGGGTCTGAAAGCTGTTGCCTATAAAAGACTATCTGTGTTGGTACAGGGCGATGGCAGATTTATTTTAAGGGAAGGGGGGATGGGGAAATATGTTAGTCAAGAAGGAATCTCTTTTTCTCTGTCACTATGCTTAGAGGGCTCATCCCAGTAAGTTTGTTAGTTTAGATCCTGCAACTCAGGGTAGCACATGAGAGGTGGGGGTGGAGGAGAGGAATTCAGGAGAATTGAAAAAAGAGTCTTTCAAGGATCCATTAGGGTTGCAAAGGTATCACTAAATCTGATCATGCTGGGACGCAGTCACCTTAAAATGGTGGGGTGTGATCTCAGGGGATGACTGGCTCATAGAAGTAACAACTCATTAGACAACCAAAGAATTTTATAGCCTGACCTTTCACTGAAGGAATAGCAGTTCATTCTTTTGATTCCCTGCATGCTCCCACTTTGTATGCCAAAAGCTATCCTTTTGGGTGGCTAAGCAAGTAGTTTGCTAAGACAGGAACGAAGCAGTGAGTGGGATAAGGTTAATCAAGTCTTTCAATCCATAATAGTTTTAAACTAAGTAATTCATGCCATACCACAGGGAGGGGGGAGGGGAGAAGTGTGAGAAGGGATTATCCTCCCCTTGGACGCATGCCAATGATTTGCATCCCCTGTATTATAGGAGAGAAACAATCACTGTTAAAGCCTTTTTTTAAAAAAATATACCAAGTTTAATCCCTTTCAGCTAGGGTTAATAACTGATATTTACATAAAGTCAACAAGCATTTATTAAGCACTTATTATGTGCTGGACACTGTAGCAAGTGCTGGGGATACAATGAAAGGCCACAACTGACTGCTGTTGAGGAACTCTGGATCTATGGAGGGAGACAACACGCAAACAACTGCATACAAAATATAGACAGTGTTAATGGAATGTGAACCCAATGAGAAGACACTGGCATTGGGAGACACCATAAAGGTCTTTTGCAGAAGATCAAGATTTGAGCTAAGCCTTCAAGAAATCCAGGAAATCTTGGATGGAGATGTAGTAAGGAGGGAGAGAGTTCCATATATGGAGGACAGACTCTAGAAAGGCACAGAGTTTGGAGATGGAGTGTATTGTCTGAGGAACCACAGAAGGTCGAAACGTCTCTGGATTGGACAGGATATGGAAGGGAGTAAAATGTAAGAGCCTGGAAGGGTAAGTTAAGGACCCAGGTTGGGAAAGGCTTCAAACCAGGAGACTTTGTATTTTCTCCTGAAGGTTATAGGGGCTCTCACTGCAGTTGATTTAGTAGGGGTGTGTGTGTGTGTGTGTGTGTGTGTGTGTGTGTGTGTGTGTGTATGTGTTTGTGTGTGTTTGTGTTTATGTGTGTGTGTGTGTGTGTGTGTGTGTGTGTGTGTGCGTGTGATTCAAACCTGTGCTTTAGGAAGACCACTTTGACAGCTGAGTGGAGAATGGATTGTAGTGGGGAGAGTTTGAGTAGATTGAATAACCAGGAAGTGAATGTAATAGTCAAGGTATGAGGGTCTGAGAATCTGCATGAAGGTGACATCTATGTGCATATAGAGAAAGGGATATACAAGAAATAGCAGGATGGCAGAAATGATAGGGAATTAAGACATGGGACCTGGGACTCAATGAAAGGAGGCAAGGATAACATTTAAAGTCTGACTAGGAGGATGGAGTTCCCCTGTAACAATAGGGAATAATGGAAGGAAGAAGGGTTGGGTAGAAGGTAGAATTTTGTCTTGGATGTGTTGAATTTAGGATATCTCTAAGAATCCAATCTGAGATGTCAAACAGGAAGTTGGAGATGTAAGCCTGGAGGTTAGGAGAAAGGTTATGTTGAGGCATGGGGTAATGCGGGCCCCAAAATAACAACATGCTGGGTCCTGCTCAAATGAATTCGACTCAACCCTTCTTTCAGCCAAAGTAAAACACTGTATTAAATATTTGCTATATTGGATTGACTCTTAAGGATCCTAAGCATTTGCAATGCTTGTATTAACAAGTAGGTCAGATACATTCTGATCTAGATTGAGTCTGAGCTAGATTGAATCTGAGAGCCTTCATGGGAACAAGAAAGATCTTATATATAGAAAGAGTGAGGGAAGAATCCAAGTGTTGCCAAGTAGTCTGGGGCTTCAGGGATGGTCTTGATAGGGGAGGTCAGCCTGAAATGTAGATCAAATCCAGGGAGTATCTTGATGGGAGTGGCCATTAGCCTGGAGAATAGGATTTTGATAGGATCAGGGGTGGGGAGTATAGATATGGACCTCAAGAGAATGCCAGATCAAATAAAGGAATCCAAGGAGCCTTCAAGGTGAGGTTTTCCAGGGCCCCTTAGACAAATGGGACCCAAACTCTCCCAGACCAAGAGACAAAGGCCTTGACTTAGGCTCATGCACAGTCAGTCAGAACTGGATTTATATATCAGAGAATCATATAATACTTGAATCAATGGGAGCTGAGAAGGCCACCAAGTGAGATAGTATACTGAGAGAAAAGGGTCTGAGACTGACCTGTGGGAGTACTCATGCTTACCAGGAATGATCAGGAAGAAAATATAGCTAGGAAAAAGAAGGTGGAGACAGGCAGAGGACACAATAGTGTCCCCAAAACCTAGAGAGGAAAGGTCATCCAAGAGAACAGGATGACTATCAATGTCAGAACTTGCAAAGAGGTCAAGAAGGATGAGTAAAGGCCAAGGTTTTCATATACGTGGGCTCTCTCTCTCTCTCTCTCTCTCTCTCATTCTCTCTCTCTCTCTCATTCTCTCTTTCTCTCTCTCTCATTCTCTCTCTCTCTCTCCCTCCCTCCCTCCACCCCCCTCTCCCTCTGTCTCCCCATCTTTCTTTCTGTTTCTCTGTGTCTCTCAATGGCAGTTACAGGTGATTCCTATAAGAAGCCTTCTCAGATTCCTCCTATTTTTAGCACCAGTAAGCACTTTGCATTTATTTCATACAGATCATGTGTTCACTTATGTATACATGTTTACTCCCTGTTGCCCCTTCCAGAATGTGTAAGGGGAGAACATATCTCTTTTTTTTCCCCTTTATAACTCTAGTGTCTAGTACAATGTCTACAACATAGTAGGCATTTAGGATGGTAGGTTTAGAGATGGAAAGAACCTTAGTGTTCACTAAATAATCATTTCATTTAATGAAATCCTGTATGCCAGGGTTCTGTCCTCAGCCTCTGCCCTCAAATTCCAATATTGCTACTTGCATTCTAGCACCGAGGCTGCACAAACTCCTTGCCCAGCTACAGTCCTTTCCTTAACTGACCCCAAAACACCCTCTGCCAGTCACACATAAGTCAAGGCTCATTCATTTAGAATACCAAATGTGTTTGGAGGGTCCACAACCATGCTCATTCTCTTTTCTCTTCATTCAATCAGTACTCCCTGCTCTGCTGTGAACAGATTGAGGTGCCAGGTCTCACTGTGCCATTTCAAGGTATAATCCTCAGTGCCAATAGATTGTCTTCAAGATCTTTTATAAAACCAAAAGATAGAGACTGCAGGCAGCTCTTTAAACACTGACTCTTTGAACCATTAGCCCTTTACTCCGTAGTTCTTAACTCAAACATACATTCATTCTATCAACATCCATGCAGTGTTATATGTCAGACACTGTATTAGAGGATGGGGATACAAAACCAGAAATTAATCAGTTTTCCCTCCTCAAGCAGTTAACATACTATTAGATAACAAGAACTAGTCTCCTCCTCGGGACACACATGCACACACATACATACATACATACACACACACACACACACACACACACACACACACACAAACCTTTTCTAGCTATTATGAATAGAGAGAATTGGTTTCAATTTATATCATATTTCAATGGTCAGTAAATATTTATTAAGTGAGTACAGTATGCCAGGAACTGTGCTAAGGATGGGTGATACAATGGGAGGAAAACACAAAAAGCTGAAAAACAGGGGCAGAGAGGGGAAGTAGAAGAGGAAAAGGTAACTGACATGACATCATGTGGGAAAAATTATTCAAAGAAGAACTAAAACAGTTCAGCCATATGAGAAATGAGATGTCTGAACTGAGTTCTATCCTTCAGTGGAAGCTTGGGACTCATGTCCCTACTCTCCAATCAGAGAGGCAAAGGGGAATGGTGTACTGGAGTGTCAAGGCTGATGATATCTTTGGCATGGGGAGGTTATCCCAATGAACTTCCCAAAGTGTGTTAGAGAAGGCAATCAGAGAAGTCCCAAAATAGTACAGTCAAGTGAGAAACTTTAATATTTTCATCAAGAAGAGATCTTCCAGTTTGAGAAAAAAAGCCCAGAGAGGTGATATAACCATTACAAGGTCATATAAGATATATTTGGCAACAGTAGGATTTGAATCCAGGGCCTCTGACTCTAAATTCTATACTCTTTCCACTATGCATGTGTAGCGGATAGAGCACCAGTGCAGGAGTCAGAAGGACCTGAGTTCAAATGTCACCTCAGACACTTGACACTCACTAGCTGTGTGACCTTGGGCAAGTCACTTAACCCCAATTGCCTCATCCTGGGCTATCTCCAGT
>CM053769.1:110811170-110827807 GCA_028658325.1 Potorous gilbertii
CCTGCTATCATCCATCTATCTAATCTATAATGTTATATATGTGTGTGTGTATATATATATATATATATATATATATATATATATATATATATATATATAAAACCATCTCTATTTATCTAATCTGTCTAATCTCAGAAATACTATTCAAACTCAGCTTCTCTAATTTTAGACCTACTCTGCTTACCATTTGCTACTTACCACAATATGAGGATACAGATATCTATGATGCCCTTTCCCACTCCATTCTCTCCTCCAAGCTTCATGGACAGAAGTTCATAGACAGAAGGATTTTCTTCTGATGGCGTTTGGGTTGAGGGAGACTGGTTTTCTTTTTTAGTGAGATTCTTCACTTGACAATGTGAAATATGTGCTTATGTAAATAAGCTTATTCTTGGTTCTGGGAGTGAATTTTCTTGGTGCACCAAGCCCCTGCAGATGCCAGCACACACTTTCCCCTGCATCTATGAGAGCTTGTAATCTGGTGAAGAAAACATTGGAAATGTTCCAGTACTAAAGATGACAAATGTGTTAAATCAAACATCCATGAATGCTGTAGGATGTAAACCATAAGAGCACTGACGTACAGGTGGAATCAAGTTAGAGAAGATGTTTGGCAGAGATATCTTCAACAGAATCTTCAAGGGAGTGATGGAAGTGTATTGGCTGAGAAGAGAAGAGCTGTTGGAAGAAAAGCCTATTCTGGGCAGGGGAAAGCTAGCAAAGACCCAGAGAGAAATCTATCACTAGTACAAGGAGTGATTCAGTGAAGTAGAGACTCAAACCCTTAAGCAGAGGATGGAGAGGAAAATAACTTGACCAGAGCACTAAAATCAAGAACTGGAAAGAACCTTCAGACAATAACTAAAATAACCAATATTTATGTGGCATTTTAAGGTTTGACAAGTATCTCATGTATTCTGGGGCAGCTAGGTGGCTTGGTGGATAGAGGGCCAGACCTGGAGTTAGGAAGACTCATCTTCCTGAGTTCAAATCTGACCTTGGACACTTAACAAATGTGTGACTCTGGTCAAGTCACTTAACCATGCTTGCCTCTATTTCCTCATCTGTAAAATAAGCTGGAGAAGGAAATAGCAAACCACTCCAGTATCTCTGCCAATAAAACCCAAAATGAGGTTATGAATAGTAAGATGTAAACAACTGAACAACAAATTTATACTTTACCTCATTTGATCCTTGTAATGACCCATTTTACAGAGGAGAAAACTGAGACCAAGTTAAGTGACTTGTCCAGGATGGCACAGTTAGTAAGTGGTTCCATGTCTTCCCAGCTTCAGTCCTATACTTTAAATGCTGTGTCCCATTACACAGCCTTAAAATCTCGTGCTCCCCACCACTCATTTTCTTGGGGTCCCAGCCGGTAAAATCATTTTAATCAGTCATATATTAGTAAGTAGAAGAGTTGGGTTTTGAATCTAGGTCTTCTGACCTCTAATCTCAGAGGTCCTCCCACTAAATCTTGCAGAAGCCAATCACCTACATTCTCAGTCTTTATTAGGGTTGCTCAGGCCCCCAACAAGAACCTATGCAATTATGTCTTTTGCATACTTGGTCCTATTTTCTCTTAGTTGGGGGAGAAGGTGAGGAGGGAAGAGGCACCTAGTGCACTGAAATATTAAATGACTTACTTATTGTCACACAGCTATTATCTGCAAGTGGTCAGATTTGAACTGAAGCCATCCTGGGTAACTGTAACCACTACACAGCATGGCTTCTCATCTATGAAATACTGAACCAGAAATAATATACTCTCTTTATTGGAAATGCCTTTTCCTCTTTCCTTTTTTCCTGATTCTTTCCCTCTCTTCAATCACTGGCTATGGATATTCACATATTTTCAAGGCTCAGTTCAAATGGGGTTCTCTCCAAGAAGTTTTCTTTGATCTCCTAAATCAGAGATATTCACTTCTACCTCTCATAGAACATAGTTCTACCTCTCTTCAAGTCTGTTTATTTCTTTTTTTTTTTTGCATTCCACTTATGTACATCTTTCTGCTAATAACAGATATTTCTGTAAACTACTTCAGTTGGGCCTCACAACAATCTGGGAGGCAGCTGCTACGTCCATTTTACAGATGAGAACACAGAAGCTCTATGAAGTGACTGTGATCTAAAACTAGTAAGTGTCAGAGGCTGGATTTTACTCCAGTTTTTTTTTAATTCAAATTCTAGTACTCTCTTCTCTGCTTGACCCTACTGTAAGGGTATTTAATGGAGGGACTATGTCTTTGGATCATCTTTGGGTCCCTTTTATCACAGCACAATGATTTGCATATGCTAGATGCTTAACATGTATTGAATGAAAGCTGATGAGCCAAAGAATCCCCAGTGGGGCTTTTAGGACTCTGAATGGGGGGGTCTTCTTTCCTACTTAGCAACAACTGTCTTCTGTGCCCACACTTTAGTGGAAAGAGTAGTGGAGCAGGAATCAGGAGACTTGTCTTCCAATCCCATTGTTTCAATAAATAGTTCCAGGATCTTAGGGAAATCATTTCAACTTCTCAGACTTCAATTCCCTCATCTATAAAGTAGGAGGAGGGGGTGTATTAGGCATCAGGCAGAGATGAGAGGAACTATAGCCTAGTGGAGTATCATGAGATCATAGACTGAGAGTTACAGAGATGGGAAATGACCCACCCAAGCATCATGTGGTTAAAAATTTGGCTCTTTGTCCAGCAATTCAGTATAACACATAACTAACCATCTTTGGATACAGAGAGAACAGACCTCTGTCAGGAAAATTTCAGTTCATGTCTTATCTCTTCCACACATTGACTGGGTAAGTAACCATGAACAAGTCACTTAAGTCTCTCAGAACCCCAGGCAGCTTTCTAACTGTAGAAATTGCAGTAAAAGAGCTCGACAAGAAGATACTTATCTGCCTTGGCAGAGGAAGTTCTTCACTGAGAGATCCCTATAGAATGAAATCATACCTGGTAAAATGTACACATATGTACACGTATATGCAGGTGTTCATGTTCTTGTATGTATGCACTGTATTTTTGTCTGCATATATGTGCATGTTGTTTTAAGTCATTTTTCAGTTGTGTATGACTCTTCGTGACCCCATTTGGGTTTTCTTGGCAAGATACTAGAGGGTTAGCTGTTTCCTTCTTCAGATCATTTTACAGACGAGGAAACTGAGGCAAATAGTGTGAAGTGACTTGCTCAGAATTGCACAGCTAGTAAGTCTGGTCCTCCTGACTCCAGGGCTAGCACTCTATGTGCTGCACCACCTAGCTGCCTGTATGTGTATGTGCATAAGCACATTGTATGGTATGTATATACACACCCACATAATAGTGTTTATAATGTAATTCTTTAAGGTTTGCAAAGTATTTTGCATGTATTCTCTCATTTGATCTTTGCAATAACCCTGCATTATTCATCCTCATTTTACAGAGGAGGAAGTTAAAGTAGACAGAGGTTCAATGATTTACTTTTAAGTGTCTGAGGCTGAATTTGATTTCAGACTTTCCTGACTGCAGGTCGAGTACATATGTCCATTTTATACACATGTATATATACACACATATGTCCACTTTATACACATGTATACATACATACATATATCCATTTTATACACATGTATATATACATATGTCCATTTTATACACATATATACACATATGTCCATTTTATACACATGTATATATGTACACACATATGCCCATTTTATACACATGTATATATACACACATATGTCCATTTTATACACATGTATATGCACACATATGTCAATTTTATACACGTATATGTACACACATATATCCATTTTATACACATGTATGTAGCCACTATACATATACAATGCATACAATTTGATACATATACATATATTGAATTATGCATGTGTTGTATCTAACATTTGTATCATATATACTATATTTTAAATAGAGATAGGTTTAAAAGGCATTAAGTTTTATATACTAGGACCTCCCCAATTTATTTAGGGTTTTTCCACCTAGGAATGCTTCTAGTCACTATTTTTATCCCTCATATTTCTGTTAGAGATCTATTTAGTCTTTTTAATCTTCTTACATGTGTATACATACACCTATGTGTATGTATGTGTATATACCTATATGTGGGTATGTATATATGTATGTGTGTCTGTCTATCTGTCTGTCTAGTTTCTTAGAAGAAACACATGCAACAAACTAAGAAAAAATTGAAGCAGTTCCCCAAATGGTTTGCTTAAATTGTGCTGTGCTCTCTAAGTATGAGCCTCCTGGGAACTCATGGTAGATACATCTGTGTCCATTCACCCTGAAGAAAGTAAATGGCCCCTCAGTGATGGCCCCAGGCTAGGAAGCAGTCAGCAAAATGAAATCACCCCCTGGCAGGGGTGGACTGGCCACAAAGTCTTCTGGGATTTATAGTTCTTCCCAGTTTAGGAAGAGATGAATTCATGTAAGATCGGCTCTGGAATGGGGATGGGGCATAAATTTTCATGAATGGATTTTGAGGGTTTTGGGGAGGATAATCTGGAAGGAGAGAAAGGAAGAAAAAGTTGCATTCATTGTACCCAGCAGTGTGGTTACAAGAGTAACTGGTGCCAGCCCCATCTGCAAATGATGATAGATATTCTCTATCTGAATGGACAAACTGAGCTGGTATGTGATTGTGGGTATTTTATAGTGGGCACTAGCCCTAGCAGCAGGAACAAGGAAAGAAAACAGCTATGTCACAGAGAAACAGCAGGTGGACCTTCCCCTTCCCCAGTCTTATTTCTCCTGGTATTTCTCTTAAATTTGTTGTAAATACATATTAGATTTGACATTATTTTTCATTTTTTTCTTCTGTCCTTTGTACTCAATGAGGACTAATGATTCATGATGTAGGGGTCAAGGTAGAATGTATTCAACTAAGGCTTATTAAACTGATATGAACTTAGAAGACTCCACTGATGGTCAGGCACAGATCATCCACTTGGACATTTGAATTGGAATTGTCTCTAGATTTGTGTATTTCCTTTGTCTTACTGGGACTTTGTTTTGCTTTCAGAGAACAACATCTTCATGGGCTTGTCATGCTGGGTGATCCTGTGTCAGCATCTCCCATGTCTCCCACTCAATACTAAAGTTCATCAAAGAGACCTTGAGAGTGTCCTTAAGTCACTTCTGACCTCCATGTGAGATCTTGCCTGGTGTGAGTTATCCATAAATTAGTCTATTAGGTAAACTATGTTTGGCATTTGGGCATGGTGGCTGACCCACTGGAGTTTTGCTCTCTATAATAGAGTTTGAAAGCTTGGCAGTTCCTCTCAAGAAAGGATCTTATTTTATCTTATTTTCTGGTACCTTATCCTGCCAGGTGATCTTCAGAATCTTCCCAAGACAATTCAAATGGAAGCAATTCAATTTTCTTACATGGCACTGGTAGATTGTCCAGTTTTCATAAGCAAACAAGAATGAAGTCAGAACAATGGCTCTGTAAACTTCAGGTTCTCTTCTCTCCCACACTCTCTTTTGGGACCTCCTAAATGCTGAGCTAACTCTGTCAATGCATACATCAAAGTCATTGTCTATGTGTACCTCTTTGGAAAGTATACTGTCAAAGTAACTGATACAGCATTCAAAATTTCTCCTATTGTTGTAACCAATGGTTCCATGTTGGATGGTGTGGTGCTGGTTGGTAGAGAACTTCTATTTTCTTACTCTTGGTTATTAGGCCAAATGAGCATAAATGGCAGTGAATCAATCCATATTTTGTTACATCTCAGCCTCAAAGACTTCACCAAGCACGCAATCATCTGCAAACAAAAGAGAAAAATGCTCACCAATTCTCCCTCTACTTCAGACTTAGCTTGTAGTCTTTTCATAAACATCTGTGGTCAACCTTGCTCTTTTGTGGAAGAGGTGGTACTCTCTTTTTGGTTCATAGATGATTTTTTGACTACTCACTCCATCCCATTGGCAAAAGTAATTTTGATTGTGCACCTCTCATATGTGTAACTTGACTTATTTACAAATTATATTAAGATGTTATTGTATTAATAAATGGGTACATTGTAAAATGTTACAAATAGAAATTTGTAAAGATCATGATGATATTTGATCTAAAAGTGAATGGGGAGCCATTAGGGTTTGTGGAGTAGGGGAGTGACAGGATCAGATTTAAGCTTTAAGAAAATCACTTTGGCAGTAACATAGAAGATGATTGAAAACAGGAGACCTTTGAGACAGACACTCAGTAAGAGGACATGACAGTATTTAGGGTGAGAGGTAATAAGGGTTAAAATATTGATGTGTGGTAGCTGTATAAGTAAAGAGAAGAGGATACACCGGATAGATACTGTATAAATAAAAATGCTAAGATTTAGCAAATAATTGGATATGGGGAGGGTGAGAAAGGAGAAGACGGCAAGGAGATTGTGAACCACTATGAATGGAAGGATGGTGTTGCCCTTGACAATGATAAAGAAGTTTGGAAGAGATGGGATTTAGGGGTAAATACTATATAATTATAACTGTAGTGTCTCGGATGTCATCCACAGCTGCTCATCCTTCTCAACTCTATCCCATTCAAAACTGAATGGAGGTGGGGAGTTGCTTTTCTAAGAGTCAACTGTCATAGCAACAAAGCAATCTGGGTGATGGGGCTGGGTGTGTTGAGAAGGGGTGTGGATTTTTCCAATGGCACTTGCATAGCTGTTTCTGTGGAAATCTGGGTAGCAGTTAGGTTTAACGACCCTGGGGGGACCGAGGGTGATGTCCAACTCAACAAGGGGATTTGCATAACAGAGGAAGGAGGTGGACTGGGGGAATGTTTGGGAAACAAATCCCTTGGATATCCTTCTCTGGGAGTGGGGAAATCAACCCACCTTCCCACCCTCTGATTGACTGCTCATATACTTGTTGGGGTCAGACCTTGGCTCCCTGACAGCTCCTACCAACCTGGAAACAAAAGCTTTAAACCATTCAAGAGTCTCTAGGATTCAGACTCTGATTTATCAAATTAGCAATCCCTCCCATATATGCATTATTTACAATTTTAATGAACATGGCAATGTATTCAATGGATGTAAAGTGCACTGCAAAATTTAAAAGATGCTAAGGTATAAGTTTTTAATATATTAATAAGAGGTAGTTTATCTTAATTGGCATCTGGGTTATGGCAGGCTCTCCTCCTAGTTCCATGGAAGTATAGCTGGATTCAGTCTCCCATGGGACAATTCCCCTCACCAGCCTTTGCCCACCTGGGAGCTGGAGTCAGGAGTTGTACAAGGCAGAAGTAGGCTCTGCAAACTACATATGCAACTCTAAGAGCATAGACATGAGCCTATGGGGATTTGCTAGAAATGTGGACTGGGTCATTACCCTATTTAATAACGTCCATTGGCTTTTTACTGACTCCAGGTGAGGGATTCTTATCCCAGGTTCCATGAACTTGTTTAGGATTGTTTTATTTTATTTGTAATTTTAATTTTATTTTAAGCTGTTAAAAAAAATATTCTGACAAGCTGCATGGGTTTTATTCAACTTTCATAGGTTCTGTGGCACAGAAAAGGTTAAGAACTCCCACTCCATGATCAAATATTATTGTTATATAACGTCTTTGAAAAATTTGTCTAAGTTTTATAATGTCTGTAACATGGGGTCGATCCCCAAAAGAGACAGAACCAGGTAAGAAGAGAGGCCATGTCTAGAGCAATGGCAATCTGTCAGAAAGAAAAAATATGATCTACCTCCAATAATTTTATTTTTCTCAACTCTAACACTACCTTGCCATTCGTTATTGTCAAGAAAATACTTTGAAAGTCCCAAAACATTACATAAATGCAAGCTGTTATTATGTTTAGTTTTAGACCAAACCTGTGATTTCTTTGGCATTGTTACTGTTGTTTAGTCATATCTGGCTTTTGGGGACCCCATTTGAGGTTTTCTTGGCATAGTTACTGGAGCTGCTTGCCATTTCCTTCTTCAGTTCATTTGACAAAACTGAGGCAAATAGGGGTTCAGTGACTTGTCCAGGGTCACAGAGCTAGTAAGTGTCAGAGATCAGATCTGAACACAGCTCCTCCTGATTCCAATCCTGTATTCTATACCCTGCACCACCTAGCTTTCCTTTTCATTGGAATAGGGAACTTTCAATGAGGAAATTACTTTTGCCAGGATAAATCAGTGCCATCAGCAAGGGCTCTGCCATTAAGAGAACTGCGTCTGAGAAATTAAATGACTTACCCAGGGTCACAAGGTAACAATTAAAATAACAAATAAGAGGAGGACAGTAGCACCTACCATTTACACAGTGCTTTGAAGTTTACGAACCACTTTAGATATGTTCTCACTTGAGTTTCTATAGTAACCTTATGAAATAGGTATCATCCTGGTTTTACAGATGAAGAAAGAGGCTGAGAAAGTTCAAGTGACTTCCTTGCGACATAGAGCCTTTAGGTGTTGGTAAAGCTGGTGAAGCTCTCTATCCAATCACTACACCTTGGTTGCATCTCATTATTCCTATCTGGTGTCCACCCCCACCTCCATCAAAGGAAAAGTTAGTGCCAAATAGCCCAATGAGAAGCCTCTGAGTATAGATTTATTATTTTGGAGAAATTTTGCCTCTGAGTAGAAAGAACTATTTGTTTCTTTGTTTTTTAGGTTGTTGTTTTTTCCCTACCTCTAAAGGCTCCTGGGAGAATTCTGGAATGTTCCTGTACTATGTGCTTTGAGATCTGATTAGAAGCCAGTGATGATCCTGCCCCAAGAGGCATGCCAAGTAAGCTAAGCAATGTCTTTTGTATTTTCCTGTTTGTACAGTATGTTCTTAAGTTGTTTTACATGTAGCAGCCACATGGGACATTCTTCATCAAATTGTAAAAGAAAGGGAGGGAGGAAGAAGAAAGCAGAAAGGTGACTGGCTGCTGGGGAGAAGGGAAGGGTAGTGAGACTGAGCACCTGTTGCTGGCTAACAGACATTCCTCACCTAAGGAAATCAACAGGTTCTTCCTTCTCTCACATCAGATTTTTCAAGATTATTTGGGAGTCCTCAAAATGTTTGGACTTTAGAACTGCTTGATTCTTTTAAAAAATGCTGAGCACCCCAAAGAGCTTTTACTTATATAGGGTATATCTATTGATACTTACCATATTAGAAATTCAACTGGTCATTTTTTTCTTTTTTAAATTTTATTTTAATTTATGGAATATAAAAGCATTTCCATAACATATTACAATAAAAAAGATGATTGTACATGAAACTGTAAATCTACTATTCACAACTTGCTATTTCTTTCAAATATACAACAAAAAATTATTTCTTTTTTTTTCCCTTCCGCATTGCTACCATTAGGTACAAATAGGTGTGTGTGTGAGTGTGTGTGTCTGTGTGTGTGTATATGTGTGTGTGTGTGTGTGTGTGTGTGTGTGTGTAAAACTATTCTATATCTATTTCTATTTATTAATTCTTATAGATTTGACAAGGTTCTAGCTACTATTTGTGAATTTCCCTCCATCTTACTTCTACTCGCTATTTTCCTTCTTAGTCTCTCTTTCTACCATATCCCTATTACCTCCTTTTTGCCCCTGACCCTCTTATTTCTTATTTTACTCACTCCTCTAAAATTCTCTCTTATTATTAAAACTTTTATCTTTACTAAGATAGTTGGAAAGAAAGACTTTGACTGAGCTATAGGTAATGGGACAATTCTAAAAAAATGGCTAGGAAAAAGGTTAAAGGAGCAATTATCTCATAAAAATGGTGCATGACAGGAAGAATACAGAAAAAGGAGGTGGGGTGGAGGGCTGGTAATGTTGGTACCTTATTCTCATCTGGGTTGAAGAGGAAACAAAGTGTACATCTGATAGCACAGGTGATAATGCCTGGGGATTTGCAGTATGTACTGGCAGGACAGAGGCTAAGACCCAGAGTTCCTCCATTATATCAGAAGGGTTATAGGTGGTAACTCCATGCTCATTTCAGGGGGGCCAAGAGCAATGTCCTCCCACTTACTCTCTCAGCTGATGGAAAAAGAAAGTGAGGTGATGAGTCAGAGAGGAAGGAAGTGACTGAGTTCCTTCCTATATAGGAATGGGTATGGGAATGATCATCAATTTCAAATTGGGAAGGAAAGGAGGAATAAGAGAAAAGAAAGATGAGAAGAAAGATTCCCTACAGTGAGTGCCTGCTCCTTCTGCAGCATCTTATACCCAGTGAAATGTGACTGAGAAAAGGCAGCAGCAAAGCAAATACACAAAGCAGAAGTGGGGGAAGGATTAGTTTTAACATCTAGGAAAATCAGGAAAGGCTTTCTGTGGGAAGTGGTACCTGAGCTGAGTTCAAAGACAGTTAGCTCTAGACTCCATCCACTTGACCACACTGCCTTCACCTACAAGGAAAATAATAACATATTCCACAGTGCTTCCCTTTCCCTGTCCTCATGACCAGCCAGGTAAGTTTCCACAGCAAATAACACTACTCTCTTTAAAGATGAGGAAACTAAGGCCCAGAGAGCTGTAGTAACTTGCTTAGCTTCTCATAGTAAGTGTCAGAGTAGCAGCTCAGTCTCTACATTTCTTTTGATTCCAGGTCCTGGTTAGTCTCTTTCCATTGTGTCATTCAGTTTTCCAATATCAATAATAGTCATTCAACAAGTATCTATTAAATACTTCTGCTCCAGGGATGGTACTAAGCCCCAGGGATACAAAAAAGGGGGAAAATATTCCCTGCCCTCAAAGAGCTCACATTCAAATGAGGGAAACAACATGCAGAATACTTACTATATGTGATAGTCAAGCAGAATAACTGCAAGGAAAAACAGAAAAAAAGAAGAAAATATGTTTGCATCACAAATGATGTTAGTTTCATTATTTACATCTTTGTCATTGGCAAAGTTTAGACTTTCCTAAAAGACCATCCAGAGATTAGTCAGACATATCTTTATTGAATTGAACATCTATGGCCTGGGGTAGTAGAAGGTATTGATTTTTGTCCCTACTTCCCCGCTTGTGATTCACATCTATATAAAGGACTCTGTCCACATGTATAAACTCTTCACAAATGCAGAGTGGCACATATAATCAACTCATGTGCAATTTAGAGTTTACAGTTTCATGAGGAAGGCAACTTCCAGCTTGTAAAAACTCTCTACCCTTGGACCTCACTGCTACTGAGAGTCAGAGACTTGACTGGGTCCCTGGGAAGTTAAGTGATCTGCCAATAGCCACAGAACTAGTATGGTTCAGAGGCATGACTTGAACCCCTGACTCCAAATCGATCCCCTGTCTATTTCCTCTAGATACAAAGACCTCAAGGCAGATATGCTATCCACCAGAACAGACATGGCTGCCTCTCTGGACTTTAACCCAATTGATCTAAAACTAATCAAACTTTCCATCTAAAGGGAATCAAATGTTCTTTAAGAAGGTGCCAGGATAGGCTAAAGTTGTTAGATGAACACAGAAGCACCTTCTCTCACTTCAATTGATCTGAGTCATTCTTTGTAACTTTTTTTCTTATCTCTTTTGGAAACTGGTCATCTTTCAAAGAACCTCAAATGAAAGGAAGAAGGATTTGCAGCACAAAGAACTGGGAGACTTTGCTTTGGATTTTGCCTTTTCAAAGGCATAGGTTGTTATCATGGCTGCTGCCTTTCAAAGTGAGGACGTCAAAGGAACCCCAGTTTCCCAGGAAGTTGTGATCCCCACACTGATAGTGATGTGTCCCAGGACCTGAGGCCTGATGTTTCACTGCACAGAGTTTCAGTTCTTTTTCATCTCTGAAAAAGGAGATGAAAATACTGAGCCTCAAAGCTGTTTAGCAGGAATGAAATGAGTCACAAAACCTTTGGGAAACCCTGAAGTGTTAAGTGTTTCATTCTGGCACCCTTAAGATGTGGCATGTTTTTCCATTTCAGTGAAAATTGACATTCAATCTTACCACACTCCAGCTTTGACCTAATCACTTATTGATTAACAGTTTTATGAAGCATTATCCTTAGGGGGAAATACACAAAAATTACAAATTCTCCCAATCACAGAATTAGATGAAGCCCCAATGATCATCTAGTCCAAGTCATATCCACCAAAAAACTCCCTATTACAACATACCCAAAAGTGGCCATTCAGCCTTTGCTTGAAGTCCAGCAATGGGAGAACATATTATATCTCAAACTTCCACTACACTTGGATCAGATCCAATTCTTAGGAAGTTCTTCCTCACATCAATCCCAAGTTTGCTTCTTTGAAACTTCCACCTAGTGCTTTTTGTTTTACTTTCTGAGGATATACAGAATAAACTAAGCAATTAATCAGTAATCACTGATTATATACCTACTATTATGAACCAGAAAGAATAGGCTAATTATCTTTCCACATGACAGCCCACCAAATTCTTCAAGATAGTTATCAAGTTTCCTGAACATTTTATTTTCCTTGCTAAACATTCTGTATTCCTTTACCCAAGTACCCTAGTATGGGTCAGCCTCAAAACCCTTCATCCTGATTACCCTCTTGTGTAGGGTATGCAGGTTTCCAATGTCCTTCCCAAAAGAATTAGCACAAAACTCCCAGGGTCATTGATCTCACAACAATATGGCAGCTACTCTTGTCTTACAGATAATTTGTCCAACTACTCTGAAACTGGCTTCCCTATCCCCATATTAATTTCACCCATTTCTTCCCTGTCATAGAAGATAGAGATGAATGTTTGAAGTTTCACTGGGATTTGTAAAATCATCCCCTTTCTAACTGAAATTGCCTTCAGGCGCATGTACAAAATTAAAAACTTTCCATTAAAATGTAAAACCAAAAGTCCATCAGTTAAATCTGCATCTTATTAACACACCCACTGGAAATAATTGCTTTGTTAACATTTTCAAATTACTTCTTCTAAGAAGATGAGCTGAATTCCTACCAGGACAAGCCCTCATCTGACTTTGCCTCTCATCCCCAAGTCAAGTCAAGTATATTTAGCATTCCAAAATCTTAAGGTTAGTATTGGAAGATACTTTCAAAGTCTTCTATTCCAAACCATCTATTTTACCAGTGAGGAAGCCAAGGACCTAGAGAAGTTATTTTAAATAATAATAATAGCTAAAATGTAATATTATTTTAATATTTGAAAAGAATTTGAAAAAAATGAATTCATTATTATTCACATTTCACAGATGAGGAAACTGAGGTAGACAGAAGTCAATTGACTTTCCCAGGTTAATGCAGTTAGCAAGTATCTGAAATGAAACAGGAACTCAGGTGTTCCTGATTCTAGACCCATCACTCCATTAATTGCACCACTAGCTGTTGTTTGTCCAAAGTCAAACAGCTAAGTAGGTAGCAGTTAGGATGCAAATCCCATTTTCTTTCACTGCAAATCTAGCACCCTTTCCATCTTAAAAGAGCAGGTTTAAGGTACAAGTCACACAGGAAACCACTGGCTGCTATTTCTGTGAACTCCACATTGAACGTTAATCATATGAATAGAGCTTGCCCCTTACTCTATATACCTAGTAAATGAGTCTAGAGTTTGAAGAAACCTCAATGGTCAAACAATCCAACACTCTTATATTCTAGGTAAGGAAACTGAAGACTGTAGAAGTTAAGATGTCTGTCCAAGAATAAGAAAAGAGAATCAGATATAAGAATCTGTATAAGGATCCTTGATCCTCTGACTGTAGATTTGGTACACTTTATCCTATATATTTATTGCTCTTTCTGGGAGAACATACTAGGGAAATAAGATCTTCTTAGGGAGTTCAGGAGTATGTGAATTAAATAAAAAATAAACAGCAGAATCCATGCTTAATAGACAGACACATAATCTAAACATCAGCACCCTGGCTAGCTCCATTAGATTTGCTTTCTCAGAGAAGTACTTGGGTTGTAAATGTAGCTGCTTTTCATCCGGGGGAGACTGTTCTTTAATCCTTTTTTCTCCTTCAAGATCACACAAGTGCATGCATAGATATTGAGAGTATATACCTCTAAAGCTTTAACAGCCTATTCCCTTGATATAGAGAGAATCAGACACAGTGTAGTACTATGATAGTTAATATATAACACTTATGTGTACCAGGCCCCATGGTAAACACTTTTATAAGTATTATCTCATGTAATCCTCACAGAAACCCTGAGAGGCAGATGTTGCTATCCTCATTTTACAGAAGATGAAGCTAAAGCAAATAGGTTGTGACTTGCAGGAGCAACAGTGGGTTATTCAGAGCACCTACCGCAGCCATGAATATCCCAGGCACAATTCTGAATCATGAAATACCATAGACTCTCCACATGAAAGGCAGAACCAAAACATTTATTCAGACCCAAATCCACCACAGCAACAAAAATCTATAGACAATATCAATGCAGAGGCCAACACCAGCACCAAGCCTTCCCCCAAACCAACTCCATTAGACAAAAATCACAAATAAGCTCCCTTAAATAAAATCACAAAAAGTCATAAAAATCTCTCTCTGAATTCTTCCTAGCTCTGACTGCTGTCATGACTAACTTCCTCTCAGCTCTTCTCTAGCCCCACCTCTTCCTGTTTCACCCTTTCAACAAACTCCTCCCACCACAGGCTCTGTGTGACTCAGACTCATTTGACACAAGCAGATCCCATGGGCCTATCAATGAATGAGATATATTCTCCATTTTAAATTATCATTACACTTGCCTAGGATTGTACAGCTAGTAACTGCAGCTAAATATGAACTCAGATTTTTCTGACTGTAGGCCCCGAACTCTATCCACTGTAGCACCCTGCTACCCTACTGATTATATAAATGTAACTAGTTCTGGGCACCTTTAAATACAGTTGCATTTGAATTATATGAGAGGCAGCCTGCTCAAATATATAAAAACAACAACAAGAAAAAAAAGAAACAAAAACCACTGCACTTGGAGTCTGGAAGACAAGGGTTAAGTTACGATATCTGACACTAGACACATAACCATGGGCAAGTTAATTAACTTTCCTCAACCTCAACTTCCTTATTAGAAGGAACATTTACTAAGCACTGATTATGTGCAGATACTAAGCTTAATTCTGAAAATGACATGACATGACTTGCACATGACTTTGTTTTGAGTGAGTGCAGGTCACCAATCTCACTTCTCCTCCAGAGCCATCTGAATCCACTGACCAGATACTCGTCAGGATGACTGGAGATGACTCAGGATGAGGCAATTGGGGTTAAGTGACTTGCCCAAGGTCACGCAGTTAGTGAGTGTCAAGTGTCTGATGACTTGATACTGAGACTTGAACTCATATTCTCCTGAATCCTGCACTGGTGCTCTATCAACTGCACCACATAAGTGGTCCAAATTCTGAAAATAGAAGCAAAATAAAGGTAGCCCTTTCTCTCAAGAAGCTTACCTTCTAATGAGGAAAGCGACATGTAAAAGGGAGCTTATGTATTTGAATAGGTACTCTTACAGGCTGGGTAATAGTGGTAGCATTCCAAGGATTAGAAGAAGATTCAGAAGAACAATGAAGGATGGACGACTTAAATACTTTCCTTAAAATGGAGATGCTAGTACTGACCCATTAGAGAAAGGGGCTGCAGAGATGGAGAGAACTTCCCAGGGATGGGAATTTCTGAGACATGGTATAGAAAGTCCAGGGAGCAAGAGGTAGAGATAAGAGATGAAAATTAATAGATATCCCTTCATAAGTTTAATGTCTTCAAAGGTTATTGAGGAGTTAAAAAGGGAGGGGGAGCAGGGGGAGGACGTGGGGATGGATTTGTTCTATGTTTTAAGAACAAAGTAAAAATAAGGAATAAAGGCTACTTTAGAAAAGAATGAAGGGGTAGTTCTAGTTTTTTATGATAGGTATGATTGAGAAGCACAGTATGTAATCACATATGTCATATAATAAGTTGGTCATTATAGTGTGAAATATATACATAATATCTCATACAATATATGTACATATATTAAAATGAAGAATTATTAGTTTCACAGATTCATGCTCAACCCACTTTTTGTGTTCTGCTGTGAATATAATTATCATTTTTGTTATTTAAAGTCAGAATAAAAATACATTTAACAATAATGAAATGCATGGGCATAAAACAAAAATAAACACAAGGAATTCTAAGAAACTGAAGGTCTGCCTTCCTCTTGAGTGGTTCTGCCATGGAGAACTTAGAAAAACCTGGAACAGAATCTAATGAAATTGAAAGTATTCATAGGCTGTGATAAGCATTAGTGAAGATGTCTCTTATGCCCCATGAAAGGACTGATCCATCAAAGCATCAATGAATATTAACCCAATAGCTTCCAAAGAAGGTAAATAAACTGGCTTCACTCAGCCAGAAAGCTAATCCCTAAAGCAACAAAGAGAAAGCCATAGAATAGCTCTTGAGCACTGGGGTAATAGACATAGAAACTGACCCACCCAAAAAACCTTCCAGATTCTGAAATAACTGGTATCCCAAACTCCTTGCTGTGCATAGTACTTTTCATGTAAAAGCTTTAGTATCCCAAGGGAGCATAACTGTTGGAGACATACATTTTTAAGTAATCTCAAAACAAAATAAGTGCTATCTATGAGACAGCACTGAAACAGTTCTAAGAGATCTGATGTTTTGAAAGTAATGTCTGAATAATCCAATAGAATTTATAAAGACAACACAAATAAAGAATGCAAGAACTGAATAGGACCTCAGGCACAGCCTA
>CM053769.1:110828307-110860810 GCA_028658325.1 Potorous gilbertii
ATGTCAGCGGGGGATCTACTCTGATCACCTTCTAATTCCACATTTTATCTGGCATGTCAGGCTTGCCAGGCTGTTGAATGGGGAAACCAAAGAGCTGGCTCATTGTAAAAGTTTGCCCCAGTCCCAGTGGGACCCCTGTCTTTCTTTTTCTGTTTTCCTCCCAAAGAAACAAGCCCCTTTGCTGACTTAGCTAGTATTAAGTCTCATTATTTTGGAATTATTGTTTGCTCACCAAGTAGTTAATTAGATTGTGGTATTAATGATCATTTTAAACCATTCTTAAAGAACTAAGGGAGCAGAAATACTGATGTCTGGTTTTTGAATTTTTTCTCTGACTTAGAATTTATTTCTCTGACAGAGCCTCCTGTGACCTAGAAAACAAATACAGTATATATACAATCACCTATACTCCTTCCCTCCATCTAGAGCCCAGAGCAAATACCACAAACATAACTCAGTGGAGGGGGCAGGGCACTACAATAATAACTTCTTAACTTCACCAATTAGGTGCTCATTCCTGTCATTTCTGGACTGAGGAAGTATCTCAAGTGCATCTTCAAGTAACATTCAAATTTGACTCACTGGAACAAAGGCCCAGTCTTCCCACCCTAGCTACAGTTTTACTTATCAATACATTAATCAGCAAATATTTCTTAAGTCCCTACTATATTCCAGATACTGTATTATGTACTGTGGATAAAAATGAAAGATGAGACAGTTTTTACCCTCAAAAAATTAATCTCCTAAAAATAAATAAGCCAACTGATAGTTAAATAGAAGATATTGTATTATGTTTATATACACCTATAATATATAGATGCCTATGCACATATATATGTATATGAAGTATCTCATGGTAGTAATAAAAAAAAGGCAGCTAGGAGTCCAGTGCATAAAGTGATCAGCCTGGCATCAGCAAGACTCATCTTCTTGAGTTCAAATCAGTCCTTAGACACTTACTAGTATGTGACTTCTGGGCAAGTCATTTAACTTTATTTGTCTCAATTTCTTCATTTGCAAAATGAGCTGGAGGGGGAAATAGCAAACCTCTTAAGTATCTCGACTATGAAAACTTCAGTCAGACACTAGTGAAAAATGAATAAAATTTAAAAAACAGGAAGAAAAGATATCTGTCAGTAGCAGATGTCAAACTATACTACAAATGAGTAATCTTTAAGACAATTACATAAAATCAAGGTCTATCAGAGGAACATATTGTGTATATAACCTACAGAAGCATACAAAGACACGGTCCCACAGTGTTTGAAAACCTCAAAGACCCCATTTCATGAGGGAAGTAATTTGGCAAAAAACATCTGGGAAAACTGAAATACGGTTAGACCAACATTTTGCAGCTCTATAGTCTGGCAAGATTTAGCTGGCAAAAAGTCACCTTTGCACAAATTAATGGAGCAAGGAAGAAATTATCTTTCCTATTTATTGATAGATATAGAGTTCATAACTAATGGAATAAGAAAAGATCAATAATAGAGAGGACAATTTTTTGCAATTGCAAATTTACAATTTACAAAATGAGAACAATTTTTTTATTATATAAGATTTTTATAGTTTTTACTCAAATAAATGTAATGTAAAATTATAAAGGAAACAACTGGGAAATATCTTAGCAACAAGGTTTTTTTTTTCCAATAAAGATCTCATTTTCAAGATGTGTAAAGGATGAATTCAAATTTATAGGACTAAAAGTCATTTGGCAATTGATACATAGTCAGAGGATATGAATAGCTTTCAAAGGACAAAAATCCAAGCTATTGACATATAAAATACTCTAAATCACTAGATTAGAGAAATGCCAATTAAAGCAATTTTGAGGTTCCATCTCACATCAATCAAAGTTGCAAAAATACAAATGATAAAAGAAGAAAATGAAAAATGTTAGAAAGGATGTGGGTAGACAAGTCCACTAGAATAATATTGGTTGATGGACCTGTGAACTGGTACTGGGAAGTAATTTAGAACTGGGCTGAGAACATTACCAAAATGTATATACTGCCTTGTGATTCAACCAGGCCTATGCCCCAAAGAAGTCAAAGAAACAAGAATAAGATCTATATTCCAAAAACTTTATAACAGCTTTTTTCATGGTAGCCACAAATTGGAAACTAAAACTTATCCTCCTAAAAAGGAAATGGCTAAACAATTTGCAGTATATGAATTCAATAGAATATTATTATGACATAAGAATATGAAATGAACAATTTCAGGGGAAATTGGGAAGACTTCTATGGATTTATGCAGATCAAAATAAATGCTAAAACAATTTATGTAAAGACAGCATTATAGACAAAGGAACTTTGAAAGATTTTAGAACTCTGATAAACATAGTAACAAAGTCTTAGAGAATGACAATGAAACTCAATAGTCACTTCTTGGCAGAGAGATGATAAATTTCAAATTCATAAAGAGATATACATTTTTAGATATGGTTAGTATGGTCATTTGTTTTGCCAGACTGTGTAGATATGTATTAAGGCTTGTTTGCTTGTTTGTTTAATTTACTAGGAGGGGTAATGGGAAGAACAGATTAATTTAAAAATTTTATTTGAATTTTTTTTAAATTAAAGAAAAATTAACTATAAGTAATAGTTTCATTTGGGTAGAAAATTGCCTCTTCTAGAAACATGATTACAAATGGAAAAAGTGACACATTTTTGCAGAATGCAGAACTGAGATACTAGAGGTAATGGAATAGAATTCTCTTATTTCACAGATAGGGAAACTGAGGCCCAGAGACATATCAAGTGATTTGCCCAAGGTCACAGAAATTATGAAGCACCAGAATTTGGATTTGAATCCAGGTCTTCTGACTTCAAATCTTGTACTATTCCCCCTGGAACACACTTGAGCAAACTTCACAAAATCTTCTGCCAGTTTCCTGGTCACTGTCACCTTTTTTGAAACTGTTGTCCAAGACATGGAGATGGACACACCAGACACTCAAAGAGACTGGAATGTGAGGGAGAAACATGGAGGGTAAAAATTGCCAAATATCTGGCAGCTGATAGATTGAAGTGGAAAGAGATTTCTGAAGAGACTCCAGGGGAAGGAGAGTGGATCAGAGGATTTGGATCAGGTACCAGCAGAAAGGAGTTAAAAAGTAGGAAAGGAAATGACTAGAAACAGGAAGCTGACTATGGTGTGATTTGTAGAATGCTGGACTTATGAATCGAGAGGACCTGTGTTCAAATTACTTTTCAAATATTTAATTGCTGACTGAAAATGGATAGGTCTTCCAATTTTAATTTTCTCGTCTGCTAAATGGTACTACCAAGACCTTACAGAATTGTTGTTAGGGTCAAATCAGCTAGTGCATGTAGTAATAAAAACCAGTTAATATTTGTGAATCTTTACTAGTTGTGTAACCCTGGGCAAATCACTTAACCCAGTTTGTCTCAGTTTCCTCATCTGTAAAATGAGCTGGAGAAGGAAATGGCAAACTCCTCCAGTATCTCTGTCAAGAAAACCCCAAGTGGGATCATGAAGAGTCAGTGCAATTGAATCAAGTGAACAAGAAAACATTTAGGGAGCACCTACTATGTGCCAGGTACCGTGCTAAAGGCTTTATAAATATTATCTCATTTGCTTATCGTAACAATCCTGGGAGAGTGTTATTTTTAGCCCCATTTTACAGTTGAGAAAACTGAAATAAAAAGAAGCTGACTTATTCATCATCAAACAGATAATTATATCAGGCTGGATTTGAACTCAAGTTATCCTGACTCCAGGCTCAGTGCACTAACCATTGCACAACCTAACTACCTCCTTGTCAGGTACTATCAATATATTAACTATTATCATTAAATTATTTTAAAAATAGCCCCTGTTCTTTGTCCTTTTCCATCTGCTGGAAGCATCTTAGCTGAGTTAATAGACCATATCATGGTCAAAGATGCTGGATTGGCTTTGCTGCTTTCCAAGATCAGCTGTGTTCGAAGTTTCTACCTCACATCTGGCTCCGCGTCTAGCTTGTTTGGAAAGGGAGAAACTGTGTAGGGAGACATCCATTTCCACAAACAGATGTTGTGGGGGCTTCACAGATTTCTCAGGCAAATCTGAGTGTTCAGAGCAAAGCTATAGCCAGAAGCCAGCTGGGCACTTTGATGTGATGCTGAGCTTTAAAGATTTTGTTTCTTATTAGGCACAAATAAAACATCAATAATATGGCATTACTCACACTGCATCTTTTGCTGGCTTTAAATAAATATCAAAATGGCAGTTTGGGATACAAGTCTATGGACTACTCCCTGAGGGTCCACAGTTCACAAAGATCTTAGTAAGAGCCTTCATCCCTCCCCCAGCATGGGCTGCAGAGTAGACTATTATTGATGCGAATCTAATTCTTCTCAATAATAATAGTAATTTTTAAGATGTCTACTAAAAGGAAGCACCATGTAAAGGTAAGAGTAGGAGCTGGGAAGATCCAAGGCCAAATTCCCCCTCTGATACTAGTCATTTCTTTGATCATAAACAAGTAACTTAAATTCTCTGAGTCTCAGTTTCTTCATCTGTAAAGGTGGTTAGACAGCCTCTAGCTCTAGCTCTAGCTCCTGGGAGCCTCTATTAGGGGCAGGATGCTGAGCTAAGAGTTGCAAAGAATGGAAAAGAGGAGCTTGGTGTATGTGTATATGACGGGGACCAGAGAAATGACTTACTCAAAATCATACAAAGTTAAAATGAAGACCCAGGTGTTTTGGTGTCCTCTCTGGTGCCTTTCCCACTTAGTACTTCATCATTAATGGTTTTATATTGTTCTCTAATGATCACATAAAACCAGAGATTGAAAACTAGACAAAGACTTAAAAGTTAGCCTGATCTCATTTTACAGAAGAGGAAACAGAGTCTCAAAAAAGTTTCCTGATTTACTTGCACAGAGTCATATAGTTAATGTATCTGAGTCAGGATTTGAATCCATGACTCCAAGTTCATTGCTTATCTTCAAACTATGTTGTGAAGTCCCTGAAGGCAGAGTCTTATCATTTTGCCCAGCACTCATGAGAAATTAATCATAAAATTTTAGAATGTCAGAAATGCAAGGGACTTTAGAAACCCTCTTGTTCAATCCCTTCACTTTATAGAGATGTGCCTGAATGACCAAATAAGTCAGGTGATTTACCTATAGTTATAAAGCTAGTTGAGCAGCTACATGGTGCAGAGAATAGAGTGCCAAGCTGAGAGTCAGGAAGACTCATCTTACTGAGTTCAAATCTGGCCATAGAATCCTAATAGCTGTGTAACCTTGGGGAATTCCCTTAACTTTGTTGGCATCAATTTTTTATGTGTAAAATGAGTTGGAGAAGAAAATGGCAAACCACTCCAGTACTTCTGCCAAGAAAACTTCAAATGGGATCATGAAAGATAAGACATGAGTGAAAAACAACTGAACACCAACACAAGCAGGTCATCATTGCTGAATCCAAGGGCGTGTGGAGTAAAGTGCAAGAAAACTGGGAAGCCATGGGGGGGAGTGGAAAAAAAGAAATTTATATGATAATTTTATTGTATATTTGAAAGCAATGGCAAATTCTACATAGTAGATTTACAGTTTCATGTGCAATCATCTTTTTTATTGTACAGTTATGAAGATATTTATTTTATCCTATATATTAAAAATAAAATAAAAAAGAGGACTGAGAATATAGAAAAAAGACAGATTTGAAGGATTTTAAATATTAGAGAATTTTACAGCTGATCCTAGATTTTGAGCAAACTTTATATGACATGGTTATGTTAAATCAACATGACTGATCATGTGGATGCTAGAATGCACCAGGTCCAGGAGATTTCAAATAAGTATGGCTTGCTACTCATTCTACCTGTCATTTTGTAGTTCATTACCCACCTGCATAAGGTAACTTGATGAACTTTTAACTAAGTTTGAAATGAAATCAGTCTTCACAATGATATGGAGGCAGAATGTAGTTCTCTTTAATTCTTGGGAAGGTTAGTGTCTTTTGGAAAAGGGATTAGACTGGACCCCTGAGGTCAGAATTAGTAGCCTTAGTTATTAGTCCTTTGAATTGGATTTAAGGGAGACAGAGGCGCTGCCAAGTCCTCAACCTTACTCTCTATTTTCGAGTCATTGAAGTTTAGTGGCAAGACAAGAATCATGGCTCCCGGATAGAGTGGATGACCTTGATGTCTTTGTTGTTTGACCAAACTCTAAGCACTCCCACGGTATCTGCTTCAGTTGCATTCATGGCCATTGGAACAAATTGTTCTCATCCACCCATTGTGACAGAGGGAGCCCTCTCCGGCTTGGGGTAGATATCCCCTAACTCTGAGACCCTTTGATTATGCTAAACCTGGTTTAACCCATCTGTCAAGATGTTTCTTATTTTTAATCAGGGTGTGTTTGCTGTGCCTGCTGTAGTCTCTTGGACAGTTTTAAGCTTGATGTGAAACAGGGTGAGGGAGAAAAAGCTTCCTGATAATTAGAGCTATTCCTAAATAGAATGACCTACTTGGGGAAATACTATTGCCTCTCATTGGAAGTCTTGAAACAAAGGAAAAACTTCAAGCGGTCATGCCTTCTATCCTGCCCCTACCCTACAGGAGCCTGAGAGGTCATACGTTCTCAATTTTAACATTCCTTCCCAGGACTGAACTGGTAGCTAAGTGACCACTCAACTCATAGTATGTAGCTGGCCTCAGACCATGAAGTCTTCCGATGTCATCCAGCCATCCCCCAGGGCACCAGGGCCTATCCAGTTTGATGCTCTGATGCCCCCACTCGTGCTTTTCCACCTCTTACTTTTACTGAGCATAAATCCCAATGGAGAGTGGGTTAGACCTAGAGTCAGGAACATCTGAGTACAAATCTAGCCTCAGACACTTAGCCTTGTGACCTCTGGGTAAGTCATTTAACTTCCCTCAGCCTTCATCAAATGGGGATAATATCATGCTTACTTCCCAAAGTTGCTAGTAGGATCAAATGAGATATTTGGAATCCTTTTTGCAAACTTTAAAGCACTATAAATATGCTAATTAATGTTTTTAATCAACTCAATTGGACAGTTCCTACTGGCAAGGGGATTCTATATGGAATTCCTGTGACTCCTCAGACCACACATCCTTCCCTGGCTTCCACTCCCCAGTATCAGGGATAGTCTCCTCTTAGGACCCCAAATCTGGAACTCCTCACACTATTGTTCTGCCTCTTGGATTTTGGGTGACCAAAGATGGTGAAATTGGAGGTAACAGGACAAATTGACTTAGCACCCAAATACCTATGGCAATGAACTGATTGATCAGTTCCCTACTCAAGAGCCAGAAGCTAAAGGGATGGGAAACAGGGAAGGTCACTTGGAATAGAGTGAGCTGGAAAGAGAGGTGGGCCCCAATGGGGTGACAGAGAGGGAAGGCCTGAACACTCTGAGCTAGCTTGAATTATTAGGAAGTCTCTCTCTCTCTCTCTCTCTCTCTCTCTCTCTCTCTCTCTCACACACACACACACACACAAACACACACACACACACACACACACTCTTCACATCAAGCTTACCATTACACCTTTTTAACTTAACCATTGACCCTAACTCTGACCTCCAGGACTAAATGGGGAAAATCCTTTCAGGATTGGGGGTGGAAAGTGTTTGAGAACACTGGGAATCTGGATGTAATCACAGATAATTTGAAATTCAATTAACCTCATCCACTTCAAAACTCGACCCTACGTAGGATAAGGAGAAAGCAAAACCAACTGTGGTTCTTACTGCTTCCCTAGCCCAGTTTTCTTCATTTTATTGTCATATGAATTATGCTGATGGGACCTCAGATAGAAGCTACATAGACATAATTTGCTGACTATGGAGAATTGGCTATCTATCTCTATTTATAAAGCTCATTATGTACTATATAAATGTGTCTGGAAAATTATGCTTTCATACAGCTTGGTTTAATGGTTGGAAAAAGAGATCAGAAAGAAGCCTGAGTCCATGTCTCATAAAGAATCATTGGCAAGAACTGAAGATGTTTGGTCAATGGATCAATATCAGTCAGTCATTCAATAACATTTATTAAATGCCTACTACGTGTCAGCCTTCTAGAAACTTATGGTATAGAAGAGGGTGAAAACCCATGCATATATGGGTATAGATATAATATAAATGGGGAGCAGATAAGGTACTACTGGGGGGAGGTATCAGAAAAGGCCACTTTAGAAGGAAGTTAAATCCTAAAGAACACTAGGGTTTCTAAGAGTTGGATATGGAGGAAATGCACCTCAAATCCCTCATCTGTAAAATGGAAATAATAACAGTGCCTACCTCCCAGGGTTACTGTGAAAATTAAGTAATATTTGTAAAGTACTTTGTAGTCCTTAAAATAATATAGAAGGGCTTGCTATCATTGTTTCAGGCACGGGAAAACCCAATGCAAGAGTACTGAGACAAGAAAGGAGTATCGGGTCCAGCTGTGGATTTGGAGGTATTAAAGGTAGACCATTTGGCCTCAAAGGGAAGAAACTTAGGTGATAGGGGAAGTTATAAGGTGGCAAATTTACACTTCTTTAAAGTTAAAGAAAAAACTTCCTCATAACTGTTGTTATGTTTTCAGTCATGTCTGACAATTCATCACCCCATTTGGGGTTTATTGGCAAAGATATTGGAGTGGTTTGCATTTCCTTCTCCAGCTAATTTGACAGATGAGAAAACTGGGGCAAACAGGGTTGAGTGACTTGCCCAGGGTCACATAGCTAGGAAGTATCTGAGAACAGATTTCAACTTAGGTCTTCCTGATTCCAGGTCTGGTACTCTTTCTACTGAACTATCTAACTTCTGCCTTCCTCACAATGAGAGACATACACAAGTAAAATGATTGTTTTTGGAGGTCCTAAGCACCCCTTAGGTGAGGACCCCATGAAAAAGATGCCCTGGGGATTCTTTCTGAGTATAGGCTGGTATTGATGGCTGCTCAGCTCTCTTCCAACTCTTGCATTTGTGATGATGAATATATGTGATCTTTTTGACATCAGGGAGCAATTCAGACATAACCCTGTGCATTAGTGCCAATTAATTAGATAATTTTAAGGTTCTTTCTAGGTCTCATTTCTACAAATAAAACCACTGAATATTTTCCACAACTTTTCACTTGAGATGCTCCTGGAAATATCTTCCTCCTGATTATAAGTTGACCTCTTCTCAGCGGCACTAATTAGTAATTAGTAGTAGCAGCAGTAGTGCTACAGCATGGTATAGTATAGAATGGTATGGTGTAGCCTAGTATGGTATAGTATAGTATGGTATAGTAGTAGTGCTACAGCATGGTATAGTATAGCATGGTATAGTATAGCATAGTATGGTATAGTAGCATACTATATTATAGTAGTAGTGCTATAGTATGGTATAGTATAGCATGGTATAGTATAGTAGTAGTGCTACAGCATGGTATAGTATAGCATAGTATAGCATAGCATAGTATGGTATAGTAGCATATTATAGTAGTAGTGCTACAGCATGGTATAGTATAGCATGGTATATTATAGTAGTAGTGCTATAACATGGTATAGTATAGCATATTATAGTATAGTAGCATAATATATTATAGTAGTAGTGCTACAGCATGGTATGGTATAGCATGGTATATTATAGCATACTATGGTATAGTAGTAGTGCTACAGCATGGTATAGTATAGCATATTGTAGTATAGTAGCAGCAGCAGTATAGTTAAATATGATCAAATCCAGACCCCTCAGTGGGCAGATGAGACACCAAAGTTGAAAGAGTGAAAGTGAGTTGTGCACAGTTTGTGAACAACCCAAAGCTCAGAACCCAGGACCTCTGACCTCCAGCCAGTGACCTTTCATCCTCCCCTCATTACCACCCAGGATACGTGTAGGATGGAACATTTAACCTCCTTCATAGGTCCCAGATAAATATCATTTGAAAATATTCTTGCTCTAAAAACATCACTCTTTTTTCATGTGCTGGAAATATGGAATTTGCTGAACTGCTCTCAGGATATCACTCAAGTCAAGTTACCTTAATTCTTTGTGAAAGAAAGGCTTTCAAGAGGTGAGAAGGGCAGCAGGAGGAATCTCTCTGCAAAGAACACCAGTGGTAGAAGACAAACCCATCAAGCATGCCATCTGGCTCACTCTGCAACTGTACAGATAAAATAAAGCAGGGTGTCCAGATGGAAAGTGGTGTCCAATCTTGTCAACAACTGGGTGTCACAGGGGAGCACAGTGTATGCCCTTACTCAGTGGTGATTCTCACTTTGTTACTTCTGTGCGCAAATATTCTCTGCAAGTGGGATGTGGGATTCTGTCAGGAAACTTTAAGCTTTAGGAGACTAGATAAGGGAATCAGACATAGTGAGAGAATAGGGCTGGGGATGCTGACCATGAGAACAGAGGGAAGGAGAGGGGAGGAAAAAAGAAGGAAGGAAGATAAGAAGGGAGGGAGGAAGGAAGGGAGAAAGAGAACGAATGAGGGAGGAAGGAAAAAGGAAGGAAGCAAAAAAGGAAGAGAGGTAGAAAGGAAGGAATAAAAGGAAAAAGAAAGGGAAGAAGGAAGGTAGGAAAAAAGGAAGGAAAGAAGGAAGGAAGGAAGAAAAGAAAGGAGGAAGAGAGGAAAGTAAAGGGAAGGGAAGGGAAGGGAAGGGAAGGGATGTTATAATTCTGTCAAAACTGCTGTCTCCCAAGTTCTTAATGATCTCTTAGTTGCCAAATCCAGTGGTCTTTTCTTAGTTCTTATTCCCCTGGGCCTCTCTGCAGCCTCATATTGTCTGTCCTCCTTGATACTTTCTTCTCTCTTAGTTTGCAGGATACCATTCTCTATCTCCTTTGCCTGAGTCTCTTCTAACTTCTAAACCTCTAACTGTGAGTGTCTCTCAGGGTACCCCTTGGCTTCTTCTCTTCTCCCTCTATACTCTTTCACTTGGTGATCTCATTAGCTTCCATGGATTTAATTACCATCTCTATTCTGATGATCTGGAATTCATCCTTTCACACCCCAATCTCTCTGTTGGCCTCCAATCTCATAACACCAACTCTTTTTCAGACAACTAGAACTGGATTTCCAGTGGACATCTTAGACTAAAAATGTCCAAAGCAGAATTCATTTCCCCCTCAAAAACTCTACTGCCTTCCTACCTTCCCTATGACTGAAGAGGATGATAGCATCCTCCCAATCCCTTAGGCTTCTAACCTAGGAGTCATCCTAGATTCCTCACTATCTCTCACCCCTCATTATCTAGGTGTTGCCAAGGTCAGTCATTTCACCCAAATATACTGATCTCTCCTCTGACACTGCCCCACTCTAGTGCTGGCTCGCATCACCTCCTATCTGGATTATTTCAATAGCCTGCTGATGTCTCTGCCTGCCTCAAGTCTCTCCCCACTCCAATCCATTTTCTCTTTTAGCTACCAAAGTAATTTTCCTAAAGCACAGGTCCAGTCAGGTAAGCCTTCTCCTTCCCCCATTTTCAATAAACTATTGCCTCCAGGAGCAAAATCAGAGTGTTCTATTTGGCATTCAAAGCCCTTCATAGCCCCTACCTACCTTCTCAGTTTTCTTACACCTCACTCCCCAATGCATACTCTTTGATGCAGTGACCCTCACCAGGTCACTCTTCTATAAATAAGACTTTCCATCTCTCTACTCTGGTCATTTTCTTTCACTCTTCCATTGCTGAAACACTCTCCCTTTTCCTCTCTACTACCCTATCCATCTCCTTTAAGTCCTAACTAAAATTTCACTTTCTACAGGAAGTCTTCCCTAACCCCTCTTAATTCCAAAGTTTTCCCTCTTTTAATTATTTCCTATTTATAACTTACTTTATATGTATTTGTTTAAATGTTGTCTTTCCCATTAGAGTATAAACTCCCTGAGAGCAGGGCTTGTCATTTGCTTCTTTTTGTATTCTCAGAGCTTAGCTCAATGTCTGGCACATGTCATTTATTCCTTTTGGTCAAGTCTGATTCTCTTTGTGCTTCCACTTTGGGTTTCCTTGGTGAGGATACCTGAGGGATTGATTTGTCATTTTCTTCTCAAGCTCATTTTTACAGCTGAGAAAACTGAAGGCTTGAGTGATTCGCCCAGGATCACACAACTAGTGTGTGAACTCAGGTTTGAACTCAAGTTTTCTCAACATCAAGCCTGGTGCTCTATCCACTGCACCACTGAGCTGCCCTGTCACATAGTAGGCACTTACTAAATATTTACTGAATGAATGAATATTAACTTTAACCTCACTTGACTAAAAACATAACTCATGATATAGTTTTAAAGCAAGACTTTTAAGATTCTTGAGATTAAAAATTAAGCAAGAGAAGGGAATACAGGATCTTTCAAACCTCCCCAAATTTTTTACTTGTATAAAAATTTCCCTGAGTCTTAATGACCTATAAACCCCTTCCTCTCTATTAGCCCACTGTAACTTCTTCAAATTGTAGCTTTTATAATTTTGTAAGAGTAGGATTTTTCACACTCATTGTTTAGTCTGTGACCTGAACTTTTGCCTTTATTTACATATATATATATATATATATATATTTATATATATATATTTATATACCTATATATTTAACCTATAGAGACTTTTGAGCTTTGCTCCTCAGGGCATGTATAAGATTATGATTCTACTTAACTAAGTTTGTTCAACTTTTATGACATTGAAGTCAGCCTGAGAATATGATCTTGATAAAGTTCCTTTTAATTTTTATAGCTTAAAAGAATGTATGAGGTTGCATTATATAAAAGAATTTATTTCTCTGTCACTAATATGTAATTTAATAATAAAAATCTTTTAGAATCCTAATGTAATTTAATAATAAAAACATTTTTAGAATCCTAATTTTTGTTCAAGACTATTTTTCTCCCTACTGATCCTATGAGTAAGCATAATAAAACCTCCCCAAATTTTTTACTAGGTTTTTACCTCTATAATTTCTTCGTTGTAGTAAATTTGTTTCAGTAGCAGTAACCTACCACATGAATGTCAAGAAGAGATATTTCTTCAATAACAATCTCCTTCAATCCTCACAACAACCCCGTGAGGTAGGTACTATTAGTACCACCATTTTACAGTGATAGATACTAACATTATTATTTCCATTTTACAGTTGAAGAAACTGAATCCAATAGAGGATAAGTGACTTGCCCAGGCTCAAACAGCTAGCAAGTGCTTGAGACAGGATTTGAACTCAGGTCTTCCTGACACAAGTCTCATCACTCTACCCACAATGTGACCTAATAACCAGAGAGCAGAGCTGGGCGGGAAATTACAAAGAGAGATTTAGGTTTTGTAGCTAAGGGAGGGAAAGGCAGAATGGTACAGTGGATAGTGTGCTGACCTTAAAGTCATGGTCCAAGTCCTGTCTCTGACATTGACAGACTTGGTGACTTAAGCTGCAGAGAAGGTGCCAACATATATTGAGAAAGAGAATTCTCTTACCTGGGAGTTCCAGATATCTATGAAATGATATAACCCTATGTTAAAACTAAAGAAAAAAATTTAAAATTAAAAAAAAACTAAATAGAAAACAAAAAATTCCTAATAATCTCCCGTCCTAAAATGCCAAGGACAAGTCAGGGAGAAAATAGGCTTGCCCCCATCATAAATTTCTCAAAGGCAGAGGCTTTTTTTGTTCATCTTTGTCTTTACAATATGATTTCCTAGTACAGTGTCTGGGTTATGGCAGGTACTTTGTAAATCCTTGCTCAGGTCAAATCAACAAGCATTCATTGTGAGTTTGCTAATATGCCAGGTTGTCCTGCTAAATGAGGGGGATAGAATTGGAAACAAATGGAAAGACAATAACTATTCTCAAGGTGCTTATGTTCTATTGGAAGAAGATAACATAAAAGGAAGCTGAAACTCACGGAGGTGAGCGGGCTAGCATTTAGAACTGAGGCATTTAGGGTAGGAAAAGAAGTCTGGGGAGTCAGGAACCTGGTCTGTAGATCCAAAAAGCAACTGGAGACCCTGGAAAAAAGTTTTCTGCATAAAAGTCATTGATGTTGTCAAATAGTTCAATATCAGAAAAAGCTATGATTTTATCAGAGAAGATATTTCAACACATAAAAGAAAGGTGAAAAGGGGTTGGGAAAGTTAGATAATCCAGGGAATGAGAGAAAAGATTGAAATTGTAATGTTAATTATGTTAATGAGAATTAAAGATCTTCCCCATCCATTAATGGGCATGCCCATTGAGAGAAATTTGATTAGAGGAGACTTGCTTTGTAGGAAGGCCCTCTTCTTTTGTTGATTCTCTAGGGTTGTGAAGCAGTCTGACTCTGAAAAATGTATAAGTACTCTATGAGACTTTGGGTAGCTACTAAGGATCCTCCCATTCCCCCTTGAAAACCCAAGTGTTGGTGCTTCTCTCTGTGGTAACCATGTAATGGTCAGACAGTTGGATGTGTGTATTGCTTATTTTGTTAGTCTTTATTTTTCTGTTTATATTTTCTCTGAAGCTCAGAGTGCTGATTTTTTCCCCTGAACTAAGTAAATGATATATGTGCTTGATTAAAGTAGATTGTTGACCTCTCAAAACTTGCTTTCCTTTTAGAAAAGCAGATCTATGAACCTGTACAGCAGGCCCTCCTGTGTATGCCAGGGTCCTTGCTGTTACAGAAATCCCAAAGTAGTGCAACTAGCTTAGAAATGAAATATCTGGAGCTGAGCTCCCTCCTCATATGGAGGTTTGGGAGTTGATGGCTTCACCCTCTAATGAGAGGGAGAGAGTGATGATGGAATGGAATGGCAACTTTGATAGGATAATAAAAAGTAGTTGAGTTTGTACAGAAAATATGGAATTTTGTAGGGGTTGTATAAAACAATTAGATGTTTCAATTAAGCAGTAAAGTTTTATTAAAGCATATTTTAATTTTCCAAAGATGAAGACAAAGCCTGAATTGAAACAACCTAGTCTTCTGGCTCCATCTTAGGACCATCAGCACAGATAGGATACAATGAGGAAATGACCAGGGTCTCGAGAATTGTGGTCTTCAGGCCATGAAAGGCAAAAAAAGAGAGTCTAGGGATGGTCCTTTGGAGAGAATAATAGTGATATTAAAAATAGCATGTATCTAGTGTATTATATACATTATCTCATTTGCTGCTCCTGTAGATTGCTCAACAACTCTTTGAAGTAGGTAGTATCATAATCCCCTTTTCAGAGGAGGCCATGACTTGTTCACAGTCACATAGCTAGTGAGTATCTCAAGAAGGATTTGAACTAATGCTTTCCTGATTCCAATCTCTGAGCTCTATCTGCCAAACTACCTGGCTGCCTGAAGCAGAAGAAAGAAGAGAAAGGGAATAAAGTGGATGAGGACCAGAAACAACCAAGACTGAGAGTCTAATACAGCTCATCACACCTTAACCTAGGTTACTTTAGAGTCTCACAAGATCCCAATAAAGAAAGGAGACAGGAAATCTGAAAAGATGGCAAGAATCAGAAGAGAATTCAAAGAGGGATAAGATCTTTAAAGGAATCATAATATGGGACTCCATGTTCTGGGTCTTTGGGACCATGTAGTCTATGTTTCTATCCCACCCATATTACTCCTCCAAGCTATCTTGCTGATCTCTTCTGTATATTCCTTTGTATATGGGACACACATAAACCAAGGGTTCTACCACTCTTCCTAGTCAATATGTGGGGTATCTGAGTGCTCATAACCTTGACAATCAATCAATCAGAATTGATTAAGCATCATTGTAGGCACCATACATAAAAGGAAACAAATAAAACAGTCCTTGACTTGAAGGGGCTTACATTATGTCTTAGCAAAAGAGGACAGTTTCATGAGGAATCAGAGAGCTTCATGGTAGATTTTATATGGGAGAGAAAGCTTCTCACATACATCTATCAAGTTGGTTTCCTATTTCCCATACCTTAGGCAGGGAGTCTAGGTTTTTGGTAAACTTATGAATCAAATAGATAATATTAATATCTTCATCATCATCACTGCTATTACTACTACTACTCCACAAATACAACCACTATCACCACCATGACTGCTACTACTACTACTATTAACATAGTTGTGGAAGTTTTCAGAAAGTGGCAGGGGAGTTTTATATGATAATAGAGTGCTACTCTTAGTATCTAGAGGATGGCCAGTTGGTCACAGTCTTATGAGTCTCAGAATATACACACCTACACACACACACACACACACACACACACACAGAGCCTTTTTTAGGCTTTCACAACAATGGAGAGAAGGAATGATGACCTGGATCTCCTGTGCTCTAGGCTGGGAATTAGGCTAGCATTACTCATCCAAAGGAAATGGTTTCATAGATGGGAACAAAATGAGCAGAGTCCTGGTACTTGTGGGTGGGGGTTGAGGTGGAGGAGTAAAATGCTGTTGTGTAAGGAGAGATTGAGGGGAAAATGGACAATGTAGGAAAGAAAGAAGGCTCAAAGAAGATACTATGCAGATCCAAGCAGGAAGGCTAAGGTGAGAATGAATGAATGTATTAAAAATATTAATTAGATGTTTACTATGTGCCAAACATTGTGGAATGCAGATTCATTTCCTAGATCCAAGCCCAAAAAATGCAAGTGTAGGACAAACTAGAAATCTTAGTAAACATAGCAGGGAGTTGCTGTTTTTGTTTGTCCTTTGTTTTCAGACGATCAAAGATGCCATGAGGGTGCTTGCTATCTTGATTTGTGAGTGAATTGGATTTTGACGAGGCAGACTTTCATGAAGTCATCAGCCTCATTCCCTCTTCCAGAGCCATCAAAATCAAGTGGTGAGAAGAAGGTCAAGGTGACTGGCTAAGGATACAGTGGATGACCTTGGTGACTTTGATGTCTGATCAAGCTCTAAGTGCTCCACAGAACTTGCTTTAGGCATCTTCATGGCCATTGGAACAAATTGCCCTCATCAGCTGTCCTGCTGGGGGAAGTCTTCCCATGCTTGGGTTAGGTATCCCCTTAAGTCATTGAAGGGTTTGAAGCCCATTGGTTACCCTCAACCTGATTTAACCTATACCAAGATGGTTTACTGAGGAGTGACCTCCACACATACTATAACTTCTTAGAGCCACAGGTGAGAGTTGGGTAGCAGGTGACACCAAAGGTGGATGAGCAGCCTTGAAAAGAGCTCAGCTTAAACCAGAGATGCTTGATATCCTTGAATATCCCATATACCCTCTCCCCCGATTAACTGGAAGTGGGGACATGAGATCACACTTTGAGATATTCTCATCTCAAACATCATTCAGATAAATATTCAGATCCTATATTGGGAAAAATATGCATTTGTAAAATCACCCCTCCTCCATGATTTTATAACTCCTCTAAGACTAGGGCTTGGAAGAGGCCTTGTTTCTATGGGGCTAGGAGTTTGCTAATATCGATCTTCAAAACTCCATCAGAATTCAAAGCTTCTCTTTTTCTTCTTCCTCTGTGCTGAGAACTTACTTTTTGCCTTGTGTTTTCCCAAGATGAATGCTGAAAAGATTTATTTAGTCCATGGCTTGCAATTTCTCCCATCGCTAGTTTGGCAGTGGACTCCACAACAGAACAACCTTTTGCAGTCCTGAAAGAAGAATCAATCTATAAAAATTCAATTAACCTGTACAATGCTCACCGGGTCTTTTCAGGACTTAATCAGAGTTTTCTTAACTTATTAGTCGCTTCACCTATTTTGCATCTCCGGGGCTGTGATGATGGCAGAAGACACAGAATAAAGCTGAATTGCTAAAATCAAATTAATAGGATAAAGCAGGGTAGGATCTTTAGAAAGCCTGCCTGAAGGCATCAGAACTGATCTGCTCTGCGTGTAAATGCCAAAAGTGCGACCTTAAGGGCTGGGATGTGTTGTTGATGGCTGGGAAGTCAACAGACCATGTCTTGCCAATCGTTGGGCTTCTGCAGAAAAGGGTCAGAAGACCTAGATTGTAATACCAGACCTGCTCCTGGCTTGCCACGTGACCTTGAAAGTTTTGTCAGCTTTCCCTTCTCTTTTCTTTTCCCATTCTCTCCCCTGACATTCTCCTTCACTGCTATGGGTTTAATTCCTTCTCCAAAACCAGGACAGAAATAACCATGGCTATGGCATCCAAGATCCTGGGTTCTGATTCTGGCTCTGCAGATTTCTGTTTTGGGCAAGTGAATTAACCTGTCTAGGTCTCATTTTTCCCATCTGGAAGATGAGAGAACTGAAGATAGCTCTTAAACAAAGGGCTCTTAACCTAGTTCTGTGAACTTTGAAAAATATATGTATTTTATAACAATTATATTTCAATATAACTGGTTTTCTTTGTAATCCTGTATATTTCATTCCATACATTTAAAATGTTCTGAGGAGTCCATGGACTTCACTAGGGAGCTAACAGAGTCTATGACATGCAAGAAGGTTCAGAACTCCTCCTTCAAACTTGAATTATAGACCCTATCACCTCTATATCTTTACTTTCTGCCCTGATCTTTGCCCTGAGCTCTAGGTATATATTTCAGAAAGATGATCCCATCATAGGTATATAACTTTAAGAGATGTTGGGGATCATCTACTCAAATCCCCTCATTTAAAAAAAAAGCAATATTGATGCCTTGTGTTTTTATATAACAGTTTCAATGACCTAAGCCTGACTACAATTTCCTATCACTTCATCTCTGCCTGTGGAGGTACCATAAATTAACTCATAGCCTTCATCCCTGCATATTTGAGTGTCAAGTGGATAGGCAGTTGGCAATCCTTGCAGACCCCAGCATCGTCTGGCTGTTATCTTTGCTCTGACTTCACACCCTCCTCTTCTTGATCTCAATCCCACACTTAACCAGTCTTCTCTAATCTCTTATGCTCTTGCCAAATCCCAGTTCTGATTCCTCCCACCATCTGCCTCCTCTGATCCTCCTCATACACTTCTGAATAGAGCTAGAGGCAGTCTGGCTGCAGAACTAACAAGGTACCCCACAATTTAAATAATCCAACCTCAATTGGGTCCTCATGGTGGCAAGACAATCCTTTTAGTTCCCCTGAATTGATTCCCTTATGTGCTCCCTACAGGAACTATTCCAAGCTTCCTCCTCTTAAGCCTTTCCCATTTCTTCCCCATTCTCTTTCTGAGCAGAGGACCTCGCTCCTGACTTTATTAAGAAAATCAAAGCCATTCATTCCTGAGTTTTTCTTTTGTTTCCTTCTCTTTATCTCAATACTCCTTACCAACATTTCTCATTCTCTCCTCCTTTCCCTCAGTTTTTGATAAGGATATATTTCTACTTGATAAGACCAACATATTTATATGTGCCCTTAAACCCATTCTTTTTCCTCTTCTCCAACAAACTATCTCCTCTCTCATCTTCATTATTTTCCTCTACCGATTTCTTCCCAAGTTCTTTTAAGTATATCCAAGTCTCCACCACACTTAAAAAGCTACTTTTAGATGCTAGCATCTCCTTAAGGCAACTAGGTAGCCCAGTGGATAGAGGACTGGTCCTGGAGCCAATATAACCTGAATTCAAATCTGGTCTCAGACAATTACTAGATGTGACCCTGAGCAAGTCATTTAACCCTGTTTGTCTCACTTTCCTCCTCTGTGAAATAAGCCAGAGAAGGAAATGGTAAACAACTTTAGTATCTTTGCCAAGAAAGGTCATCAGTAAGAGTAATATAGGACTGAAAATGACTCAATGAAAACAGTATCCCTTTAAGCAATCACCCTACATCTCTCCTCCCTTTCTCAGTTGAATTCTCAGTAAAAAAAGAAAAAGTTATATACTGCCCACATATTCCTCTCCTTTTAACCCATTCCTCAATGCTTAGCAACCTAACTTTTGATCAATTCACTCAATTGAAATTATTCTCCAAAATATCAATGATTTCTTAATTGCCAAAATTGATGATCTTTCTTAGCCCTGATTCTTGATTTCTGTTCTGTATTTCATTCTGTTGACCACCTTCTCCTCAGGATGTTCTCTCCCCTTCTTGAAACTCTTTTCTCTAGGTTTTTGTGACATTTCTCTGGCCTTTCTCCTACCTATATAACCTCTACTTCTCAGTGTCCTTTGCTGATCTTTACCCAGGTCCATCAGTGATCATATCAACTCCCATGTATTCGCTTACCATCTCTTCTGATGGCCAGTTGTAAGCCATCTTGGCCTCCAATTTTGTATCTTCCACTTCCTGCTATACATATCAAACTAGATGTTCTATAAAAATCTTAAACACATCATGTTCAAAATGGAACTCTTTAAATTTTCTCCAAAACAATCCCTCCTTCCAAGCTACCCTGTTCCTGTTGAGACTACTATCATCCCCCCAGTCTCCCAACCTGTGTCATCTTTAACTGCTCTCTCTCTCTGTCTCTTTTTCTCTACTCCCATGTCTTCATATCCAATATTTTTCTAAGTCCTGTCAATTTTACTTTAGACATCTTTTGTATATGGCCCCTTCTGTCCTATAACACTGCCACCACCCTGATGCAGGCCTATATTAATCATGCCTGGACTATTTCAATGACCTGTTAGTCGACCCAAAGCCACATATCTTTGCCTACTCCAATTCATTCTCCACTCAGCTGTAAAAGTAATTTTCCTAAAACATAGATCTGACCCTATTACTCCCCACCCCCATTCAATAAACTCCAATGATTCCCTATCACGTCCAGGGTCAAGCTCTCTGTTTAGCATTCAAAACCTTTTATAACTGCTTCCTTCCAGCCCATATTTCCAGTCTTCTGTCACTGCACAGTCTTCCACCATGCAGTTTATAAGCCAGTGACAATGACCTCCTTGCTTACTCTCAAAAATAGATGGGGACTGCTTTCACCTTTCTTTGTGTTCTTAGTATTTAGCACAATACCTGGCGCATAGTATGTGCTTAATAACTATTTATTGACGATCTCTATGAATAAGTTTCCTCAGTAGTTATATAGAAACACCCCTACCCAACTTACTTTACAATGCTATTATGAGCTCGAAATGAAATAACAGATGTGAAGGTGTTTTGAAAAGTCATAAGCACTAGACAAATACTATATCACAGTGAATAAAAATCTGACCTTGAAGCCAGGAAGTCACAGGTTCAAGTTTAGCTTCTGATACATAACAATAAGCCAATAAATTTAACTGCTGATATGTAATAGAGGAAAGTTCCCCAAGCAAATGATTATCAGTTCATGGGCATAGTGCCATATCATGTGCTTCAAATGACAGCTTGCACAGAATAGAACATGGCTACCTTCTTTAACAGAAGAGAAAGTGAGACCCAGAGAGGTTACACAGAGCTACACAAGTAATGAGTATTTGAGGTAGGATTAGAACTCAAGTTTTCTGGATTCTAAGACAGATATTCATGACATAACATTGTTTCGAAGGTTATATTCTTTACTTATTAACAGAGGTTATTACCCCATATCTTTCTCTATCATCGTATCATCCTTTTAGTGTGCCATAGTCATATAATTAGAGATCAGGTAGAAGTTTGGACAACCCTTGTTCTCTGGTTGCGTCTTTATCAGTGACAGGCTATTTCACTTTGGGCAAGCTATTCAGTGTCTCTGGGCCTCAATTTCCTTATCTGTTGAGCAGAGGTATTAGAATGGATCATCACCATAGTCCTCATCTCTCCAATATTGTGATCTACATTCCCTCTCTTTTTTTTTTTTTACAAACCACTGTCCACAAGCTAGTCTGTTCTCCCTGTGGTCTGAGGAGGGACAGGGGCTATTGTTACAAAGCAGATGAATTTTGGAGAATGCTGGAGTTGGGGGGATTTTTACAAATTAATGTAGAATGAAGGGAGAAGAACCAGGAGAATAATTTATACATGGACAATCATGTTTGTAAACAAAGAGTCAATGAGATGACCAGGTATGATTCCAGAAGATCAATGATGGTAACGGTAACAAAGCCAGCCACCCACATACTGATCGGTAGCGGACTCAGAGGAAAGAATGGGTTACGGACGCTCGGACAGGTTGGGTGCAGGGAGGGATTTTGCTTATCTGTACTGATTTGATATAAGTATTCTACTTTCCCTTTTTTTTTTCCAATGAGGGGATAGAGATACAATAAATTATACAACTTGAAAAAAATAAAACTGAGGAAGCAGTAGATTGGGCAGGTGGGCAGAGGAAAGAGAGAGTTGAGAGAGAGAGAGAGAGAGAGAGAGAGAGAGAGAGAGAGAAGGATGGCTTATTTCATGAGGGCTAAGGTACCAAGAAACATTAAAGACAATCAGAAGGAGAAAACTCTCTCACAGCATCAGAAGTGAGAGTTGGTGCCATTACAATTGGCTGTGACCTTTATCTTCCAGCCTGGAACTGGCTTTTAATTCGAATTTTTTTATTAATAAAGTGAAAACTAGAAGTACAACTGACTTTTTTTTCAATTTAGTAGGCTTATTTTGGGAAGGATGTAAATTAAATAAGCAGCTGTGAGAACTTTGGGCACTTCCCTAAAGCTTACTCTCCTCATCAGTCAGAATAGGAGACTGCACTAGTTGGTCTCCGGGGTCCCTTCCAGCTCAAAATCTGTGATCCTTAGAATGGGCATTGGAGTTAACACTCAAAAGCAGAGAGGCAAGTTTTGGCTGGCACATTGTAGCCTCCAATATTCCCAGATTAAGATGAAATTGGGAAATGAAAAAAATAAATTAGAATACAATAGAAGGTAAATATTGTTAATATGCAGTTTTCTAGGTCAATATGTGCCCCATGAAAAATAGTAGACTGCTTATAGTTTGAGTTTGACACCAGTGCTCTAAGAGGCATTGACTAGGCAGATTAATGATTCTTCCATTGGCTCCCCAATGTTTGGTCCTATTATTGCTTGTCCTTTCCACTGGCTGCACAGAAATTGACATTTAAAAGCTATTACATGTTTGGTTAAAAAAAGAGAGAAAGAGATATTATAGACCCCAATTGGTACACTTGATCTGTTGACATATGATATTCATGTGAGAATAGTTGAATACTTTAGCCTCTGTTGAGTTTAGGTTTCATGTCATTATTTCATGTCATTATCACTTTATATGTGGCTATACAACCATTACTGGCCATTTTGATGCCCAGGGCAAGCAGCAAAATTCAGACCTTGAAACCAATCCTGAAATTCCCTTTGTGAAAATAATTCAATTGAATTAAACAGGAGAGAGAGAGAGAGAGAGTAAATTACTTCAGTGCATTAGGAAATAGATTCAGTGTTGGAAAGGTCTTCAGAGTTCATAGGATGACAGATTAAGAACTAGAGAGGAACTTCAGGATTATTAAGTACAAACTCTTCATTTTACAGATGGAAAAACTGAGGATGAGAGAGACTGAAGGATTTTCCCAGAGGTCACACAGCTAGGACGTATCTGAAGGAAGATTTGAACTCTGATTCCAAACCCAGTCATCTATCCGCGGTGTCACTTCTCTATCTGGACTAGTTCATGCGGTCTAACTCAAAGGTCTGTGGTTCATGTGAAGCACAAGAAGGGTAAGTGGACCAGGGAATTGATGAGGGCTGGAGGTGGGGGTGAGATCCCCACAAAGACCAGGGTACCAGGGGCAGGTCATCTGGAGAAGAATAATTCATGGACTCAAGCATTTTTGAGGTCAAGGTAAAGATTTATAGCGCTTTTCAGCAGACAAGAGTTCTTAGGGAACCTGTAACCTTAAAGGGGTACAGGGAAAGTTTATATAGGATATTCTATAGTATTACTTGTGCCAAACATGCTAACTAGATGTTTTGGGGTGGGATTAGGGAGTGGTTAAGAAATGGTCAGTTCTTAAAGCAACATGCACTTTTGGTATCTACCCAAAATTCATGGGGAAATAGCCCAAGGGGCAGGGGCTACCTGGAGGTGAGGTTTTAGGCCTGAAACATCACTAAGTCAACCAGTGGTCAGGGCTGGCTCAGAAAAACCAGGCTGTTCTCATCAATGTCTTATTAAACAAGATAAATGTAAGGGAGTATAAGTATGTCTAAGTCTAGGATACATATGATTGGTCAGTGAATAGTAAATGTTGTTATGATCCAGTACACAGCCCATTAAGCCAGTACACAGTTGGTTCAAATTAATGAGTTCTATAGGTACAACTGGATACTATAGCAAGAAGGGAGATAATGGTTGTTGCTAGTGCAGCCTATGTCCTTGGATTGTGGAGAAACTGCCTGAGATAGCATTCTGAGGCTAAGGAGAAATGTGATTTTTCATGCAACCAAGCACCCCATCAGAAGCAGCACTGAATTTAGAGGTAAAGAACCTGAGTTCAAATTCTGGATCTGCTACTTAATGCCTATGTGGACTTGGGCAAATTACAGAATTTCTGTGGATCCAGATTTCCTCTTCTTAGCCTTGGCTAAGCTCCTTCTCCCATTGAAGTGAGAGGGAAAGTGACATAATCATTAGTTGCCCACATTAGAGGAGGGCTGCAGCTTTGTGGAAGCAGGGATATAGTTGGTTCAGAAAGTATGGAGGAAAGATAATATAAGGGGTAGGATTAGGAATTGTGTGTGTTCATTGTTCATTGCTGAAGAAGACCATCCCATAAGCGAAATGATGGCATGACTTGCACTTGACTTTGTTTGGAGTGAGAGAGGGCTGTGCAGGTCACCAGCCTCACTTCTCCTCCAGAGCCATCTGAATCCAGTGACAGGTATTCATCAGGATGACTGGAGATGACCCAGGATGAGGCAATTGGAGTTAAGTGACTTGCCCAAGGTCACACAGCTAGTGAGAGTTAAGTGTCTGAGGTGAGATTTGAACTCAGGTCCTCCTGACTTCTATACTGGTTCTCTCTCCACTGCACCACCTAGCTGCTCCTGGGTTAGGAATTACTTTATGGAATAGAGAGAGGTGATTCCCAAAGTCCCTTAGAACCTGAACTCTTTTGTCCTCCATCAGTGTCTGAGGAAGCCTAAGAGTCTTTGAATAAAAAAAGTCACCCCCAAAAAAAGTCCCCAGGTAGAGTTCATGCTACCTTCAATTCCTTCCATTTGGTTGGAGTGCATATACTAATTGCTTTCTATCCTTTACATTTAACCTTCTTGGGGCCAAGCTTCAATTGCCCTATCCTAGTTACAATTCTTTTTTTCTTCATTGCCTCAATTTTCAGTTTAATTCCATTTTGATTTGTTTAATGAAATCTTCTGTCAAATACTTTCTTTTCTCGTCTTCATGAAATTCACTCTTGCCTTGAGTGGAACTGGACCTTCTACCCGTGGTCCACAGTACCAAAAATTTCTTTGATAGACCTTCTCCATAATGAATTCCATTAAATTAACATGTATTAAGCACCTAGTACATGAGAAACACTGTACTATGAAAAAAATGACATAGTCTTTGTCCTCAGGAAGATTACGTTCTGGAGTAGGGATGGCATCTACATGAATGTTCAGTAGCTCTGTAATGACATCTTTTAGCTTTTCCAGTGTGTGAGTATGTAATTCATTGGATAGAGTATGCATCTTACTCAGTATTTATCATGTATGTACCTACTCATGTAGAAGTTGTCTCCTCCATAGAAATGTATCCTTTCTGAGGTCAGGGATTGTTTTTTGCTTTTCTTTGTATCATCAGTACTTAGCACAGTACATGACCTATTGCTATTGTCGTGTCTGGCCGTGTCCACTGGTTTTTCTTGGCAAAGATACCATAGTAGTATGTCATTTCTTTCTGCAGGATGGCCCCATATTGCAAATGAAGAAGTGAGGCAAATAAGGGTTAAGTGACTTGCCCAGAGTCACACAGCTGATGAGTTTCTGAGACCAGATTTGAACTGAGGTCTTTCCAACTCCATATCCAGTAGTCTATCCACTCTGCTATCAAGCTGCCTCCTGTTTGCCATATTGGGAAACCTGAATTCAAAACCAGTCTCAAATATTTACTAGCTGTGTGACCCTGGACAAATGATTTAACCATGTTTTCCTCAGTTCCTCATCCATACAATGAGCTGGAGAAGGAAATGGCAAATCAGCCCAGTATCTTTGCCAAGAAAATCCCAAATGGGACCATGAAGAGTCAGATATGACTGAAAATGATTTAACAACAACAAAAGAGTTTACTCTGGTGAGTGATGGAGTCAGGGAGACTTGGAATCAAATCCTGACATGATTTATATGACCCTGGGGAAGCTACTTAACCTACTGTGTATGCCTCAGATTCCTCACTTGTAAAATGAAGGAGTTAAGACCAATGCCCTGCAAGTTCCCTTCTTACTCAGAACTCATCAAAGGGACTTACGTTCTCCTTTTCTGTCTCCCCACTTATCTAGATTTTCAGCTTATTATTCAATTTTGTTTTGTTGTTTCTAGTCCAAAGATCAGTCTGGAGCTGAAGCCAAAGGGTTCTGCCATCTCTCCCTCATTCAACCTGAGCAATCATCCTACCCCATTTGGGGTAATCCTCTCTTACTCACAATAGGTATCAAATACTGTTTCTCTCACTTTAACTATCCCTATTCTGGTGCAGATGGGCAGAACAGCATCGTGGGAACGTTGCTATTCAATACGTCTGTTGGACACAACCCAGACGGCTGCTCAATACATTCAGTACTGCTGGTGCCTTTGGCTGCTCCCCACATGCAAGTAGGTGGCCCAGAGAGCAAGCTAGTTCCAAGCTCTGGCCCAGGGAAGCTACTTGGCCTTAACGTAGCCTAGGCAGAAACTATCTAGATGAATCAAAAAAAAGTAGTGTATGGGAGAAGAAGGGAGGGAGGAGAAAGGAAAGGGGCCCCAGAAGATGCTGGCAGGTAAACCTGTTGACATTTGGGATGTAGTAGAAAGCAGTAGAATGATGGAGACTGTGACATTCTAAGGCCTTTGTGTGAAAAGATAAAGGCTCTTTGTGCTTTGGAATTAGAATGTGGAGCCAGCCCTAGGCCCAGAGTAAAATTGACCAGGTCTACGTATTGTGTGGGCTCAGTCAGTGGGCCAGCACCACAAAGGGTGAGAATGGCTTGAGCCAATACGCTTTTGTGAGAGATCTGCTGGGGGAAAGGACTCTGTTTGCCTGCTCCTGAGTCAGGGCTTTATTCAAATCCCAGGCTCTGGTTTCCATCTACATCACTGCCCTGCTGTGTGACCTCCAGGCAGCTAGATCCCCACTCTGAACCTCTATGGCCTCACATGTAAAAACAGAAACAAAGGATTTGCTCCTGCCTTGTTTGAGTAGAATGTGAAAGCATTGATAAGAATTATCAAGAGAGCTCTATGTGTTGGAAAACTTCTCCCAAACTTCATTGTTCTAGTTTTTATACCTCCAATTGACTCTCTCTTTTTAACCTTTAGTTGTTGTTGAGTTACTTTTTTGTCAATTAACAAGCATTTATTTTCTCTTCCACAGAATTTTCTCCCCATTGGGAAAAAGGAGAAAAGATACAAAACAAATATGCACAGTGAAAAACGAAACAAATTCCCACGTTGGCCATGTCTGAAAAGGCCCGCCTCATCTTGCGTCTTGAGTCTATCTCTTGTCCAAGTTAGGGTTGGCGGGGGGCACACTCTCTGAACACTTTTTAGACTCAATGTGATATTGCAGCCATCCATTGCCTCCATGAAGATTGAAAGTACATATTTGTTCCCCAATATACTTTTCTCTAAGGTTATTGACTTCACAAAAGTAAAATTTCTTTTAAAAAAGTTAAAATCTAGTATCCACTGAAATTTTTTCTGGGCTCCATGGCTGGTTGAAAGAAATACATTCATTAGGACAGAAATTTTCCTTTGCATTCTATAGGAATAGCTCCCAGTCTCCAATCACAAAGGCCAAACTTTTCTCAGTAACATTTGAAGATTTAATTGTAGCAAGTGTGTCTTAGAAGATGAATAAGCCATCTCCCCCAAAGAATTTCAAGTGATATTTTACTGCTAATTTTGTCTTGTTAGTCAGTCAACAAGTATTTACTAAGTACCTATGTGCTAGACATTGTGTTAAGTCCTTATATACAGAAAGTCAAAAATAATAGAAAATGATAGTTGTTTTCATACTCTAATGGGAGAGATGGCATGCAAAAGATTATGTGTAAACAAAATATATATAGCATAAATTGGATGTAGCCAGTAGCTTAAAGCTTAAAGAAGGGTCAGAAAGACTATCTTTTAGAAGTATGTCCCTCTTCCCTTCCCTTGACAGTTATTCCTTATAATGAAAATTAAAGGGGATGAATAAGTAAATCTAACTACAAAATTAAATAAGCTACTGCAATATGAAATTTTCTATATCCTAAATACCTTCTCATATCCCTTCTTTGGAGCCAATTGACCATTATCATTTTGTAGCATTCAGTTTGGGGTTTTTTTTTTAATTTACATGGGTGCAGACTTTGGTTTCCTCATTCTATTTACTTCACTTTGCCTTAGTTTATATATATATTTTTTGGCTTCTCTTTGTAATAGAAATGGCACATTTGAAGAGTAACTCTGACAACGTCTCCCCAGATGGAGAAGCCAGGAAATCTGCTTTTGGGAAAAATCATGTAATGGATGTACTTGGAGATATACTAGAACAGGTGTGGATATTTCATAACTGACTTGGGCAGGTTGACCACTTTATGAAAAAATAATTGTTTCTTAGTCTGTCTGCTGAAGAATTCACAATGACCCAGCAATCGGAACACAGTTCTATGATTTCTATGATTTAGTTTGCCTCCTTTACTAATGGTATCACATGAGAGACAATGCTGCAACACTAAACGTCTTAGACATTCTCCCCACTGAGGCCAACATTTGGACTTGGGTTGTTTTTCGGTTTTAGGTAAAGGGATTAGAGATTACAACCTTATAAATTTCAAAATGTTGGTAGGGTGAGCTTCCAGGAATCTGGGAGTCAGAGAACATGACATATTTTGTGGCTAGCTTATTATTGATGCTAATGTAGTAGGAGTGAAGGGCTTGCTATGGACCAGAAATTTAACAACTTATACTTTTTACATAGATATTTTATTATTACATTACAAAGATCAGTCTATTTTGTAAGTTTTATTTTATTTTTAAGTATTTTATTTTTTCCAGTTACATGTAAAAATGTTAACATCCATTTTAAAAAAACTTTGAGTTCCAAATTCTCTCCCACCCTTCCTCTCCCCCACTCCCTGAGATGCCAAGCAATTTGATATAGGTTATACGTGTGGGAGTCATCAGAACATATTTCCATATTAGTCATATTGTAAAAGAAAACATAGACCAAAGTGGAAAAAATGATTTTTTTAAAGTTTGCTTTCATCTACATTCAAACACTATCAGTTCTTTCTCAGGAGGTGGATAGCATTTTTCATCATAAGTCCTTAGAAATTGTCTTGCATCATAATATTTCTGAGAACAGCTAAATCATCTATAGCTGATCCTCATACAATACTGCTGAAACTGTGTATACTTTTCTCCTGGTTTTGCTCACATCACTTTGCATCAATTCACATGTTTCCAGGTTTTTCTAAAAGCATCTTGCCCATCATTTCTTATAGTGTGACAGTATCTCATCACAATCATATACCACAATTTGTTTAGCCATTTCCCAATTGATGGGCATCCCTTCAATTTCCAATTCTTTGCCACAACAAAAAGAGCAGATATAAACATTTTTGAGATATAGCTCCTTTCTGTTTTTTATCTCTTTGGGATACTGACCTAGTATTCATAAGGGTATTCGCAGTTGTATAGCCTTGGGAGGCATAGTTCCAAATTATTCTCCAACACCAACAGCCTCTTAGTGTCCTGATTTTCCATGATTCCCTCTAACATTCATCATTTTCCCTTCCTGTCATATTAGTCAATTTGATAGGTGTGAAATTGTATCTCAGATCTGTTTTAATTTGCATTTTTCTAATCAGTAGTGATTCATAACATTTCTCCTATATGATTATGGATAACTTTGATTGCTTTATCAGAAAACTACCTGTTCATTTTCTTTGACCATTTATAAATTGATGAATGACTCATATTCTTATAATTTGACTCAATTCTCTATTCGATAAAATTTGATAAACTAGATAAAAATGTATTCTCTTTATCAGAGAAATTGAATAACTTTTTTTCACAGTTACGATTACTATTTCCCTCCATCCTATTTCCTGTTTATCCTTCTCTCTCTCTCTTTTCTCCCTATCTCTCCTCAAAAGTCTTTTGCTTCTGACCACTATCTTCCCCAATGCACCCATTCTTCTATTATTACTTCTTTCCCCCTTCTCTCATCTCCTTCATCTCCAGTTTCTCTGTAGGGTAAGATAGATCCCTATACCCAATGGAGTATGTATGTTATTTTCTCTTTGAGTCAATTTTGATGAGAATAAGGTTCAAGTATTACCTGCCACCAGACCCCATCTTTCCCTCCAGTGTAAAAGCTCTTGTATGCCTCTTTTATGTGAAATAATTTATCCCATTCTCCCTCTCCCCTCCCCTTTCTCCCAAGGTATCCCTCTTTCTCAACTCTTATATATATATACATACATATATGTATTATATGTATGTATGTATGTAGGTATGTATGTATGTATTTTCATCACAGTCAGTTCTCTTTTTCACCTTTATTTTTTTTAGATCTTCCCATCGTAGTCAATTCATACCCATACCCTTTGGGGTTTTTGTGCTTCATTTTTTAAGAGGATCAATGCAATCATGAATGATGTCTTGAGTTGGATTACAATGAGTCAGAACTGAAGAAAGTAGTCAGTCTCATTCTCTCTTCCTGAGCCATCAGAGTCCAATGACAGGACGAAAGTGAAGATCACTAGCAATGGCCCAGGATGTGGTGGATGACATTGGCATCTTTGATGCTTGACCAAACTTTAAGTATTCCACAGTGCCTGCCTCAGGTGCCTTCATAGCTATTGGAACAAATCATTCTATCTATCCATTACACTGGGGAAAGTCTTCACATGGTTGGGGTAGACATCTCCCTAACTCACCAACAGGTTTGGGGGGTCTTTAGTTACCCTCAACCTGGTTTAGCCCATCTGCTGAGACAGTTTATTGGGGTGTAGCCACTGTGTATGCAATAGCTTTATGGAGCTACAGGCAAGAGTTGAGTGACAGGTGGACACTGGTAGATGAGCAGCCCTGAAAAGAGTTGAGCCATCTATCACTAGAGAAACTAGTCCTCAACAATCCACACATCCCTCTGTTTATACAAACTGCTTCTAACTGTCCTAAAAATTAGAACTTTCTATAAAGTTACAAATATTATCTTTCCATGTAGGAATACTTTAACCTTATTGAAACCCTTATGATTTCTCTTTCTCATTTACATTTTTATTCTTCTGAGTCTTCTATTTGCAAGTCAAATTTTCCATTCAGTTCTGGTCTTTTCATCCAGAATACTTGAAACTTTAATGAATTTCTATTCCCCCCCCCCAAAGGATTTACTCAGTTTTTCTGGATAGGTGATTCTTGGCTGTAAACCTAGCTCCTTTGCCTTCTGGAATATCATATTCCAAGTCCTCCAGTTCTTTAATGTAGAAGCTGTTAGATCTTGTGTAATCCTGACTATGGCTCCACAATATTCCACAATGTTTCTTTCTGGGTGCTTTCAATTTTCTCCTTCACATGGGAACTTTGGAATTTGACTATGATATTCCTGGAAGTTTTCATTTTAGGATCTCTTTCAGGAGGTATAGCACAAACACAATATTCCCGAAGTTTATAGCATCCATGAATATCCTGGTGCAATTCTAAATCGTGAAATACAACAGACTCTCTACATGGAACACAGAACCAAAACATTTATTCAGACATCAGAAAGCCAAATCCATCATAGCAACAAAAATCTATGCACAATAATAATGCAGAGAACAATGCCATCCCTAAGCCTTCCCCCTGCTAGGCTTCCCACAAACCAGTTCTATTAAACAATTCACACATAGGATCCCCTAAACAAAGTCACAAGCAATCACAAAATCACTCAGGCTAGCCAGCTGCGTCCTTCCTAGCTTTGCTTGCTCTCTAATTTCCTCTCAGCTCTGGTCTAGCTCTACCTCTTCCTGTTCCACCCATTCAGCAAACTCCTCCCACCACAGGCTCCATGTAAATCAGACTTCCATGTGACCCCAGGCAGGTCACATGGGCCTATTAATAAATAGGAAAACTCCTCCCATTTAAATTATCATTATAGGAGGTGATCTGTGGATTCTATCAATTTATATTTTACCCTTTGGTTCTAAGATATCAGGACAGTTTTCCTGAATTTCTTGAAATATGATGTTTAGACTTTTTTTTAATCATGGCTCTCAGGTACTCCAATAATACTAAAATTATTTCTCCTCATTCTATTTTCCAGGTCAATTGTTTTTCCAATGAGTTCTTTCACATTTTCTTCTATTTTTTCATTCTTTTGATTTTGTTTTATAGTTTTTTGATGTCTTATAAAGTTACTAACTTCTACTTGACAAATTCTAATTTTTAAGGAACTATTTTCTGCAATGAGCTTTTGTATTATTTTCTCAATTGGGTCCATCCTACTTTTTAACATTTCTTTTTTCTTCAGCAAATTTTTATATAGTTTTCTATGTGGGCAATTCTGCTTTTTAAAGCATTTTTCTCTTCCATGGATTTTGGTGTCTCTTTTATCATTTGTTCTATTCTCCTTTTTAAAGTTTTTA
>CM053769.1:110861310-110891642 GCA_028658325.1 Potorous gilbertii
ATCGTTTTTGAACATGAGTTGGCTAACATCACCAGATATTGACAGGTGATCCTTGGAGAAACCATTGTTCATTAGAGAGACTTCCTTTTTTGGCAAAAGGAAAAAATGAATGGTTGGCTGACAGAAGACGTAGTAGATGCAACAGCAACCAACCTAACCCCAAGACTAGGAAACTGACACTACTAAGGGATAAGAAAATACCTCCGGATGTGTGTACACATATATGTGTATTATGTATACAATGTAAATACATATTTATAAATATACATATATATGGATATATATCAATATATCAAATTTGTTTTGAGTCTTACTAGGTACTATACGTATTTATTTACTTTATCCTCTAAAGCAGATGATGTTACATTGGTTGCACTTATCTTCATATTGGTCTTCCAGTCATTCACTGAAAAGTGAAATAATTGATTATCTCATGGAATCTTATTTCTCGCGTCCTTTAGGTTTATGATTTGAGAATACATTCTGCTAATTTTCATATTTTTTTATTGAGGAGCAACTGGGCAACCATTCCTACATTTAGGTGCAAGTTATTTATATCATTTCATTGAATTGAGAGTGAGAATGACAACATTGGCACGATTCAATGACTCTATAATTGTACAAACTCATTTGTCATCAGATAATTATCTTTTCTTCTTCCTCATTCCCTCTCTCCAAAATTCTAGATGACAACCATGATAGGGAGAAGACAATGGGGTTTTGAAAGCTCTGCCACCATAGACTAAGCTTTGATTATATAAATAAACACACATCATATGCATTTTATTGCTGTTCTGAATAGCATTGGATATTTTGCCATAATTTAGTACAATTTGCATTAAGGAACACTGATATAGAAGGATAAAGTAGTAACATGGAAGCAAGATTCATTCATGTACCATAGATTCAACCCCTGCCCCTCTTTCTGACTCTTGATGTTATAACAAGGTAAAAGAGATGAACTGAAGCTATTGCTTAGGTAGAGGTTGTCATTGGGGAAAACTATACTTTTGGGATTTCAGTGGGGTAAGATATCTGAGAAAACCAGTTGACCAATAAAGGCAAAACCATTATATTCAACTTGAATTATCTACTCATTTAAACGCTCATTGACTCATTCACTAGCTTTCACCATGAAAACACAGCATCCATATAACCTTATATAGAAGCAACTTTTGTCATATTATAACATTGCTCATGTGTTTGTTGGTTTATATAACTATCAACCAACTTCATTAATTCATGTCATTCAGACTTTCATTTAAGTCAAGAATTGGGTATGCTCTGCTTGGCCCTGGAGAGCAGAAACAGACTCAATAGGGGGAAATGGTAAAAAGGACAATTTGGGATTGACATCATGGAAAACTTAGCCCAAAGTAGAATGAACTGCCTCAGCAGATGATGTTTCCTCTTGTGACAAGGGTAATATTTGCTAATATCCCTGTCATTCTTCAAAGGTAATAAAAATTAATCTTGATTATTCTAGGGAACAAAAACTTAGACCTTTGATGCAGGTTCCTTGGGACTTACTTGCAGAACTCAGTGAACTGTTAAATTACCATGGCAAACACAGAGGCAGAGTAGCTACACCCAACCAAATGCATCCTGCACACTTACAGAGGAAACTTTCCCTATGATAGTCATTTCAACTTCCTTTTGCTAACTTTTAGGCCATCTCAAAGTTTCTTGTTTCATTCTATTCCTAAACCTAAGCCAGGCCTATCCCTACAATACCCCTTGTTGGAAGCGTTAAAAAAAAAACAGGATAGAAACTTGCCAAATAGTTTCTAGCAGGATCTCATTACCCCTATATGTTGGCCCTAGAGGGTTTCTGAAGCCCTTTCCAATTCTCAGACTTAGTGGGTCTGTGGTTTTGGGCAGGGCCTCAGTATTTTGAGGAAACCACTATCATAGGCAGCTACATGGCAAGATCTATTGATCATTCCTGAAGTCAAGATCTTAGTTCAGATCTCTGACACTTACTGACTGCATGACTTTGGGTAAGTAATATAACCTATCTGTGTCTTATGGTCTTTATCTATAAAATGGAGAAAATAATAGCAACTACCTCCAAGGGTTATTGCAATGGTAGAATGAGGAATATTTGTAAAGTGCCTTGTAAACTTTAAAGTATTATACAAATTCTAGCTATTATTGTGATTCAGATCAAGTAAACAGCAAGGAACAGCACTTCTTTTCATGATTGGGCTCAAATTGATCATAACACTTGTAGTGGGTAGCTTGGTATGACTGTTGGTACATAAGATATTGTCCTTTATATAAAATGATGTTACTGCTTGTTCACCAAAATCAACCTATTTATTCTGACATTTTCCTGGTAGTGAAGATGGGATACCCTGAGCTACTGTTCCTTTTCTGACATCTCCTTCATGTCTGATGGTAGATATTTGTCTTTGGGAATCAATTGACAAACAGAATTGAGGCAGATGCTGGTAGAGCACTGGACCAGGAGTCAATAAAACCTGAGTTCAAAATCAGCCTTAGATATTTACTAGCTGTGTGACTTGGGAAAAGTCACTTAATCACTGTTTGTCTCAGTTTCCTCAACTGTAAAATAGGGTAAATAATAGCACCTATCATGCAGAGTTGGTCTGAAAATCAAATGAGGTAATTTTTTAAAGTATTTAGTGTAGTACCTGGCATATAGCAAGTGTTATATAAATGCTTGTACTGTTTTGTTCTTTCCTTCCCCACTGCCCTGCCCCAGATTAGAGAGTCATTAATTGAATGGGGCTGAGGATCATTGGTCATCTTGAATTAGACATTAACTTCTAGGTAGAGCTGGGTTTCAAGGTTCATTTAGGATTAGTCTGTCAATATCTAGCTGGGGTTAAGAATGCAGTCTGTAGCTCACAGATGGCAAAACAAATGAGCTCCTGTTAAGCTCTGTATCCTATAAGGAAAACTAAATAGCTAGTGAGAATTCTCCACCTCAGCCCCAGTTCTTACATTCATTTAACAATTCCTCTCAGCTTAAATATGCCCAGGAGATTGCAAGGAGCATTGCATGACTAAGGCAGGAATAAAACCTTGATTTTGTGTTCAGTCATTTCAGAGGCAATTGAAACTGATTTCCAGCCAAATTGGGAGTGAGCAATTTTCTTGGAGACAGCACCCACTCCTTTTTTTGCAACTGGAAGTATGTTGGGGCTCCAGCTCATAAGTTTGGTAGAATTGCTTTGTTTCAGGGACAGAGGAAGAAGAGAGGGCATGGAGTAGGAGGCAGGTCACAGAAGATTAATTCTGAGGACTGACAAGGGATTGACTATGAGGGCAGCCTTCCTCTTCCTTCTTCAATTTTTCCATAATCAAACAAGTGAAACTTTTTTAGGCAACATTGATGGCCAATTCACAGACACCAAGTAGTGGAAGAAGTGTAGGGAAGACCTATGTCTTGGTTTTCAGTCTATTCTGGGGAACATTAAATTAGTCAGAAGATGTGACTAGGTGGGAAGACCCAATAACAGTATGTCAACACAGATGCTTTCATGTGTTAGCTCCTTATCCCTCTGTCTTTACCAGAATAACTTTGCAAAACATGTTTCATTGAGCCAGGTGATAATGCTTCCCAAAATGTCTCTAATTTTCCTTTTCCCTCTTTATTCCTAATGTTAAGAGTTTATTCTATTTCCAAATAAAGTTCATCTTGGGTTACTATCTGTCACAGGGCACACAATCCTCATCATGATGATTGACGTCAGTTCCCAGGTTTGCTTTCGGTATTGATGGATGACATCAGGACTCAGAAACTTGAGACACAGTCAAGGAGCTAATACAAGACAGTACCATGGCCCAGTTTGCATTTGAAGCAGCTGATATATTGATTATTTAATTTTCAAAATACCACACCCCAATTCATTCTGGCATTTCAAAGACATAAAAATATCATCATTAACAACAACAGCAACAAATAAACAAACAGAAACGTGGGTGCCTGAAGGGAAAAGTACTTTGCTCTCCCATAAGCATGCAGAGAACTGATATCCATCCCCTCAATGAGTTCCTGATAAGGAATGGGATATACAAAGGTTATTAAGTTACAGGAGTGAGATCTCCTGCCACATATGATGGGGAAGGATTCCTTTCTTTGATAAGTCCAACAAGGCATGCTTATAATTCAAACACCCGAAATGTAACTACAGAGAAAAAATGCTCAGCATGCAGAAGAAGGAAGAGAAAATCATTGCTTAGAGTAGCATAATGAGTACGGTTTTGGATTTGAAGTTGGGCTCTTGAATCCTATTTCAGTTATGTGACACTAAATAAATCACTCACCTTCTCTGTGCCTCAATTTCCTTACCTGAAAACTTGGAATGATAATAGTATTTACCTCATAGGTTATTGTGACTACTAAATCAAACTGTATGTGTGTGTGTGCATGTGTGCGTATATATGTGTATGTATATATGTATATGTATACACATTTGTATACATTTATATATGTACATATTACTGAGCATATCTTCAAATGAAATATACTCTTGGTTGTTGCTTCTGCTGCTATTGCTGCTGCTACTGTTGTCACTCCAAATCTGACAAGAACTAGCTCTGTAACAATGTTCAGGTCACATTTAGTCCAGTTTACTCATCTAAAAATTGTAATATATTACTCAAAGATCCTATGTCACAGGCTAAAATGAAATAATGTGTTAAACCTTATTCATCCTTCAATGATCTATGTAAATTCCAAATACAGTTATTAGATTGAGAAGATTTTCAAGAAAATCAACAAGTTCTTTATGGGAGACTGAGTCATGTCCCTGAAAAACTAACAATAATAGAAGGTTTAAAAAAAAAAGCCTTTGCTCCTGTTTCATAGTAAAACTGTCTCTTACATAGCAATGTACTCAATTTGATTGTTTCAGCACAATGGATAGTTCCATTCATTTTTTTTTTTCTTCTACCCTCCCAAAACCATTTTCTGCTACCTCACTGCCCCTTGCTCAGGGTCATTCTCATGATTTACCAGTTGAAATTGTCTCCAGTAGTACTAGTGACTTTGCAGACATTTGATGTCTGCTTTGTTATATAAATATAAGTTACTATCTATTGCCCTAAGTTTCACTGTCCTGCATCCTATCCTCTCAGGGAGTATATTCAATTCTGTGAAGTCACAGTTATTTTCTAGCTAAACTACTCTAGTATAATGTGCTCAATGGATTATAGTCAGAATTAATATATTGCCCCTTCTTCATAAATACTTGGTGTTGGACTCCTAAGGGACATTAGAATAGAGTAGAAAGAACATTGGATTCAGAAACCGAAGACTTGTGTTCTTATTAAAACTCTGCTGCTTAGAGAACCATAGGGTGAGGTGTGAAGCACTTAATGTCTTTTGGCTTCAGTTTTCTCACCTGCAAAATGGAGGAAGCGTGAACTAGGTGATTTCTAGTGCCTTTTCTACTCTAAACTCTGTGATTTTAGAGTCCTGGCTCTATTATGTGCTAGTGATATGTATCTTTGGGCAACTCACTGCCCCTTCTTAGACTTTCTTTTCTTTGTTCATAAAATGAGGAATTTGGACTATATAGTACCCATGGTTTCTTTGGTTTCTATTATCATGTACATTTTTTAAAAGATTTTGAATAATGGATAACAAACACTGCTACCACATTCACCATCTGGACGACCTCCAAGCTGATCCATGTGTACAGTTTTGGTCCAACATCCTCAGTCTCTTAACATGAATCAACAACTATTTATTAAATCCAATACACTGAGCTAGGTACTAGACTTGATACAATGAGAAATAAGAAACATTTCCTGTCTTCAAGTAGTTTACAATTTGTAACAACAAATCTGCTTTTCTAAAAAGGAAAACAACTTTTGAGAGGTCAACAATCTACTTTAATCAAGCACATATATCATTCAATTAGTTCAGGGGAAAAAGTCAACACCCTGAACTTCAGAGAAAATACAGAAAAATAAAGAATAACAGATAGAGCTTCCAACTGTCTGACCATAAGCAATACATACATCACAGATCAACAGACAGCTCCAACTGTCTGACCATTACATACATTACATGCATTACATACATATATAGTTACCAGACAGAGAAACACTAACATCTGGGTTTTCAAAGCCAGAGGACTCCCTAACAGCTGGTCAGAGTCTTATCTGGCCAAACAAATACTTTCAAAGAAGAAACCCCAAAGTAAAACCTCATCTCAGATTATCTGTATACTTCTCAGAGGTGGAGGGCAGGATCCTCTGACCCAGAGCCTCAATAGAAATTAACAAAAGGTACTGAGGCCTATTAATGGATGGGGAAGATCTTTAACTCTCACACACACACACACACACACACATACTATTAATCTTAAATTACCATTACACTATCTAAGGACAGAGAAAAATCATGGTCCAAATATCTCAATAGAATGGGGAAAACATATCAGCAATCATACAGAAGGTGAATACAAACAAAAAAATACTATGAGATAATACATTTAAGGGCTACAAAAATGTGCATACTTTTTGACCCAGCAATATCACTTCTAAGACTGTATGCCAAAGAGATAAAAATTGGAAAAGGTCCCACATGTACAAAAACATTTATAGCAGCTCTCCTTGTGGTGGCCAAGAACTGGAAATTGAGGGGATGCCTATCAATTGAGTAATGGTTGAACAAGTTGTGTTATATGAATGTAATGGAATATGATTGTGCTATAAGAAATGATAAACAGGAGAACTTCAGAGAGGCCTGGCAAGACTTATATGATCTGATGCTGAGTGAAAGGAGCAGAACCAGAAGAACATCGTACACACTAACAGCCACAGTGTATGAGGACTGTTTCTGATATATTTAGTCTTTCACAATAATGCAAGGACCTAAAATATTCCCAAAGGACTTGAGGCAAAACGCCATTCACATCCAGAGAAAGAACTATAGAATCTGAACGCAGAATGAAATAGACTATTTTCTCTTGTGTTATGTTGTGTTTTGGTTTAGTTTTTTTCATGGTTTCTCCCATTCATTTTAATTCTTCTATGCAACATGACTAATGTGAAAATGTGTTTAATAAGAATGTATGTGTAGAACCCATATAAGATTGAATACCATCTCATGGAAGGGGAGGGAGAGGTAGAAAATCTAAGACTTATGGAAGTGATTGTAGAAAACTGAAAACAAATAAATTAATTTAAAAAATAAAAAGAATGTAAGGACCTTAGAGATCACCAAGGCAAATCCTTTATTTTACAGATAAGTCCACAGAAAAAAGAATCACCCAAGACTTCACAGGTAGCCAATAATAAGCCAGGTATCATGTATAAGTCCGCTGATCCCAAATACAATGTACTTTCCACCACACTATTGTACATACCACCACAGTGTTTCTAGTTCCCTTTCACAGAAGGTGGAGAGATCATATGCACCTTTCTGGAGGAATAGCCTTGGAGTTGAGCTATGTTGGATAAAGGGGTGAAAAAAAATCAACATCCTGAGATTGTGCAGATGGCACAAGGAATGGAGTGAGCAAAGACATTGACCTGGAAAGTCATGTGGTGTATCTGGAGAGTCACGAAGTCCAATCTGACTCCACATTTCCTTAAAAATTTTTGTGATTTGAGCTCTTGCAAGATAGTCCCTTACTTAACTGTGTATATTCAGAATAACTCTCTCCCTTAACTTTTCTTCTCATCTGCTTTTTCCTTGAGTCCCTTTAACAAATGGCTTCCAGTTTTCTTTCATTGGTTAGAAAAAAAAGTTTTTTTGTGTTTGATCTTTCTTCTTCCAAGACTCATTCTACTTTTGCTTTTATGTCCTTTCAGTTATAGCACCACCCACTCTCCTCTTTAATACTGGCTCCCTGGATTGGTTCATTATGCTAAATGTCATGGTTTCTTTCTTTTTTCCTCTTCTCATTTGTAATACCTTCCTGTCACTGCTGACCTTAGAAAGTGGTTGGGGGCCAGACATAGTTGAATGCCTCATGCAAATGTATGTTCCCACAGCTATGAATCCTGTGCCAAGGCCAAGTATTTTGATGGGATTGAATGGTCAGATAAATTTTTACAACTCATTCATTTAAAAGACATTAATAGATTTGATTATTTGCTTATTATATTGTCTGAATAATGCAAAAATCTAATATAATCTTGGGCTGAATTATGAAAAGTATAGCTACCAAGAATGAGGAAGTGACAGTCCAGCTATCTTCTGACCTCCTCAGACTATGATATCTGGAGTATTGTGCTCAACTATAAGTATCATAGCTTAGAAAGGACAATGAGAGAGGGAAAATTATCATAGGAAATTGAACAGGATGGCCAACAACAGCCCAAATGGTGAAAAATCCCTTTTGGGTGAGGACTGTTTGAAGGAACTTGGAATGTTTGTCTACATAAGAGACTATTCATGGGAAATATAATTGCTATCTTCAAGTACTCAAAAGTTGGCATGTGCAAGTGGAATTTAGCTGGCCTTCCTTGGCTCAGCAGGCAGAAGGAGGAGCAATGAATGGAAACTGCCAAGTGATCAAGTGAGATTTGATTTAAGGAAAAAAATGCTCAAATTTTGTACTACCAGTCAGTTAAAGAGATGTCTTGGGAAGTAGTAGTTTCACCTTTACAGATGTCTTTAAGTAGAGATTGGAAGACCACTAAACAAATTTCCCTTAGCTATAAGAGCCTCCAATTAAAATGATTTTTTATTTATCTTGTATATATTTTTATATACTTATGCATTCCTGCTGTCTTACTCAATATACCATAAGCTCCTTGAGAACAGATTTCATTTCATTTTTACATTTGTATGTCTCATGACTAGAATAATGTCTGGAACATAATAGGCACTTAATAAGGTCTTTCTGATAGTTAGCTAATGAGGATTATTTTCAAGTATGGATTATAAGGCATGGTCAATGAGTTCCCTACTCCATCCCACTCTAAATTTCTATGATTCTGTCAAAGCATAATTTGGTTGCACATAATGTTATTCAATTCATTTCATTGAAATTTTGCTGAGTTCCCGTTGTGCTCCTACTTCTATAACCATACTTCTTGAATTACCTAACTTTGGAAGTAATCATAGCTTTTTCATGGAGGATTCAATGAGAGACTAATGTTCCTGAAAGATATTTTTAACTAAAAAGAATTTCGCAAGTATAAATAGTCCTTGGTATAGTATTCGTACAACACATATTGTATTTCAGGATACATGTTTACTTAGAATCTTGAAGTTACAAGGGATAAATAGTAATAACATTGCAATCTCGAGGTTCTGAATGTAATTCTAAGGATGATGGTAATTTTTATAATGATGATGATGATATTTATGTAGCTTTTCCAGACTTTCCAATATGTGCCTGTGTGTGTACAAAATTCCATTTAACCCTCACAACAATCCTGTGAAGTAGGCACTTATTGTCTTTGTTTTACAGATAGGGAAATTAAGGCCAAGCAAGTAAAGCAACTTACTTGGGGTCACACAGCTAGTAAGTATCTGATGTAGTATTTCAACTCATGGATTCATGACTCTGATACAGCAGTCTTCCTACTCTACTCCCTTAATTCAAATGTCCCACACAAATTTAGAAATCTTTTCTAAACTAATATAAATTCAAACATGTTCCTACTTACTAATAGGTATAAATAATGAATATTGAAAGTGGAGATAAACTAAATCTCCCATACTTACTTCATGGGGGAATAAGGTGAGGCTCAAATTCAATAATGTATATAAAATGCTTGACCTTAGATATAACATCAATGCAAGATCACTTTAATGTTTGATCATAGAACTGTAAACAAGAACTACATTTCCTAATTTGCAAATATTTATTTCCAACTATGGACTTAAACTGGCAGTAGGTCTTGTGTCGTTGTAAACATTTACATTATTATTAATTACGATATTTGTTGGATGTATTATACAGTATTGTACTGATGTTATGTTTATAACCCATCCATAATACATGTGCATAATGCTCCATCAATGTAAGGCATAATAGTATATTACTCTTGTTTCTTCCTTACTTCTACATGTAAATGATACTGGATCCAGAAATAGTAAAGAGAGAGAGAGAGAGAGAGAGAGAGAGAGAGAGAGAGAGAGAGAGGAAGAGGAGGGAGAGAGAGAGAGATAGGGAGAGGGAGAGAGAGAGAAGGAGAGAGAGAGAGAAAGAGAGAGAGAGACAGGGAGAGAGACAGAGAGTATTTTCAGGTGCATAAATTGCTTACCATTCATGATCTCATTTGAAAGTCAAGATAAACCTTTGGGGTTTGTATTATAGGAATTGTTCTCCAATTTTTACAAACGAAGAACCAATGTCATTGAATGTTAAATGACTTGTCCAAGGTCACAGCATGAGACCATAATTCAGGAGACAGTATTCAAACCTAACTATCACTTTTTCCATATCTGGTACTCCTCCTCCTTTGATATCACACTGTCTCTCAGAGATGCTGTCTTTACTACACAAAATACAATCCTATAGAATTCATCAGTCATGGCACTTTTCTGCTCAAAGACCCACTGCCCTGAAGAGCGTTTGGAGGGGTTGTGGACATGGCTATAAACCAAGTAAGGTCTAAGAATCTCAGGAAGTCTATGAAGTTTCTGTGCTGGTCCTAAATCTGAGATTTCCCATCAGTAAACAAACAGTTCCCAGAAGCAGCCAGGACAAAGATCTAGTATCCAATGTGAAATTAAGAGCTCTCCAATATTGCACCTATAGGGTTTTAAATCACAGACCTTTGAGCTGGTCCAGAGTTCCTGGAAGTCTTCCAGTGTTCTAATGCAAGCCAGGCTGTTTCAGTGCTTAAAAAATTATGTTATTAACCTTGGAAGAAAATTCCAGACCATTTACAAATCTGATTTTGATCATTAACATGCACAAGTGAGAGAAAGAAAACAGTCTCCTTCCCCTGGACACTTACTTCTCATTTGCCCATGATAATCACTTGCATTTTCATACACGCATGTACACTCTGTATGCATCTCTCTAAGTGCAAAGCACAGATCTCATTAACTTAAGTAAATACTCACAAACTGCAAACAGCTTTACTAATCACCCTTTGACCAGGTCCAAATGAAGGGTGCGTAGCATCTCAGAATTCTTTACTTGGACACTGCAGAGTCATAAAATCATTGATGCATGGAACTGAAAGGGGCACTAGAGATTAGCCAGTCCTAGTTCAACCTTCTCATTTTCGTAATGAAGAAGGTGAAACCCAGAGAGGCAATGTGAAATACCACTGAAATTGAAGTCAAGAACAACTGCTTTCTAAGCTTCCTTTAATTCTTACTCATCAGGGGACCTTGGACAAGACTTTTTAGCTTCTCTGAGCCTCATTTCCACCTCTGTGAAATCAAAGAATTAGACTAGATGCCCTCTAAATGTGTTTCAAACTCTAGATTCAAAAGACAAAATGTGAATTACATCACTCAACCAGTTAGTGGTAACAACAGACCAGAAAATGGGGCTGGCTGCTAATATAACTAAAAATCTGATTTCTCCTCTAACAGAGTCAATCAATTACTCTTGTGATGCCACAGTCTGGTGTAGTCACTGTTTCTCCCTGTTTTCTTCATCACATTCCCAAAAGTAGAACAGTCATTGACCTTGGCCAGCCATTGACATACTCTAAGTATATAAGTGAAGCTGCAGAAATGAACAGCAGTCATCCTACCCTGGTGCTTCCTATGAATTACTGCAGACTGGTAGGGATGTTGCTTACTATATAACCTTGGCAGAACAAGATCAGTTGAGCTGCTGGCCCAGGGCAGTTCAGCTGTGTGTCCAGTCTATGTTTCTCTCTTAAGGACATTACTGAGGAGATTATTACTTTTTAATCAAAATCACAAAAATCTCAGAGTTGAAGGAAACTCAGGGAATATCTGTTCCAACCCAGACCTGTGTAGGAATTCCTTTTACTAGAAATCTCTAATAAGAAGGAACCCAGCACCACCTTCAGAAATAGTCTGTTTTCCTTTTGTCAGAAGGTTTTGCTTTTCTTACAAAGTGGAATCTATTTCCTTACAACTTACATCTTTAGCTCCTAGTCCTAATATCTGGGATCTAATGGGATAAAACTGAAATATTTTCCCATGAAATACTTTCACATACTTAACTGGAGTTGTAATGACAGCCAGTCATTCACTTCCAGGATTCACATTCTCCAGGATAGATATTCCTAGTTCCTTTAACCGCACACTATATAGAATAACCTCAAGATCCTTTAGTACCCTCATCATTTTGTGGTCCAGTATATCATTGGAACTGGAAGGGTGTGATTTAACACTCCACGGTCTACAAATATCATTTAGGATTGTTTCAAGCAAGGAAGTCGTTACAGATATTGGATATACTCCAATTTGTTAAATGATATAGAAAGATAGAGGTTGTGCACATGGGATAGGGCCATTCTTACTGCTTATAAAAAGTGGTATAGAGGGCAATTCCAAGGACATTTAAAACCATAAAAATAGGTAGGCTATTAATGTTTTAAGAGTGAGAGATAAGAGATGAAAGCCTATATATTGAACTGATAGTCACAAAATATTTTCTAAACCTAGAGGAAAACCTCCAGTAAATTGAGTGGATCTTCTTCCAAGCTTAAGTGTATTGATGATCTGATTTTTTAAATTTAATTTTCAAAATTATTTTAATATTTTAAAAGTATTTAGTTTTATTTTTCTGAGTCACAAGATTATAACTGCAGGCAAAGATGCTTTCATGATAGCATCACCCTTTCCAAAAACTCCAACAGCTCCCCATCCTTCCCAGCAAAAATTTCAAACTCCTTAGATTGACATTCTAAGCTCTTCATGTTCTGGGTCTGATTCACCTGTTTGATGATTGATTAAGGGATTTCTGAAATCTGCTTTAGCTGAATATTTTAATGTTTTTATTTGACTCCCCTTGTAAAAAATCCTGTAAGGATAGAAAACATATATGAGGATCTCTTTTCTTTATAAATAAGAGAGTTGAATCCCAGAGACTTAGATCTAGAGAGTAAGCCCATATCTAAAGAATGTAGTAGAAAGGAGCACTGGCTCTAAAGTCAGAGGAGTTGCTTTCTAACTAATGCTTACAACCTTCATGATCTTAAATAAATGCATAAACTTCCTGGGTCTCCGTTTTCTCATTTGTGTGGAAAAAAGGTTTCTAGATGAATTCTAGATATATAATGAGACCTCTTCCAGCTCTAAATCCATGCTCCTCTGATCCTATGACATAGCAGGAAGACAGATTTTAGCTCTAAAGACAAAATTCCTAATCAATTGAGATGACTGACAATGGGAAAGTCTACTTTAAGAGACTATGAACTCTGCATCATTTGAGGTATTCTGACTGAGAATTTCTGACCATCTCCAGAGTATGTCCTAAATAGGAGTCTGGTTCAAGTACAAGTTAAATTAGGTGACAGCTGAGTTCCCAACTAACTGTGTGTTCATAGTTTTTCAAGGAAATAAAGTGACTTGTCTAGGAGCACCAGCTTGTTAGTACAAAGTTAGTATTTGTCAGTTTTCTAAGTCCAGAATATCTACCCCAAATGAAGCCTAAATATCCTTGCTTGATACTGCTTCCCATATGTTTGCTGAACTCTCAACTAGTGATTCCAGTGATAGAGATGAAAGGGAAGGGACCTTTACACTCATTAGAATAGTGCTATTTTTTTTTCTGGACCACTGCTGAACATGGCACCAAGATGTAGCTTTGAACCTCAACTTGAAAATAATTTGATGTCAGAAAATTTTGGTTCAAAATCCTGGCTCTGCTATTTAGTATCTACATGACCTTGATCAAGTCAATTCACTTGTCCAGTAGCAGTTTCCTTGCTTGTAGGATAGGGGTAGGGGTGGTTAATGCTATATGGCCTTTGAGGTTCCCCTTTAGATCTATGATTTTACAATTAAAATTCAAGTCCTCTGACTGCAACCTATCTTAAGACTTAAAGAAAGAAAGGTACTTGTCCAAAGTCAAGGTCACACCCAGGAATTAATGACAGAGCTCTGTATAAATGTATATTTCTTGACACCTTAATTCTATGAATAGATATCCACTAAGGTGCTTCTTAGCTCTAAATTTAACTACACCTAATCTACTACAGGGAAATGGGGGGCCAGGAAAGGGCTTACTGTACAAAATATTTCTTTGGTCTCTAGTGGCTTCTAGGAGAGATAAATTAATGGAAGATGGGAGAGCCAGGAAAGTCTGGAAAGGTGACAGTCAATGTATAAAAATGATAAGGTTTTTCTAGTCACTGGATCATAGACTTAATGCTAAAAAGGGACATCAGAAATCATCTGGCATAACTCCCTTTCTACAGCTGAGGAAACTGAGGCCAAGAGAGGGGAAGCAATTTGCTTAAGATCATCCAGGTTGCCTTTGGTAAAAACAAGATTTCAACCCCTCTTCTTTCTCCAAATCCACAGAACTGTCCATTACAACACACCACTTTTCATTGCAGTCTGTTCTGGGAAGATTAATATCAGACCAAGGCAAGCTGTTAGTAATTTTTGAAGAATGAAGTTCTAATCTGAAGCTGCTAAAACAGATAAGGCAATGAACCTCAGAGCAGTCAAGATGAAGTGAAAATACATTTGGATTCCATGGCTATGACTCCAAATGTTGAAATCAGTCCAGGTGATACACACAGACAAACAACAACTACTAATTGCCTCTCAATGGAGAAGTGGGATGGGGATACCAGAAGGACTGATAAAAAATACTGGATCTTCCTGATGGCATTTGGTGACACATAGAGCAGGCTCCATTATAGGTAAAGAAAGAAGAAGACCATATTGGTTCTTTGGGACCAAAAGTCCTTGACAACCCATGCTGTATTTCCAATGTAGACAAAAAAGCCAAGGAATTTGATTCTGTTCAAAGTTTTGCAACTCGGTTTTGGACTTCTCTTGACAAAGATACTGGAGTGGCTTGCCATTTCCTTTTCCAGGTTATTTTACAGATGAGAAACTGAGGTAAGTAGGGTTAAAAGGACTTAACCAGAGTCACACAGCTGGTATGTGTCTGAGGCAGGATTTGAACTCAGGAAGATGAGTCTTCTTGATTCCAAACTCAGTGCCCTATCCACTACACCATCTAACTACCTAAGGAGGTTGACAGAAGCTAACATTTTCAGATACATTAAAGTTTCCAAAGCAATATATAATATTGTGAAGCACATGAAAATATATCCTTGACAGAATAGACAGGTGAGAACAATTTATTCTGATGACTATAAAGGTGGCTGAAGCAAGCTCTGTGGGATGCTGTGGAGCACTTAGAGTTTGGTCACACATTGAAGACACCAAGGTCATCCATTGTATCCTGGGCTATCGACTTTGATGATTCTGAATCAAAGAATGAAGCTAACAACTTTGTGTAGCTTTGCCTTACTTAAATCCAGTTCTCTCAAAAATCAAGACATCACCCAAAGGATGAATGACAACTATGTCTATATCCATATCTATAGATATAGCTATATCTATGTCTCTCTATCTATCCAAGTGTACGACAATAAACAGACTGTCTCATTGCTAGAAGGGGTCCTCTTTTGTTTGTTATCTCAGTCATCTGATCTGTAACCATTAGAATTTTTCTCGGGTGTCATGTCAAAACTCTCAGGTGTGCATCATCATTGGAGGCGCCCTACATCTGATAATTATTTTTTTACAGAAAATATCTAGAGAAATGTATAGGAAAAGACAGTGGTTTTGCTGAATTTGAGGTAATTACCCTTTCAAATGTTTTTATACCTCTGTAGCATTTATATTTTTGAGGTTGTTTAAGCTTAAAACTGAACTAAGACTTTGGGAACACGGTGTTTATATGTATGTGCATAAATATAAATAAATCCATGTCTGTGTTTGCTTGTGTCTGTACTTTAATCTTTTTCAAAGGTCCTAGAGGTTATATGCTGTTATCACTCCCATTTTAAAAACAAGAGAGACAGAAGTTAAGTGATTTAACTAGGATCCCCTGTCTAGTCAACATCTGAGGAAAGATAAACTCAGGTCTTCCTGACTCCAGGCTAAATGATCTTCATTTTGGTATATCTGCTTACTATCAATGGAAACCCTTCTAGTCTAAGTCCAAGGTATCATCCTTGTCCTTGTGGAAAGGCAAAAAGTTCTAGATTCTTGGGACCTAGATTTCAGTCCTATTAGCTGTATGACCTTGGGAAAGTTATTTTAAGCTTTTTAACAGAGCTGTGCATAAGGCAAATTTATCAGAGGTTTTTCCATGGGCAATAACCTTTCAAGGGGGCTCACAGCATGTTTACTGCTTCATCACGTAGAAAGCATGAGTTTCCTTAACAATCAATCAATAAGCACTTTTAACTATCTACTTTGTGCTGGAGGCTAGAGATATGGCAATGAAAGTGAAATAGCCCTTCCCCTCCATCCTCCAGAAATTTACATTCAAACTGCAGAGGGGGGAGACACATGTATGGAGAAAACATGCAAAATAAAGACATGGTGTTAGAGTGGGGAGGGTGAAAATCATAAGCAAGTAGAAGGGAAAGAATCAGGAAGACTTTATATAGAAGGTGATGTTTAATCTGAGCTTTGAAGTTCAACATAGGATTCTCAGACATGGAGGTGAGGAGAGATCACATTCTAGTCATGGGGCACACAGCCAGTGAAAAGGGACAGAGATGGGAGATGAGGGGATGTATATGAAGAAAATCAAGAAAACCTGTAAGTCATGAAAGGTAAGTCTAGAAAGGTAGATTGAAATTGGATTGTGAAGAGTTCAGCAATAAAAATGAGCTAAAATGAGAAGCTATCAGATGGCCCCTCCCTCTCTCACTGAGATCTTTGTAGACCAATCCCTACCCCCACCAAAACTCAGCCTCAAGGTCTCTTTTACTCTCATACTTTGGAACCTAATGGCCAAGATTTCTTCACTTGGCTTCCCACATCTAAGCTGCCCTCCTTGGTCTCTACCCCCGCTCTACACCTCCCCAGAAATATCTTGAGATATATCTTTAATTTTACTCCAGAAACCTAAAGAAAATCCTGCTAGGAGTCAGTTTCTCTGCAGGCTTAGGGGTCAGATTGTTTTCAGGGTGAAAGGTCGGTCCACAGTACTAACCAGAACACATAAAGAAGGGGTCTAAAATGTTTACTTTAATCATACTGTTCTCTCTAATCACCACATTGACTAGCTACATACCTACAGTCCTGCTTCTAAAGATCCACTCCAGTCCTCTGTTCTGTTGGGTATGACACCCTCTTTGCTGACCCAATCATGGGTACTGCAAAGGCTCTGGGCTTCAGACAACCTGAGTTAAAATTCTACCCCTGAGGATTACTACCAAGGTGACCTTGGGTAAGTCACTGAAACTTCCCAGGTCTCCCTTTCTTAATTGGGCTAGATTGTCTCAGATGTCATTTTCAATCATAACTCTATGATGACTTTGACATGATGTAATGAATAGATTGTTGAACTTGGGTGTAAGAAGACATGGGTTTAAGTCTTTTCTCAGATAGTCACTGTTTGACTCAGGTTTACCTCTAAAAGACCTTTTCCCTTCTGTAAAATCATAACAGCACCTACCTCACAGAGATATTCTAAGGATCAAAGTAAGGTAACATAAATAAAGGACTATCTAAATATCAGTTGTTTTATGATTTTTTGGAGATCTGAAAGTGTTCCTTTTCATTTATTTTTTATTTTATAGAATAAAACAAGCATTTCCATAACATAGTAGGTGATTGTACATGACTTTATCCACAATGCACAACTTCCTGTTCCTTCAAAATATCATGTAAATTTATTTTCTTTTTTCTCTCTCACCCCCGCAGAGGGTTACCATTGGACAAAAATAAATGTACACACACACATATATACATACATACATATATACACATATGTATAAAATTATTCTATATATTTCTATTTATGAGTTCTTTTTTTTGGATGCAGTCTTTTTTCATATTTCCTTTGGGGTTAGTTGGGTTTTTATGATGGGCAAAATAACATTTGTTCAGTCATACTATTTACAATATTAAGAATGTTCTGCACCTCCTTTCTCCCCACATATGACTGCCATCCATGCATTTCCCACAGGTGGCATTTAGAGATATCACACCTCTACATAACCTTCTGGAACTTTGCCTTAGTAGGGAACTGGCATGAGAATAATTGGTGCTTAGAGCACTGGCCCTGTACCAGTCTTTCCTTGGCATCATCAATGGCCCCTCCCCCCGGGGTCTAAGGCTCTGGTCACTCTCCTGATTCCTTGTCTTGAAGAAGACTGATAAACTCAACTGTGCCATACTATGGACTGAATGTGTTCCAAGAATATATTCTCCCTTCCAGGATGTTTTACATAGAAAAGAAGATGTCAGGGAGGGCAATATTCAATCCACAGTAATAAACCTCTAATAATACAATTCAAGACTGTGTCAGCTTGGTGGGGAGTTTCTCAAATCACATCTTACTTTTCTTGAATATCTATTCACTTCCAGTTTTATTCTCTAAATCTAGCAGAGATCCTAGGAGTCAAGTTATCTAGCTTTCCCGTTATACAGTTGAGGAAACTGAGCTCAGCAACACTGAGAGACTTACCCGAGGTCATGCAGGTTGGAAATGGTGCATAGGAGATTTGAACTGGGTTGCCTTGAATGTTAGTTCAACACTCATTCCATTGCAAAATATTTGGCAGAGTGTAGAGAAAAATTAATAAGACTTTTATTTTAATCATCTCTTAAAGTTCACAAAAATCCCTCCTTTCCTCCCTGTTTCCAGAACCAAATATAAAATCTTTCTGTTTGATCTTCAAAACCCTTCCCAAAGTGGCCACTTGCTACTTTTCCTGTCTTGTTCCACCCTACTTTTACAGTCCATTTGAGAGTTTTCACGAGAAGCTCATATTTGAACTCTGAGGAGAAAAAGCAAGGACTCTGAATTCAGTGGCCTAGAATTCTCTTCCTCCCCATCTCTGCCTCCTGGCAGCCCTGGCCACCTTCAAGTATCCACTAAAATCCTTTCTCCTTTGATATGTCTTTCCCTATGCTTCCTTAATGCCAGCTCCTTCTTTTCAATAATTATCTCCGATTTATACTGCTGGTATCTTATTTATACATTGTTGATTGCATATTCTCTCCCCTACAGAATATGAGCTCCCTGAGGGCAAAGAATGTTTTTGTCTCTCTTTGTATCCTCAGTGTTTAGCACAGTGCCTGGCCCATTGTGGGAGATTAGTAAATGTTAGATGATTTGTACATTTGACGTTAACCACACAAGGCAGGTTACATGAATATCATTAACCTCATTTGTTAGCAAACTGAGTATCAGAATGTTCAAGTGACTTATGTAGGGTCATGCAGATAGGATTTGAGCTGAAGAAGTAGTTTGGGGAGCTTTTTCTGTAGGAACTGGGAATCTCTTGATATTGTTTTAAGTGCTTACAAAAGAATTTTTCAAAACATAGAAGATAGACAGTCAAGGAAGAAGGAAGGAATGGTATAAAGTGTCGATGAATTGACCGCCTTAGAATTTCTGGTGCTGTAGTGGTAAAAGGGCAAGAATTTGAGTCACATGAGATGAGTTCAAATTCTTCTGCCACTTGCCATTCTGTGGTCATGATGATTCCACAATCACAAAGCTCTTTTAATTTTTAAATTAGTGACATATTTTTCAACTTAAAAAAATTGTGAACTCCATAATCTCTTCCTCCTGCCTCCCTTTGACTCCTTGAGAAGCCAAGCAATATATTAATTATACATATGAATTCACATAAAACATTTTCATACTAACTGTGTTGTGAAAAAATTTCTATAAATATTTATCACGCACCTACTATGTGACAGAAACTACATGATACCTTTGTATCATGTAAATGAACCATCCTGAAGGTGCTCCCTTGTTCTCATCTGTGAAATGGGAATAATGTGCAGCATATATCTCTCAGGTTTGATGTAAATATCAAAGGACATAAATGCAAGCACTTCAATTTGAAAGTTTAAAAAGATCAGGACTAAATCTATGACTTCATTGATCCAGGGAACTCCAGGATAAGGAAAAATCACTCTGCCAAAGGAGCTTAGCATTCTCTCCAACCCCAAGTCTTGAAGAATTGAGCAGAAGAGTGAGAGAGGTTGACTTCTTCAGGATCACAGAGCCAGGATGTATCAGAGGCAAGTCATGAATCCAAGATATTCCTGGTGGAGGGTCCAACTTTCTATTTACCACACTAAATTACAGCTCTGTATAAATGTCAGTAAGCAATTGATGAACATTCTATCCATTTATCCCTGTCTATCTCTTTATCATTAGGTGGTATCAGGTCACATGGAAGCCTGAGTCACATGGAGTCCATGGTGGGAAGAATTTGCTGAATGAGTGGAACAGGAAGAGACAGAGCTGCAGCAGAGCTGAGAGAAGATTAGTCTGTCTAGTCAGAGCTAGGAAGAATGTGGGCAAGCAGTCAGCTGACTAGTGTGAGTGAAAAAGCACATTTGTGATTTTGTTTAAGGGAGCCTGCTTGTGATTTGTTTATGGAGCTGGTTTGTGGGAAGCCTAGCAGGGAGAAGGTTTGGGAATGATGTACTCTGTGTAGTTATTGTGTATATATTTTTGTTACTGTGGTATTATCTCATTTTCTGGTGTCTGAATAAATGTTTTGCTTCTGTCTTCCATGTGGAGAGTCTTGCATCACAATGAGTTCTCCATCATTGGCCATATTCAGACAGAGGCTGGATGATGATACAGTAAAGATGTTGCACAAAGGACACTTTTCATGATTATGAATATAAACCAAATGAAATGTTGGAAGGAATGTTATATCAGAATTTGGAAAAAAATGGGTTAGTGTCCTGGCTCTTTACCCTGGCAGCCATATGGCTTCAGGTAAATCACTTCCCCTCTGTGGTTCATAGTCATCTCATGTATAATCATGCTAGTTAGTGTATCTATGGTACTTTAAGGTTTGCAAAAAGCTTTACAAACATTAGCTCATTTATTCCCCACAATAAACCTATGAGGTAGGTGTTATTATTTTCTCATTCTAGAGATGAGGAAACTTAGCTCAAAATAGTTTTTTTGTGCTTTGCCCAAGATTTTGAGGAAGGATTCAAACTCAAGTCATCTTGATGTCCTCTCACTGCCCAGTGAAGTACCTGGCTATCTCTATAAAATGATGGAGGTGGGTCAAATGACTTCTAAGGCCCCTTCTACCTTTAACATCCCAATACTTCTAAAGTCCCTTCAAACAGTAAAGACAAACACAACCTGCAATATCCCTTGAGCAACTAACTTAAAGAAGTCTACTCATTGAACGAGTATATCTCACTCAAAGTGAGAATGCTACAAGACCATAGCTTGAAATGGCCAAGGTCTCATAATGCATCCTAGGCCATCTCCAGCCATACTGATGAATATCAGGCCATTGGACCCAGATGGCTCAGGAGAAGAAAGTGAGGTTGGTGACCTTGCACAGCCCTCCCTCACTTAAAATCAACTGCAAGTCATGGCATCATCTTGATGTCATGGTCCTCTTCAAGAATGAAGGAAAAAAACAACTTCTATGAATATGACTTTCAAATATCTAAGGTCGAAAAATATTATTTCAACCCTTTAAGAGATACCTCCATTTTTTAGCCTCCTTCAAATAAATCTTGCCTTTAATGTCAACTAGAGGCTTAAATTGGAGAATGTAAACTCCTTATGGACAGGGACTGATTTAATGTCTCTCTTATATCCAACCTAGTTGTTCATCCAGGACCAAAGGAGTTACATTGTAGTCAGTCAGAGGAAGGAGGAGTCGGAGGTGGGGTAGTTGGAGAGGACCTCCCAGAATCAAAAACTTTGAGAGCTGGAAGGGAGCTCAGAGACCCTCTAGTTGAACTCATATATAAAAGGAATCCTCACTAAAACACATCTAACAAATAATCATCCAGTGTCTTATGGAAGACCTCTACAGATAGAGAGCACACTACTTGAATAAAAATGAAAGAGACTTGAAGGAAGAGGTAGAATTTGGAACACACCAGAAACAATAGGTAGGATTTTAATTGGTGATATTGCTTCTTTTTCTTTACCTCTTTTAAATGATTAATTTCATAATTAAATTATTAAATTACTTAAATATTTACATCGTTCACCATTAAGCAATTTAAATAATTAAAGTCTTAAATGATTCAACAAGCATGCTTAATGGTGCTAGCAACCATGTTAGGCACTGGAGATAAAAAGATAAAAATGAAATGATTCTACCCTCAAGTAGTGTATATTTTCCTGAGAAAAGGTGTTAAGAACATGCAAATAGATAAGTAAATATAAGGTAAGGTATATAGGGAAGGTACATATAAGGTAAATAGGAAGTGATTTGGAGGCAAAGGCACAAGCAACTGGGGACATCAGCATGGACACTATGTAGGAGATGATTGACCTGCCGGAATTTGCCAGTGGGTTCAGATTCCACAAGGAAAGAGAGACACCTAGAAATACTGGCCACCACAATGGTTTATAAGCCTTGTAGGGGAAATACAGGAGTAGGAATTACTGGGCAAACCAGTCTTGTAGCGCAGAAGGGCACACACACAAGCACACAAACAATAATAGTACTCAAGAAGAGTGAATGGAGTGATGATTCACACAGAAGAACTGAGAGCTCTCATCTACACCTATCAGCACTATCAGCATTGGGCTTTCCCAATGGTGAGCAGCCATGTGCCTTTGGATCCCAGACACTTTATTTCCTTCCAGGGGCTTATCAGGAAAGGGGCAATCTCAGAGGTCTCTGATGGTGGCAGTAGAGGTTATCAAATGATGCCAGTGTTCCCACTGGGCCCCTTAGCACTTAGGGTGATAGCCCAGACCATTAGTCTGAGGCTTACTCTCTGTTCAAATAAAACTTGTTCCCTGATCAGTGATACATATTTGAGAATGGAAGGAAGTTACATTTTCTAGGAGTTACAACGTATTCTCATCCTCTCTTATAACCCTCTCATGACTTCTCATTTCATCTCCCTTCCCTGATACTGCATCATCTTCTAACCAATTAACTCACTTTCCCATTCCAATTTTTCTCTTTCCCTCCCTGAAATCCTCCTTAGCTCTTCCATTTATTTCTCTATACTTACCCCTCACAAAAAATGGATTGTATAATTCCTTACCTTTTGGAAGACTAATGATAGATACTTGGTGACAAAATGACTATACTGAAAATTCCTTGAATGGACTTCCAAGAAATCCATTTCTAACCCAGAAGTGATCCATTATCAGAGAGTCCTTCTCCCCTTTCCCACTGCACTCTTTCCTTGATGAATGGGCTGGTGAGCCAGGCCATTTACAAGATGAGAAACTTGCCAGCTCTCAGCTTAATGTAGCTGTCAAAAGCCCTATCGTCATTCATAATATTCTGTGAGTTTCAAGGGTCGAAATGGACTTTGAAAATTTTAATGGGTAGGTCATTATGGTAATAGGAGAGATCTTCCAATCAATAAGCCTAATTAGCAAGATGAGTAAACTCCTAACAAGGGACTAGTTTTGACCACAAATTTGTGCTTTTGGTCATTTCAGCAGGACTGGATTAAGAATATCAGAAAGACAGAGTCTGGGTCTGAGGCAGCACAAAAAAGGGTGTAGGGAGTCATCCTCATCAGTACTTATTGACTTTTTGGTGGTGCCAGGAATGTTGTAGGTATGTTAACTCCACCCACCCTATGTCTTTGCAGCACAGGCTAGCGGAGTGGGCAACATCCACAATCTTCCACTTGCTACCTGAATGACATTGAAGAAGTCAACTCTCCTCCCTCCCTCCCCTCCCAGGCTGTATTTTTCTAACCTACAAAATGGGAAAGAAATTGGACTTAGTGTTGGGCCTTCGAAATTTCTGTTTGATCTGGTGGTGTCCCTGTGCTATTGTTCAAGGTAGCATGCTATGTAGTACAGAGACGACTTGACTTGGAGTCAACTTTTTAAATTTGACTAATTACCAAGTTTAAGTCAATTCACTTCATCATCCTAAAAGAGACTGGGAGTTCCTTCAGAGTAAGGACTGTCCACTGTCTTTCTTTGTACTTTCAGGGTTTAACATTGCATGTGGTGCTTAGAGGATCTTAATAAATGTTACTTGACCAATTAATAAGCCTGATTTATGAATTCACTGGTATAGCAAATTCGAGGGTAATTTCAATCCTGTCTTCTGCTGAAGATCTTTCTCCATTCCCCATTCTTCACAAGTGATATTTTCTTCCTTCCTTTTACAATATTATGTTATATAGCATTAATATAGCATAACATAATATTATATTATATGATGCAATATATGATGTAGCATAGAATAGTCTGATATGATATATGATGTAATATGATACATAACATGATGTAATATGATACATAACAATAGAATATATGTTGTAATATAATAGAATATAATGTGCAATACAATATAATACAACATAGCATATAATATAACATAGGATAATATCACATAGCAGAAGATATATTCATAATGTGGTCCATCTAATAAGGGTGTTGGTAGTTCAATGGAACAGTTGTAGACATGAATATTGTTCTTAGTGTAAAATGTCCCACAGCCTCAATTGTCTAGAGCCCACCTACAGGCTCAGAACACAACCTGCTTCTGAGTGCAATGTATACACATTAAGAAGGAGGGAGTTATTTCTTTCTTTCTCATTCTAGAGATCTGTTGCCAGTGACTTCCAGCTGCTGAAAAGATGGCAAGAGTCCAAGGCTGGGTTCATGATATCAACTCAATTAATTGCACCAGCCAAAAACGCTATAATATGGAGCAAGTGACTTCCATTCTCAGGAATCCATTCCTTCCCCTTTTAAATAAGCAGGTTGTCTTCACAGATCACTAACGTCTCTTTTAATTCTGGCTTTGACTTTCCATTGTTTCCATTTATGTGTAATCCTAAGGTTACTTGAGTTCATTGACTTGGTTGTTTGGTTTCCCTGATAGCATTGTGTTGTTCCCTTGGTTACAAGTCAAAGGATGCAGAAAGACACAAAAAAGTGAGAAAAGAAGAGGAAAGAGAGAAGGCAGGTTGTGAAGAGCAGATTCTAAGGGGGAGGAGGGGATGCCAAAGGTTTTAACAATGTGACCTCAATCTAGGTTTAAACTCTACCTCCAATTGTTCACCCTGAGTTCTCTTTGCAATCAGACATATCCAATCCCTGGAATTTTTTCATTCCATTTTCCTGCCTACCTCCAGTGAAATTTCAGGAAGCCTTCAAGATGCTACCGAAGGACCACCTCCTCCAGAAGCCTTCCTAGATCTGCCCATCCAGATGTCATCTCCTCTCTCTCTCTCTCTCTCTCTCTCTCTCTCTCTCTCTCTCTCTCTCTCTCTCTTTCTCTCTCTCCTCTTAACTCTTTCAATATTTTTGCTGGGGTTTTCTTGTTGTTTTTACATTATATGTTTTATCCAGTAGATCTCTCCTCTTCAGAGAGATCCTTACAAAGAAGAAAAAATACCAAAACTAAGCAAATTATTGTCCAATTGCAATCTTATAGGCAGAGTTATATATCCACAGACCCTCATTTCTGCAAATGAAGGAGGAAGGTGTCTTCCTACAGCTCTTCTTGGCTATTAAAATTACATTTTTCACTTCTTTTCTCATCTTTTTGTTAATTATTACTTTGTCTGGTGTCTTTCTGAGGAGATAATTTGAAACTGGATCTAATCATAAACTCTTCTCCATCTACCATCCTCCAAATTTCCTCCTACTGATGTTTAAAGATGGATGATAAGATGATGGCAGATTCAGGTGGGGAAGGGGTGATGAGACAGCATGCCGCAACAGAGGGATCACTCTTGCAACCTAAATATTCCCCTCATGATAACTGGTTTCAATTCCTAAACTTGCTTTTTAAGCCTTTGAGTTTCTTCTCACATCCCATTTAGGTGATAGAAAAATGTGGCGTTTTCATATTCTATCTCATGAGGCCCCCACGGAATAGACAAAAGACTTGCGGGGCCAAGAGTTCAGAGGGAGCCAGACAGTTTCTTTATGTATGCATCTAACTCCTTTATACTTTAACTTTGAGGCCATTTACCTCAGGAACTTTGGGGACTCAAAGGAATAGTGCACTCCTGGAAATATGGGGATTGGTTAGTAACTACTTTTCTTGCTACAGATTCTCAGCAAATATCCTTTTATAAAAGTAAATTGATGTCAACTGACTGATTAATATTGAGAAACATATCAAATAGGGGCTTGTAAATGATAGCACTAGAAACCTCATCCTCTCAGGGTTGACCCTAAAACATTGAGGGGAACAATAGTCATTCCTATTCTAGTACGAGTTAGTAGAGTGACCCCCAGATAAGGGACTATATCTAGAAGCAGGTTTGTAATGCTTAAAGCATTATTTAGTTTCTAACTAATATTTCATTGTGCCTTCAGAGGCTCATCTGTTTAAAAAAGAAAGAAAAGAAAAACATATTTTGAGCCTTTACTCAATACTGACCCTAATTGCCAGGCATTATTCATAGGAGGCAAGGTTCCTATCCTTGAGCAATTTCAACATTAGCACCTTAATGAAATGTTCATTCAGTCCTTGTCTGTACAACAAGAGAAGTAAGTACATTGGAAATATATGAATGGATGGCTGTATTCCTTACCTTGCATCTGGCCACTTGCCTTCTTGTAGACAGAATTACATGGTAACTCAACTGTTAGGAAACTAACAGTTCTATTCTTGGCCTGTAGAACTGCTGTGGTAGTATTAAAGTGTGATCTAGAGAATTGCTTTTCTTGTTAATTTTTTTCATCAATGATTTGGATAAAACACTGAATGCAGACTTTTCAAATTGTTGCTGACACTAAGCAGAAAGCCTGGCTAAGTCAAATGGAATATAGTCAGAATTCAACAATATTCCAGCAGGCTAGAATAGTGATAGAGCTAATTGAACAGAGATAAATGTGAAGTCTCAAACTCAGGGTCAAAAACAACTTCATAAGTACAAGATAGTGAAAGCATGTGACATAGTCGTTTAGCTTTAAAAAAAAAAAGAAGATCTGAGTGTATTAGTGGACCACAATCTCAATGAGTCAATAGTTGATATAATAGAAAAGAAAACTGATTTCATCTATAAATCAGCATAAAAAGTCCCATAGCTTCCAGGACTGGGGGAGTGGTTGTCTCACTATACTCTGACATCTTTAGATCATGTCTGGAAGACTGTGTGCATTCTGCTTGCTTCATTTTCAGACAGACACCAAGTATATAACAGAGAGTGTACCAAAGTAGGCAATTTGAATGGTGATCAGGTCTGACCTCATCCCAATAAAGATTAGTTGAAATTTACCCTAGAAAAGAGAAGTGTCAGTAAAAATAACAGCAGGTAGCATTTGTTAAGATGCTTTGTTTTGCAAAGCACTTTACAGGCATCGTCTCATTTGATTCTCATAACAATCCTGTAAGGTAGGTCCTATTATTTTCCCAATTTACATCTTGCTAAGGTAAGAGGCTAAGTGTCTTCTCAAAGTCACAGAGCCCATAAGTGTCTGAGGCAGGTTTTGAGTTCAAATGTTCCTGATTGCAGATCCAGAGCTTAGCCTGTGAATAAGGAGCCTTGGGTGTGACCTTTTGACTGAATCTGAATTTTATAAAACACTGTAAAATTTGGAATCAGTCAAAAGGCCGCACTTAAGCCTCTAGAAAGCTACGTCTCCTGAAGGCTGCAGGTTCCTTACTCCTGCTCTGGCATCATGGTTCTTAGGTTTGGATCCTGCGAGCTTTCATTTTATTTTGATCATTGCTTTTCAATATATTATATTTCCTTCCCAATTTTGTGCATTGTGCCTTTCTCAGTAACCTGAGAAAGAGTCCATAGACATCTCCAACTGATCACATTAAGAAACCCAGTTCTAGTACAGGTGGATGCCTTCACAGACTGGAAAAGCTTTCCAACTTTCTAATGTTTGGTTCTGATGATATCTTTCATCTTCCCCAGATGTTTGTATGTTGTGCAGATACACTCCCAGCTAAAGGTGAAGAAGGTTGGGTAACTACTTCTGTCATTGCTGTTGCCAGGACAATCCACTGTGTCTCCTTTTTTTCCTCCCTAATTGGAAAGGTTCCTCACTCATGAGTCTTAGTGCCATTTTCTCTTTGTCCTCCTGAGAGGTAAGGCAATCATTGTTTCCAGTTCACACTCTGCCTGCCTGACTGAATCTCTCCCTGGAAATCATGCCAGTTGGGTGCCGTTGTGAAAACTTGTTTACAAATCCAATCACTGCCTGCAATGTGAACTTGGCAGCATCTGACACCTGGCACCCCCCCCCCCATTCCCTTGGCCCTGGCCAGACTGGAGCAGAGAAGCTTCTGAGATTCATTTCTGTTGATGGAACTGTGGATGGGGAAGAGGGGAGAGTTAATTTCTAGGGTTTTATAACAGGGTTTGGCAAGGGGCAAAAGAAATCAAAGGCTGTAAGAGGCAGTGCCAACAAGATGGTTTCAGCTGGAAAGTACTGAAGAGAGCTTTGGAACAGGAGAATACTTTGCATTTCTATAGAATCCTCAGCTTTATTATAGAATATTTCCTTCACACAGCAGGTGATTTGGGAAAATTTGAAATTTGTCTTCTGCTTCAATGACTCATGAGATCAATGGTCTAGAGACAGAAGGGACCTCAGAGGCCACCTAGCCCATCTCCCTTATTTTATGGATAAGAACATGGAGGCTCAGAAAGGTTAAAGTGTGCCTTAGGATCATGAAGTCATAAACCTGGAATTGGAAGATAAATTAAAAGCCATCTAGCTTAGCTTAATGTTTTTTGATGAAGAAACATATAGTTTGCTCAAGGTTGCATGGGTACTAAGTATCAGAAGTGATATCTGAACCCAGGTCCTCTGAATCCATAGCTCTTTGTTATAATATTTGTGACCACATTCCTCTTGTTCTACTGGGGAAAAGACTGTCAGAAGAGAAAGACTTAGAAGAGACTATTTTTTTCTAAATTCAGGAAAACTTTAATCCACCAATGGAATTCATTATGGAACTCAATGAGATTATTCTAACTTTCATCGGACAGTAACCCAAGGCCATTAATAAACCATAATGAACTACTGAGAGTGTTTACCTCATCTCAGAGACATTTTGAGTTCTTACTTCTGAAAACATCCACTGATAAGGCTAGGAAGAAAATGACTTTTACCCATAGAGGAACTTTGCTAGGAGCAAGCTTTGGTAGGAAGTGGAAAGCTATAAAACAGGCCCTAACGAAGATAGCTATTAATAATTCTGCATTGAGCCTATATGAAGGAGCTGATTTCCTGAAGAATTGGTGCTTTTTGTTTTTAAGAAATGATTGCAATACCAATGGCCCACTGCATGGATTTCTAACCACTTCCAAACCCACAACTCTGCAGCATTCTACCCATTACGTTTCTACTACAGGTTCAACATTCTCAATTCCTTTAACACATCCTCATGTGTTACAGCCTTTAGGTAGCCATCTATCTCCAGGCACTCTTTAGCTACCATTACTCTTAAAAGGTGTCAACCAGAATAATAGTAAAGATAGGGCCTGTTTTGATTATTTCAGAAAAAAATAAACATGCAAAGACATATATGAACTGACGCAAAGTAAAATGAGAAGAACATTGGACGCAGCAACAGCAATATTGTAATGATTATCAACGATGAAAGACTTAGCTGCTCTGCTCAAGAAAATGACTCAGGACAATTTCAAAAGACTCATGGTGCAAAATTCCCTGCCAGAGAGAGAGCTAATGAACTCTCAGTGCAGACTTTTTTACTTTAAGTTTCTTCAGTTTTATTTTTATTTCTTTATTTTGTTATATAGGTAATAAGGAAATGTGTTTTGTATGACTTTACATGTATAATTGGGAGAAAAGGAGAGAATTTAGAACTCAGTTTTAAAAAAAAATACTAAAATGAAATAACAACAACAAAAAAGAGATGGTCTGAGAATAAAGGAACCCTCAACTTCATATTTCTAGAAGCCTCTCATTCTAGATAGCCTGAAATCACTTGTGATTGTATTTCCACTTTAAGTAGATAGACAGTGAAGTAGTTCAATAAGGACAGAGCTGACCCTGGTAGCAGGGAAACCTCAGTTTAAATCTGGCCTCAGACATTTTCTAGGTGTGTGATCCTGGAAAGGTCATTTAACATTTAAAAGTTTCTCTGCCTTAGTTTCCTCATTTGTAAAATAGAAATAATAAATCGCACCTACCTACATAATTGTTATGAATATAAAATGTCAATGTTTGTAGAGTGTCTTACAAACTATATAAAATATCATCATCATCACCATCATCATCGTCATCGTCATCACCATCATCATCATCATCACCATCATCATCATCATCACCATCACCATCATCGTCATCACCATCATC
>CM053769.1:110892142-110917142 GCA_028658325.1 Potorous gilbertii
TACTGTAACACTTGTAAAACTATTATGAAATGTTCCTGGGTTTGCAGCTTTTGAAAATCCATGGCCTGCCTTCACTTTTAGAAAGCAAACCAAATTAAAATTGGAAGCAAGTAGACGAGATATTCACGTGACCAGACATATGTGAGAATTATAATATGTGCTGCTTATCCCATATTTTAACAATGTACATTTCACCAAGATAATAGGCTTTGTACATTAATCCAAAGTGTTTGTTCTAAAGTATGAAATAGAGGAGGACCCAAAGAGAATTTGGTAGCTTTAACCAGCACTTATTGAATTTTTTTAAACATTATACTGAATACCTTAGGGCACAATGTGTAGTCATGTAGCTACTATAAGGCTGCTAGAATCATTGCCAAATAGTGTTCAGAATCCAGGGATCAGATAAATTAGATTTTAATTGGGTTTTAAGGCTAAGCTGAATAAGAAGATAAGGTAGAATTAACCAGAGACATATTAATGTAATGAAACCCTTGGTTCTCTTAGGCTATTGTATTAAAGGCCATGCAATCTATCGTTGATAGAGAATGTCATAGAGGAGTCAGGAAAGATTGACAGTGATAGGTAGAGTAAACAGGGATATCTAATATAATCACATTATCTCAAGCAGTAGAAACTAAGGGCCCTGGCAAAAGCGGTGTTAGCTTTATTATGGAAATCTGTAGAAGGAATGAAATTGAGTTTTGCCAAGATGATAGGAGTAATCAAGCATAGAATTTACTGATAAAAAAGAATGCTACAAGACAGTGCCACACACTGATTGTACCAGAGGTGTTATTGGAGTAGTCCATGGGTACTGATTTTATATCAAAAAATACTTGAAGTTTCACCTAAGATTTAATTTTTTGTGCAGATGTGTCAGATTTCCTTAAAAAAGAAACTTGTTTTGACTTCCTATATGCTTTATTCTGGGAAAGTTCAAATGATTGGAATATAAATATATATATAAACATTGAAACACATGCCCTTTGTCAGACTCTCCTCTTTGAGACATACATAGGTTCTGGGGTAAAGTATTAAGTGTAATTTTTAAAGTTTGCTTTTAATTTTTTAATTTACAAAAGGTTTTTATGCATTTCTAAATAGACTAATCTGATGAATTTCATAAGAAAATGAATTATCATCTCTCTTAAGAATAATCACCCTTTGGGAAAATCACAAACCCTTAGCTCCTAATGCCTTTGAACAAAGTTGAATCTTGAAATACATTTTCCTGTGCCACTGTCTTTATTTCTGGTCACAAATTAGCAAATATTAGAGGCCCAAACACCTGTTTCTGAATACTGTTTACTACACACACATCTGAGCCCCCAGAGTCTGTTTGAAATGGAGGGAGAAAAGAAAGAGTTGAACTTTCACTCAAATGTTTTTTGTTATCATTAGTTACACATTTCATTTTTGTTTTACCAAACAAGAGCAAATTGGCATGCAGGAAATTAAGAAACCCAATGCAAAAGCAGATTCTTCTAGAAATGGACGACAATTTCCTGGCAGGAGGTTTATTAAAAGCAATTATGCAGCGCTCATTAGAAATGTAAATTTTCAGGTAAATAAGCATTTGATTTATCACTTGCTCAGCCTGGATTTACTCTTTCTTTCAGGAAAGAGTTGTTCCCTGAATATAGAGACAGTCTTCTCTCTGCCACCTCCTGGAAATTTCTTACCAAGTCTGGCTCACGTTTATACTTGGATGAAGTAAAAAAAAGGAAAAACTCCTCAGTGGGTATGCTCATGTTCATGTGACAATAGGATGTTCTCAGGAGAAACCAGGGCAGAGAATTTTCCATCACCTACCATACCATTTGCAGCTCACCCCCTCCATGATTTTCAATTGTTGAGTGAAATGTAATCAAGAGTCCTTTTGCTTTGTTTAGGGCTAAGAACATTACATTCCTCAACCCTCCTGAAAATATGCATTGGTCATGCTCTATAGTATAAGAATGTTTATCATATATGTTTAAAGCCCAGTGATTCCGAAGCAAAAACCATCATTTTGATCTCCATTCTGCATATCAATTCACATTATACCATTCGATATCACTGACTGCATATCCCTAACCTTGAACAGCCAGCTTACATATGCTGCCATTGCTTTCAAGGAGAGCCAGGGGGAGAATGTCTATAGGTGGTCTTTCATATAGAATCAAAGGACTTTCATATAGAAGAATGGCCATGCTTGTTTGGCTTGGGTCCCAGGAGCATAAGTACAGGAAGTGTTAGACTGGTGGCTGATAGCAGGCAGGTTTCTCCTCAGCTCAATGAAAGGGAAAATATCCTTATAGACAGAGTGACTAAAAGTGAAATGAGCAGATTGTAAACTCTCCATATTGGAAGTATTTCAGTAGAAACTGGATTACCCCTTGTCAGAGATGCTGGAGAGAGAGAAGATCCATGATTAGGAATGCGATGGATGAGCACATATCTTCAGAAGTCCTGTTATAACCTGAGATCCTGTGGCCCCTCTCCAGGCTTGGAGAATCAAAATGTGAACATGGATTTAGGAATATTGAATAAGAGACATCATTTTTACATAAAGGATGGCATAAGCCATTCTAATTTTACATGAAATCCTCTGCCACTAGAATGACAAAGAATCAGGTATGCTAGAGTTTGTTTTTAAGCAAATATGTTTATAGTCCAGAAATACAGCTCTCAGCAACAATAGCCATATATTAAGTATTAATCGTTTCTGATGCCTCTCCACCCAAATTTCACAGTCTATTGTTCTCATATGAAAAAAGGAAGCCTGATAAAAGGGATCCATATCTAGAGATTTGTAGATGTACCAGACAATAAAGTAAAGAGGTTCATTAACTTGGAATGACCCAACTGTGTTGCCCGAATAGGGGTCATTTCTTTACTAATGAGCCACTAAGCCAGATGGCTAACCCCAGACTAGTGTAACGGCATTACTGTGATTTAGATCTTTAGGCAAATTACTTTCCAGAAAACCGAGAGCAGCCAGTGGCCAGGCATAAAGGCAGCTTTTTATCAGCCCTGATCAAAACTGAGCGCTTTACCTAGCAAGCCCTCCAGCTCTGAGACACGTGTACTCTGTGGACATTTGAAGCATCTGTTATGTCTGCAGAATTCATTAAGAAGAAAATGTGTTCTTCTTACTTCCTACTGTCACTAGGGCATGTGGTCTGAGTCCCCCTATCCCTAGTATTTTATAGTGGATAGAGCATGACATGGAAGTCAGGAAGATGACACCTCCATCCTGCCTCTGTCACATAAAAGCTGTATAACCTTGAAGTCAGTCATTTAACCTCTACATTAGTGGAAGGAATTTCCACACTGGGAATCTTTTACACAGATTAAACTCACAGATTTGGACAAAAAAAAATTCACTTGGTATTTCCCACTACAGAGACATTTGAGAAAATTGAGACTATAATTTCTTTAAGAACAAAAAGGATTGCCAAGACATAATCTCAGTCATTGATCATAGTGTGAATTTAGAGAAGTCAGTCCAGGTTTCCCATTTTCTTCATACCTTTTTTATATTATCCATTCCTATTTCTGGGATACCTGATATACTATATGCACTGCTGCACATGATCCTGTCATGCAGTTCAAGTGCTTTATTTGAAGATGAAGTGGGTGAGATTTTAAAAATCTAAGTGATTTTTTAAGATAACATTGCTGATGAATGGTGGAGCCCCAGCCCAAGGACTCACTTCTGATCCAGTTCAATTTCCACTATATCATGTTGCTCTTTGGCCTTATTATTTTAATCCTTTGTTCTATGATAATCTATTTTCCTAACTTTTAATTAATTTAATTTATTGCAAATAATAATCAACAATCATTGAAAATAGCATGCATGCGAACGATGTTAATGATTGAGAATACTTTTTGGATGTTTGATAAAAATTATCTTTTTATTAAGAAACATTAGTCATAGTGTCACTAGATATGATGTAAGAAAGATGAGAGGCCATAATTCTTTATGTTGGACTCACAAAGTTGGTGAACAACAGGAAACTAGTTCTTATCATGAATGCAGAAATATGCAGTGAGTCAACCCTGTTGTTGGATAAAATCCCATTCCATTTGGCAAGTGCATATTAAACACATACTATGTGCCATGCACTGTGCTAGGTTCCCTCAATGAGCTTAAGTCTTCTGAGTTATACCCAAATGGATTTAGGGCAAAGAAAGTAAACAGGAGGGAAAAAACTTGTAATAATGGGAAAGCTGAGGGAAACCTTCCCAGAACAGCTCCATAGGAGCTGAAGAATATCACTGTATACTCTATCAGATGTGGGAAAGAGGTCATGATGCAGTGGAAATGAATCTCAAAGGACATATCAGTCATAGAATTCTCTTTGTTTGCTGCAACCCAGCTCTGCTGGGTACTATGTTTATGGTGAGGGGTAGGGATCTTCATACTTTGCATCTGAAATAGGAATAGTATAAAGATGAGAAAGGAAAAAGAAATGAATGAGGAAATGGGGAAACATATGTGGGATTATCCAGTACCTGTATTTTGACAGTAAATGGATCCATTTCTGAACAGAGGGTATGTATCATGTAGGCCTATGGAACTTAGACTTATAAAATCCATTTAAAAATACTTTTGGTAATGCATCCTCAGGGAATTGAAGGCACCAAGAATAGGTAAATCTAGTGGAGGGGCCAAAGACTGGAAATTATTTCTAATAAGTTTTTGAAGAAAATAAAAGTAGCTGAAAAAAATTTGAATATTATTCAAGAAGAACAGAATGTAAAATAAAAGCGTATTCCTATCAGAATGCAGGGAATGGGGAAACTTTGAGAAGAGATCAGTTCATTACATAAAGAGTTATATGTTGAATGATGATATTAAAGAAGAAACAGTTACTTGGATACTGAATCGGGACTAGCCTTGCAGTTAGCAAGGCCAGGATTCGAATCCTACTGTGGGCTGCTATAATTATCTTAGTGATCCTGTGCAACTAGCAAAACTGTTCTTAACTTTTTTGAATTCATGGACCTATTTGGTAATCTGGAGAAGTTCATTACCTCATCTCAGCATAATGTTTTAAATGCATAAAAATAAAATACATAGGATTAAAAAAGATAGCAATGATATTTAGAATTATTAATCACAAATGTGAATAAATCCCAGGATAAAAAAAAACCTTCTTTAAAACCATATATTATCATCAGATTGATGGATCTGTCTTCCTGGAAGGAGTTTCTATACTACCAAGAGTTCCCTGTACAAAGAAATTATAGATCCAAACCTTCAAGTGCCAAACACAACCAATAAGCATTTTTAAAGCACCAACTGTGTTCTTGACATTCTGGTGGGTGCTGAGAGTTCAAAGAGTAAAGTAATCCCTACCACAAAATCACAGATTTAAGGCTGGAAGGCACCTTAGAATATAATGAGTTCAATGCTACATTTTATAGCAGGGGAAGAGAAGCTATAAGAAATTAAATAATGACCACAGGTCACATAGTAGAGTTTAAATTCAGGTCTTCCTGAATCTAAGTTAAGTATTCCAGTGATCTGGGGGAGTCCACCACATAAAGGGTCTTTAATCAAGAATGGAGGGAGAGTATTGTTAAAAATGAAACTGACAAGTCCATCTTCAATGAAACCAACAGGAAAGCTAGTTCTCATCATCAACCAGATCTATTGAACCATCCAATAATTTTATGAAATTAGTTATCAGTCTTGGTTAGACAGGCTGATGTCAAACCACAGCAATGAGTGGTAGATAAGCAGATTAAACACTATTGAAAGGGAGACACTTAGCTTAAAAAGGAAATAGGTCAGTCTTGTAACAAGAGTAGGGGATAAACCTCATTCTGGCCCGTGTGTACCACTGGTATTCAAATAAGCTCAAGAAACCCAGAGAAATCCAACAATTTTCAAAATTTCATTTTCATATTACATCATCATTACATTACATGACAATTTCATATTTGCTACTGAATTGACTCATAGCCCTAGCTTTATCGAGCGCTATAAGGCATTAAGAGAAGTATCAGTTGACTCTTTAGCACCATGTTAATTTGAATGGTCTCAGAACCGAAAAGTGAACCTGTTGCTTTTCTAAATGACTGAGATGTTTCAAGAATCATTTGTTAACATGTTGGCGTTGATGACGATGACGATGATGATGATAGTATTTATAAAGCACCATGTGCCATATTTCATTTGATCCTCAAACAGCCTTATGAGGCAGATTCTTTTATTCCCCATTCTAAAGTTAATGTAACTGGGAAAAGCAGATTTGGGGTGACTTTCTCAGAGTCACATGGCTAATAAGTGTCTGAGCCTGGGTTTCAGCTCATGTTCTTGACCCAGACTCACCGCTCTATCCATTATACCACCTATCCTAAAGAAAAATCTTAAGGAACATGTTGAGAAAATTCCCCATGGAGGAATAAATTCTTATGAGGACCAGACAAGGTTCACACAGAAACAGTAGGCATTGGTGGTTTGTGATCTGACTGTGGGAGGGATGACCCATATGGATGAAATGACAAATTCAATCAAGAAATTGACTGATAACGTAGTGAAAATAGAAAAATAATAAGAGGTTAGACAAGCTCCTTTAGTAGCATATCTGCCCAAACCAGGAAGGTAGGCAATTTGAAGATAACGTAAGGGTGCATTTTAGATAGGGTGCATTATCATAAAAGGCACCGTTGGACCCATAGAGATCAATAAGATAAACATTTATTGAGTGCTCACTATCTGGATGGCATTTTCAAAACAAACAAAAAAGGGGGCTCCTTGCTGTTTTAGGGGACATTCTAATAAAAGAGACAACATATATATAAAGAGGTACTTATAAGATATATACAGGAGATGAAAGGTGACCTTAGAACAGAAGAGATTAGCATCTATGAACCTGGAAAAACCTCCTGAGGAAGGCAATATTTGAGCTGTCTTGAAGGAAGGCAGGGAAATTGAGTTGGAATGAAGGCACAGAGTTGGGGTCACAGATGCTGAAGACTAAAGCTGGAGATATGATGGACAAAAATAGATATCAAAGCAGTGACAGCTGCTTCATTCACCAAGAAGAAGGGGTATGAGTCAGGTGTAAGTTCAAAAAGGAGATGCAGGGCCAGCCACTTTATGGAGGCTGAAGGTAAGATCCGAGCTAAATCCTACCCACCACAGAAAGTGCTGGGGGCAACTACTGGCCTATAAAAAGATCTGGAAGGAATGAAATCCCTTCATTTAGAGAACTCCTAATTTCCATCCTAAGGTAAAATATTCTCTGTCATAAAGAGAAATCACATGCGTTAATGGTGCTCTGACTCTAATGACAGAAGTTGATTCATCTTAAAACTGTTCTGTGTTCGTATCTGACTGATGTATCTCAGGCCAGTTTTAGGTCTCTTCTGAGACCTTCTCAACCTCCAAAAACTCTGAGAGTCCCCTTGATATTAGGATTTCCCTTATCTGAAAATTCCTTCTCTATCCCCTAAGAGTAGAACTCAGGATAGAGGTCCTCTGGCCCACCCCAAGACAGTGCACAATGTAATCAGTCCGTAGTTGTTCACTGTCTACTACATCATCACAAAATAATTATCAAGCACATGCCAAAACATTATATTTCAATTTCTTTCTGTTTACCCATATTTAGCAACTTCTGTCCCCATAGCAGTAGAGCTTAAAATGTCTTGTATCCTGGGAAAACAACAACCACAAGATAGTTCTGGCAGGGATCATGCATTCTGATTGGGAAAGACAGTACGTAAGTGGCAGGAGATCACAGTGATTGTGATAGAAGCTTGGAACTAAGCAAAATAAGGCCAAAGTTGGCCTAGGAAAACCAAGGTACCTTTGAGGTGGGATCTCATTCTCAGGTCAGGAGGAAATGGAAACGATAGTCCAAAGAACAGTGGCCCGGCATAGGTGAGGGATGCTTCCCATAATATGAGGGGCTCAGACTCATTGAGTTTAGCACTCCCTTCTAGCAACAACCTTATTGCATTATTGCAGCCACGATGATCTCTTATTTCATTTCTTTGTTCTTAACCTATTGAATTAATACCTTGATCTTTGTGCCTTCTGGCTACTCTTACAGTATTTAACTCTAAGCTTCTCAGTATTTTCTTCAGTTGCCTTCATTCTGACTTTTGTCCTGCTCTGCTCTCAGGGACTGCAAGGTCTCTACCACTGCCGACCTCTCTCTCCTGGCATGTCTGGCAACTCTGGATTTATTTTTCCATCAACTTTATTGTAGAGATCTGCATAAGTCAACCAAACGTGGATTTTGGAAATTTATATTGTTAACTGCTATTCTTAATGTAGACACTGCCCTACCCTTGAACACTAACAATAATTACAAATCATTTATATAATACTTTAAAATTTGGAAAAAACACTTTATATACAAGATCTCTTTAGATCGTCACATAAAGCCTAGGAGGTAGATGCACCTTCATTTTACTGAGGAGGAAAGTGAGAATAAAATAGTGAATTCAGATACCTTGCATGAGATTATAATACTGTCTAAAGCGAGGTTCACACTTGGTCCTTCATGAGTCCAAATCAAGAACTTTCCTGATAAAATACAGATATATTAAAACAAGGTAATTATGTGATATTAGTTTTTTGAATGGGAAAGAGTTTAAGAGGGAGAAGATGGTTAGAGATTTATGTTTCCATCGATACAGGCATGTCCCTATGAAGAAATCTCTTTTATCAGTTTAAATCAGCAAATAATCTCTATTTTATAGCCATCAAATACTTTCCTGGAGCTTGGAGAGCTTGAGCTATTTTTCCAAAGTTACACTTCTGTGTTGGGACTAGAACATAGTTCTTTCTGACTCTAGGGCAGGCAGGCCCTCTGCCCACCACATCAGACTTCAAATTCATATATTTACATTTACATTTCAATATCCAAAGTCTAATAAAATATACTATCCTCATCTGCAAAATAATCTGGAGAATGAAATGACAAGTCTCTCTAGTATTCTTGCCAAGAAAACTCCAAATGGGGTTACAAAGAGTCAGACATGACTGAAAAACTACTAAACAAACAAAAAACCCCCCAAAAAACAAAAAACAAAACCAACATACAACCACCCTTGCAAACTAAATAGTGCCATAAGATCCAATACCATTGCCATTAACCACCTTACAGTATTTAGTGGTGGTTCAAGCTTCATATGATTGGAAGACTTAGAGGAAATCTGAGGCCAACAGAGATTAACTGACTTTTCCCCAGATCACACTGATAATTACAAGGCTAGATCCACAACCTTCCTCCACAGTAGTTATTTTTCCATTCTTCCATGAGGCTTGCTTTAGAGGAATTAGATAAGCTCTAAGGTACTTTCATAGTCAGAGACTCTATGATTCAGCAAATTGCCATTTGGAAATTCAAACTCTAAAAATGTTTACAACAAAAGAACAATCATTAAGTGAATTCATGATTACAAATTTGAATTAGGAACATCTTAAGCAACAACCCTTGTAGAGAAAATCAAAGGGGAGTGACACATTGTGGTGTGTAGGCATTAACTAATTGGTTAGAAGCCTTCTTGTCAAGCTGGCTCACTTTTGTATAATGGGCTTGGCTGATGCTAGTTGTCTAAAAGAGACAGGTTGCTTTGAGGCTGTTATTAACCTGACCAATTCCTTGTTGATCACTTCCTACTTGATCACCTCCTGTGAGAAAGACCTAGTGTTTGATATATGCAGACCTTTGCTACCATGATTTTGCCATGTTCAGAAAGGGGGAAAATGCATATGAAGTTACTAATTGTATTAAATCTGTGTCAATTCCACATTTTTCATTGACTCATCTCATAGTTCTAGCTTCATCAAACTCATGTGAGGTATTAATAGAAGTACTAGTTGTCTCTTCAGGATCACATTTTCATTTAATTAATTTTTGGAATAAAACAAGCATTTTCATTACATAACATGGCATCATATTAAATTGAGTGATATTTGATCTTAACAATGAATCTCTCAGTTTTCCAAGTGATAGAAATGTTTCAAGTTTCATTTGCTACATATGCTATATATGCACATATATGCATACAAATATATCCACATATGGATATGTGGATATATTGCATTGTGCACACACATGTGCATATGGATATATACATGTAAACATACAGGCATGTGCATATGTATATAAATGTACAGGCTTACATTGTGTACATGTGTAAATAGATATATGTATACGTGTGTGTTTATATATACATATATGTACACATACATATATTTGTGTGTGTATATATGTGCGTACATATTATATGTATATATACACATATATACACACATATTCAGATACTAGACATATCCTGAAATCAAATGCAATAGCACTGAAATTATTCACTTCTCCTCTAGTATGTACTCTCAACATCTATGTATCACACTTTCAGCTTGACTGTCTTTAGGACAAAAAGAATCATGTCAGGAAAATAAAACATTAGATTAGAAAGCATTGTTGTGCCCAACACAGCAGATAGTACAGAGAGAAAATCTTAGTCCCACATGGAGTCTTCAGTTGTGCTGTCTAATCAAGGATTTACTCAGCAAATGATTGAGAATTTACCAATTATATCATAGAATCCATACGTATATATATATATATATATATATATATATATATACACATATACATATATATATATACATATACATATATATATATACACATATACATATACATATATATATATATATACATATACATATACATATATATATACATATACATATATATATATATATATATATACATTCAACTTGGTCTTTTTTTTTTTAGTTTTTACATCAATAATGAGAATTAATGGTCAGAATGACCTTCAGATATTGTCAATTCTCAAGGCAAGATTCACTTTTGTTTACTAGACTGGGCTTACCAAGCTCTATTACCAATTCCATTGGATCCACAATCTCCTTCATTTAGACCCCGCCACCCCCAAATAATATATTCATGGCTGCCCATCTTTGGTGACTCTTACCCATGCCCTCACTGAGCTTAAGAGCTCAGGGACCGTCCAGTTGTCTGGGGACCTTAAGTGGGAAGAGAAGGGAATGATCATTTATATGGGGCATAACATGTGCTAGGCACTTTGCTAGCACTTTTTCCAAATATTGTCTCACAGCATCACAGGAGGGAAGTGCTTTTATTATTTCTATCCTACCTTCAGGAAAATGATGCAGAGAGGCATTGACTTGTCTAGCCACTGTGCCACCACCTGCCTATAACATTGGTCAAAAAGCATTTATTAATCACTTACCATGTGCCAGGTAGTGTCCAAAACTCCTCCTCGTGCCCTCATGTGCTGCTCTACTGTCCTTTGGGCATGTGCTCAACTCCAGTTCTATGGAAAAGCTAGTGTTCAAAGGCTCAGATATTTTAGGAAAATTTTCCCCAAATAGGAGTTTTAACTAAAAGCGTCTTTGAAATGTCTCTTTTCCTCATTTGATAATGATATCCATTTGACTTGATTTCCAGTTCCCTGATAATTCAGGAAGCATGAATTTTTAGCATGTGAGACCTCATATCTTTACACATCAAATTAAAAGGAGGCACGTAATGCTTGAGTATTCCCTTGTGATATTTCCAGCACCTGCCAAAGTCCTTTTTCTCTCAAAATTCTAGAGTGATATTTAGTATTTTAAACAGTCACTTCAAGAAAAAAGAATGGCCAGAGTTCCTTTCCAAAGGACATTTTGACACCAATATGTTCTTTAAAAAAAACAAACAAACAACAGCAAAGCTGAGATTCCTGATACTGATTAGGAAGTTGTGTTTTTTTTAGATGCTTAGATGGATCACATTTCTTAGTTAGATTTGAATAGATTATGTGTCCAATTGATCCTAGAAGATTTATTTTCCTTGTTTTCTAAATATTGGAGCTTAGGGATTCTCATTTAATTTCTACTGCTTTGAATTGGTTATTCTGGATTTTAAGGGATAGAAACACCCTTCTGATTAGTCAGAGAGTGACCAAATTAAGAAAAAAAGTAAAACAAGTATTTTACCTCCTAAAGTAAACCCATAGTATCTACATCCATATTGGATTTTTAAAGAACAATACTTGTCTCTGATGTAGATTAAAATAAAAGGAGTTAGGTTTTAATTGTCTTCTCTTAAAATGAGAAAAATCATTGAAAGAAGAAAAAAAATTAGAGTTTTCAGGTCATTTGAAAAATTCTACAAAGAAAGTTTGTTCTAGAGATCCAAGTGATGAAGGACTTGGTCTCTACTGACTTCAGTAATTACCTTATGACCTTAATGAATGTGACCTCATTTTACTCACTAGCCATACACCTGAACAGTTGTATTTAAATAATTTCACTTGTATATATAGAATTTAAAAAAAAAAACCTCAAAGTTATCTGTTTCTTAAACTTGTAACTGGAGAGAGAATCTACTGTAATGGCTATAGGACCTATATCATATCTAAAAAGACCTAAGTTCAAATACTGCTTCAAATACATACTGGCTACATGGTCCTGGAAGAATCACTTACTTTTTTAGGTCTCTGTATTAGTAAGCACCAAAACATACACGGGGGGCCTGCTCTCAGAGGTTCTTAGATCTGCATTCATAAAAGTAAAGTCAACTTTTGAGGGATTAACAATCACTTTAATTAAGCGTATGTATCATTCCTTTAAACAAGCACATATATCATTCACCTAGTTCAGGGGAGTCAGCACTCTAACTTCAAAGGAAATAGAGAGAAATTAAAAGTCAGCAGGCATGGCTTCTTCTTCCTGAATTCAAGAGAGTTCCAACTATCTGACCATAGTTACCAGAAAGGGAAGCATGACATCTGGATTCTCAAAGCCAGGGTCCTCCTTTAGCGGCTTCCCAGAGTCATCACCTGGCCAAACACTTCCAGTCAGTAACCTTCAAAATAAAACCCAGACCTCAAAGTCTTTATATGTATTTTAGAGCCAAAGGGCATCCCTTGAGAACCAGTGCCTCATTAACAAAAGTCATGGACCTTCCTACAAATCTTCCCAGGCTGGACAGGGCAGCTAGATGGTTGAGTGGATAGAGCACCAGTGCAGGAATCAAGAGGACCTGAGTTCAAATCTCACCTCAGATACTTGACACACACTAGTTGTGTGACCTTGGGCAAGTCACTTAACCCAAATTGCCTCATCCTGGGTCATCTCCAGTCATCCTGAAGAATATCTGGTCACTGCATTCAGATGGCCCTAGAGGAGAAGTGAGGCTGGTGACCTGCACAGCTTTCCCTCACTCAAAACAGTCAAGTGTAAGTCATATCATCATTTCTCTGATGGCATGGTCTTCTTCAGCAATGAAGGACCAACACATACCCAGGCTGGACAATGGATGAGAAAGATTCTCCTTAATCACGTTCAGATAGAGGCATTATACCTCTTGATTATGGTAAAACAAAAACATCAAAAGAACTTACTTTGCTTTCCCTTTCAGCATCTCTCTAAGACTCTGAGTTGTAGCAAAGGTCCTGATTTGCATTAGTAACCTCCTCATCAATGAGGTTTTTACAGCCATGAAGCCTCAATGTATCCCTATTGTCCTATTATATGTCTCCTAGTTGTCATGTCTTACTACATCATTCAAATCGGAATAACTTTGATAAAAAAAAAGTGGTGGGGAGAAGGATTGTTGTCATTGTTACTCAGCTTTCTTTTCAGTGTCTTACCATGGTTTCATCTGTGCAGACTGAGGAATACTGAGACATTTGAGGGACTATGGGCTGAGCAATTCCATCTTTGTGCATCAATTTAGCCCTATATAATTACCTAAGGAATATTGATAGGGAGAAGTATTTCCTGTTGTTTACTGTTAGCTGAAGGAGATAAGTTAAGTGTAAAAAAAACCAAAATTGCCAGTGGGACACTGAATTAGTATCAAACCTAAATTTTTCTCCTTTTTTTCCTAAATAAAATTGCTTGTGTTTCAGTCTTCTCTTAGGGATATTTTAATGTTATGTTGTTTGTTCGTTAATTCAGTTAACATTTATTAAGAATCTCCTATGTGCCAGGCAATGTGCTAAGTGATAGAGACACAGGTCTTCATGTCAAGAAGCTTATAATTAAATGGGGGAGACACTGTGCAAACAAACCTATACAAAGCAAGCTATATACAGGAGAGACAAAAAAAATAATGAACAGAGGGCAAAGCTATGGAATTAAGAGGGTTTGGAGAAGGCTTTCTTTAGAGGGTGGTATTTTAGTGGGTCTTAAAGGAAGTCAGGAAGGTCAGTAGTCACAGAAAAGGAGGGTCAGCCTTCTAGGCATGAGGGATAGGTGGAGCCTAGAGATGGAATATCTTGTTCATGGAAAAGGCAGGACGCCAATGTCATTGGATCAAAGAGCTGGGGAGTAAGGGATAAGAAGACTGGAAAGGTGGGAGGGCCAAATAGAGCATTTTGTATTACATCCTGAAGACAATAGGAAGGAATTAGAGCTAATTGAGTAGAGGTATGACGTAATCAGACTTGGATATTAGGAAAATAACTTTGTGGTTGCTGTGCTTGTCCTTTGTTCTTCAAGAGGACCATGACATCAGGGTGATGACATGACTTGCAGTTGACTTTGATTTGTGGGAGGGAGGGCTGTGCAAAGTCACCAACCTCCCCTTCTTCTCCTGAGCCATCTGGATCTAGTGGCCAGATATTCATCAGGATGACGGGAGATGGCCCAGGATGCAATGTGAGATCCTGGCCATTTTAAGTTGTGGTTTCATCAGATTCTCACTTTGAGTGAGATACACCTATTTAATGAATAGGTTTCTTTAAGTAGTTCTTCAAAGAATGGTCCCTTTAATAAAAAAAATCAAACTGAGAGGGGAAGACTCTTGTGGTTTCTGGGTAAAAGAGAAACAGTTATTATTTAGTAGCTAAATACAGAATGAGTTGGAGTGTGGAAAAATTTGCAGTAAGCAGACCTACCAGTAGACTATGACAATAATCAGGTGTGAGGATATAAAAGATTACACAAAAGTAGTAGCAGTTTTAGGGGAAAGGAGGAGGTATATTACTGAGACACTTCCAAGGCAACATTCCATGCCCAGATGGAATCCCACACCTTTGGGCCTCGAAGGACTTCAAAAAGGACCCAAAGAATGCATAGTTTCAAAGAACCTCAAAGATCATCTTCTAGTTTAATCCTTTCATTTTTCAGATGTGGAAACTCAGTTTTGCAAAGGTTTATCCAAGGTCCATCTAGCCAGAGTGCAGTCGATGTAAGGCTTACATCCATATCTTCTGATTTCATGTCCTGTGTTCTTTTCACCAAGCTCCATTACCTCTCCAATCTTTCTGACCATTTTTAGATTAATGACAACTTTACCCCACACAGAGAAGTCGCATAATTTTCCCAAGGTCACACTGCTAATATATGCCTGAACCAAGACTAGAATACAGGTCTCTTGGCTTCCAAACAAGATTTACATTTGGCAGCATGAGTTATAAATTTATCAGTACCATGTTCATGTATTCCAGCATGAGTAAGGATTGACTTAATTCTTCCTTCTGTACACAGGAGGTATGCTACCATTGTTAAATGCACAAAGAATAGACATGGTTTCCTTCTTTTTCCCTGTCCTTCCATCTATGTCTCTTCCAGGCAAGAATTCACTTTGCCATGGTGACCACATGATGCTGGAGGAGAAATAGCTAGTACAATATAACCAAATAGATATATAACTACAGATATATATATAAAACACTATATGTAGCTGTGCACATATATATATATACTTATAGGCATAGGTACATGTGTGAGTGTATACACACAAATACACATATGTATACACACATATATACATATATGTATATATATATGTATCTCCATGCATACATATATCTTTTCCAAATTATAGCAGTATTCATCAGTATGAATATTTGTATGCATGCTTATTTTTACCTATACTAAAATACTATAAACCCATCTCTACATATCATACATATGGAATCCACAGAAATTACAGTATCTCAAAAGAAACGTGAGAAGTACATATTTAGAGCTATCTCACTCCAAATGTTCACATGAATTATTTGTGCCTGACCTGGGGTAAAGTCAGCCACAGTTAGATACACTGTACTTTGACCCCAACATAGTGATGTGGTTTGGTCTTTTTTGAGGTGCATGACAACCAATGAACCACCTGTCATACCTAGTCTCTGTGTGTGTGTGTCTGTCTCTTTCCCTCTTTTTTTTCTCCCTCTTAGGTGTGATATGGAGAGTATAGTTAAATAATAAACTTTATAAAGATAAAATATATCTAAATTACAAAAATTGATCAAGATTACACCATAAATTCCTCAGTTTATGTTTATATATAGATTTCAGAAACAGATTAATATTATGATACAAAAACTATTTTCCCCAAATTCATGCTTCATAATAAGTGTCTGTGGAAGGTGGATCCATCATTGGAAGAAGTGGAAGATATGATCTTTGATTATTTACTATTCACTGCACAGCAGAATCCCTCGAGTGAATCCCAAGTGATGCACAAGGAATTACTCCATACTCAAATCATTTGGTCTTAAGCAGTCTTGTTGCATCCTCATGACTCAGTGTTATGACATATACTCTGCTGGTAGTAGTCAGCATTATATCAAGGTCTCACACTGATGATCTTCCCTACTGATATGCTACTGATTTAATTTCCTGAAGTATTTGTTATTCCATTTTTGGTCTCCAAGTACCTGCATATCAGCCATATCTCTCCAACAAGATTATGAAGATCTTGGGAACAGGACTGTTTTCTAAATTCTTTTTTCTCCATTCTAGCACCTAGTATACCACTCCAGGCCATATGCTAGGTGGTTAATATGTACTTACCAAATATAAGTGAAGGGATGTGATAAATGTCCTTAGTTCCTTGTGGTTTCTGGGTAAAAGAGAAACTGTTATTATTTAGTAGCTAAATCATGCAAAAGAGGGATTAAACATTCTGTATCACCTCTGAAGGCAGAACCAATAGCAATGGGTGGAGTGGTATAGACAAGACATGTGGGAAATATTGCAAAAATGAGCACTGTCCAAAAGGGGAGTTGGACCCCTTGGCAGGCAGTAGAGACTTTGGCAATGGAGCTCTACAAGCAGAGCCGAGAGACTTTTATCTGGTGGGCTGGAGTTGGAGTTCCTTTTTGGTTACACTAAATGGCCCTGGGTAGAAGAGTAGAAATGCCAACTGCTACATTTCAGAATATCCTTGTCAAGATAAAAGGGGTAATGAAATAAACGTGTTAGAAAATATAGTCTTGATATATAAAGTATAATTGCTCTTGTTTATGTTAAAGGAAAAGATTAGATGTTGGTGGTGAGAATTACTGATAGCAATTAGTCAGAGGCCAGACATGAGAAATGATGCCCAATAGGCAACCATCCACATTGCTGTTCCAAAAACCTATTGAATGACTTCTCCTAGGTCCATGATTTTGATTAGTTAAAAGATGTTTAATTAAATACATCACATAGTTCATTCATATTGAATTGTTTCCAAAATCTAGGGAAAATATTTGGTGATGTATATGAAGGGGGAAGGTACCAAATTAACTGTACCATGCAAATGGGCTAAAGAGACAATATGCTCAATTAGAGAATGTTTACTTTGCATTTCAAACCACAGTAGGATGCCATTTCTATTTGATGATTTAAGTTGCAAGTACATCATAGCCTCTAGGTCTTGTTTAGATTTGATCAGAGAACAATATGGGTGAATATGTTGCTTCAGTGATTTTGCAAACCACTGTCATGTGATTAAAAATGAAAGTTCTAGACAGATTGTTTTATCCTGGAACTGAGAATGCTACATATGTGGTGGTGGAAAGACCATTTTACTTTGAGAATTGGTGTCTGTTCAGATTTTGTGATAACTTCCATTTAAAATAAACCAGGAGGCACGAGTTAGCCTTGAAAACATTTGATAATTGTAACAGAAACATGACTATGAAGTGTGAGCTGTTTATCACCTTCAAGAAAAAGTTTTTTTTCTTTTAACACACATTTCTGTGTGACCATCCACATGTCATGGGAAATAACCAAATGTACTAATCATAGCTTATTTTTTTCCCCTCTCTCTCTTTCTCCATTTTCACAGGGATGTCATTTCCCAGTGGATAAAATCTGGATTATATCTTCAGTTGTTCTATTTATAAATCTGGATGAAAATAAATACATAAAGGCAAATGAAACTGTGCTCAGAGTTTATGGAAAAGAATTGTAATTGGAACTAAAATGTTGACCTAGGCTTTGGATATACTGATCAATATTGATGGGTTGCCTTAAAATAAAGCCTTCATAAAATCAAACACAGTTTAGTATTTATATTAAGGAAAATTTAGTGCCAGCAGAATGCAGCATCTTATGTGCAGGAAATTGAGCTTTTATGAACAAACAGACACCTGCAAATATTCGTCCCTTTCTGGTAAATTTCATATTGAATCTCTGGGGAATTTGACAGTAGCATAAATGTAATTTGTAGTTCTTTACAATTATGGTCTAAATAGACGAAGTCTAAAGGGACTTTGCCTATTTGATTTTCAAATTTGCATCACTTAAAATCCAATCAGACCAACTGTTCATATTTTTATTAGATACGAAATACATGAATGGGTTCAAGCCCACAAAGTGTATTGAAAATACATAGCTGATTTTACAGTCTGCATCTGCAAGGAAGCTCAGCAAGCCAGTATCTCAACCTTCTCCTTGCGGAGATTACTTCCAGACAGCTTGCACTGCTACCATATTATGCCCTTCGATTTTCAGTAACCCGTATTTTATAGGGCAGCAGATTGCCTTTGATTTTGGGAATTTTCTGTAACATATTGTGCTTAACAGATTTATGCGGGAATGTAAAACAAAAATAGCATGGCAAGTGCTTGGAATTTGAGAACTCGAGGGGATTAGGCCTGCAGATGGCTGATCCAGATAATGGCATTGAGTAATTTAGCCATGGAAGGTAATCTGTTTTTGACAGAATACATTAACATTTAGCCAGCACATACAGGTGTTTGGGTAGTGCTGCACAGGCAAGGTATCTTGAGAGAAGGTGGATGGCTCAGATAAATTTAAAAAAGGCTTTGATTTGAGGATTTATTTTAGGAAAATATTCAGAGAGCCTTCCCGAATGGGTTATCCAAAAGTCAGCACCTTAGCCTGGAAAAATCATCATCCATTTTTCTAGTTTTTGTTGAGTTGTTTCAGTCATGTCTGGTGCTTTGTGGCCCCATGTGAGGTTTTCTTGGAAAAGAGAGTAGAGTGGTTTTCCATTTCCTTCTCCAGCTCATTTTACAGAGGAGGAAACTGAGACAAATAGGGTTGAGTGACTTGCCTAGAGTCACACAGCTAGTAAGTATCTGAGGCTGGATTTGAACCCAGGAAGAGGAGTCTCTCTCATTTGAGGGCAAGTGCTTTATTGAAGGTGCCACCTAGTTACCTGCTCGTCATTAACATAATTGGTGAATGATGAGGGGGGAGTGGATTTTGAGATTTTGATCATTACAAAGTATATCCTAGAGAAGGGGAAAAACATTATGACCAAAGAAATTCCTGCAAGAAAACAAAAGAAGTTCTAATATATGTTCTTTTGAAATCATATATAATGCCTCTAACTGGCCTTCTTGCCTTCACTTTATCCTCTGTCCAACTGCTAGTAGCATTTCCCCCAAAGATTTTTTTTTGTTGTTGTTTTCTATTGTCGTTGAGAGGGAGTGTCATATGGATAGAGAGCTGGACTTGGAATGGAGATTTGGGTTCAAATACTCCATCAGACACTTGCATATGTGGGACCCTGGGAAAGACAGCTAATATTCTTGGTCTCATTTCCTTCATCTGTAAAATGGATGCATTGGGCTCTTCTAGCTCTATGATTGTTTCACCATCAAGAATAAATTCTTTTGCCTACATTTCAAAGCCCTCCATGATCTGACGTCAATTTATATTCCTGCCCAATTAAATGTGTAATTATTGCCTAATGGGTAACTTTCTTTAGAGGCAGGCTATATTTCTGACTACTTATCTCTTATGTAATATATTTCCCCTATTCTCTACCTCTAATTATTGCTCTTCTTACCTGAAATATTCTTTTTGCCTCTTTCTATCAAGAACCAACATGTCTCAAGACTCAGCATAGTCCCCACAATCTCCCTTCCTCCCTGAAGATTGATTGGAGTAGTTACTGCAACAGGCAGCAAACAGCTAGTCTGTACCACGCTAACCAGTTCTTGATCATGGGATGCTTTGCTTTGTCAATTAAGAGTTCTCTATTCCCAATTAGAGTGTAAGGACTTGGAATATGTGTATGCTTTCTTGTGCCTAAGTGACTCTTGGTTGCCTGCCCCAACAATCTAGCAAGAGTTTAAGCATGCCAACTAGTCAGGCAACAAGCATTTATGGGCCAGGTGCTGTGACCTGCCTTCAAGGATCTTACATTCTAATAGAGGAGACAACACCAAAACACTATGTACATAGAAGATATACCGTGTAAATGGGAGAACCCCAGAGGAAAGGCAGTGTGTGTGTGTGTGTGTGTGTGTGTGTGTGTGTGTGTGACTGACGTGATTTGAGTCTTAAAGAAAGCCAGGAGATGATACCATGAGGAAAAAGAAATTAGGGAGAACATTTTGGAAAGAGGAATAACCATTAAAAGGTGTGGAGATGGGAGATGGAATGTCACATGCTACATAATTCAGAAAATGCTGCTTTGATCACTATGGTCTAAAGCTGCGATAAAATAAAGGTTTTTATTCTTAGATTGAAAAGTTTTTTAGTCAGAACTGAAGTGGCTTTTAACACCTTCTAACCTAGAGGTAAACAGAGGCAGATTCACTGAAGGCTCTCCAAAGATTGCAATGATCTAAGCCTCCTTACAGAGCTAACATTTTTTTCTCTTTCTGAGCCCAGAGGTATATACCATTTTGAAATGGAATTATTTCATGTGATCTCCTCCATTTTGCTACCTATCTTTGCTCATTAAAAAGGTCGGAATTATTTCAAGAGAGATACAGGTAAGTTTGATAAGGCATAGGCTTTGGGTTCTTTGGTGAATTGAGTAGTAAGGTGAATTGAATAGTAAGGCAAGTTAGAAGAAGAACAAATTTCATAGGTCATCTACCCCAACTTCCTCATCAGAATCATGGACCAGGGAAGTTAAATGATTTCCCCAAAGTCATCTAATCACATAAATATCAATGGTGAGATTTGACCCAGGTCTCTGGCTCTAGAGTCAGTGGTTATCACGTTCTTTTACTTTGGTTTTGATTCTGATAATGCTTCAGTCATCATTCACTTATACAAATGGGAGAAAACACATTCACACACACACACACACACACACACACACACACACACATGCACACACATTTTCATAAGGGGAAATTCTCAAGAGTAATTGAACCCAATAAGATCTCAAAAAAATCAGTGCTAGGACTAAAAGTGGAAAAATCAATTGCACTCAACTGGCTCTCTTAACTTTTATCAGTTTAGTCCATTAATGAAGTAGATATTTTTTCTATATACTTGAAAAATTCTACTCCCTTCTTCTTCATGGGTCATCTGACAAAAAGAAAATCATGTTTTATTTGAACTCCACTGAACTGAATTTGGCTACAACTGAGACATTCTCCTAGGAGATGGGCTTCAAACTCTCTGATGAGTCAGAAAGACAGGCAAACTCTTATGCTGTAAGTTTTTTGCAGTGTTCATTGTTGTTTTGTCCCCAGTGGTGGTGTGGATGCAATGAAAATGGAAAAGGAAGAATCCTTTAGGGCAGTTAAGTACAGCACCAACCCCATGCACCCATATGGTCAAAGATAGTTTTAAATCAAAGGCATCTCTGAATCTCACAGAAGCTTAAAATTGTAAAAGTCACTGAAAGGACATCAAATCCAACCTGAGATTGAATGAGGATCCCCTCAAGAACATGCCAGACGAATTGGCATCAAAAATCTTTAAAGCCTCCTGTAAGGGAAGAGCCTGTTGCTCCAGTGAAGAGATCATTCCACTGCTGGACAGCTCTGGTGCTTAGGAAGTCGTTCTGACCTCAAGCCTAAATTTGCCCCTTTGCAAATACTAGTCAAGTCAACAAACACTTACCATGTTTTAGGCACTGTGAGAGAGCTGAGAAAACAAAGGAAGGTAGAAATAGTTCCAGCCCAAAGTGGCTTTAATTTGAATGGAAGAGAGAATATGCTGACAGATATTTATGATCAGTAATTGAAAGGCACTAAGTATTAAAAAGAATCAGGAAAGGCTTCTCATAGAAGATGGAATTTGGAACTCTGCAGCCTCTATAATTATTTCCATTGCATCCAGTAGATATCTTATCTGTAATAGCTTTTTGCATTCTCTCTCCCCCATTATACTGTGAACTTCTTTTGCCTTTATTTATATTTCTAACACTTAGAATAGTACATATAGTAGGTGTTTAATAAATGCGTGTTTACTGCTCTGGCAGAACAAGTCAAGCTCCTCTTCTAATCCTCATATATTTAGTTCAAGAGGGACATGGCAACTGACTTCAAATACTTTCTTTCAAATTCAGAATCTGATTATGGTCCTTTGAGATAAGAGTCAGGTCAGGACCAAACACTATCTTTAAAAAAATTCCATTGGTTCTGATTCTCTGTGGTTTTGTGGGAACTTTTCTAATTGCTTGGGGAACACATACTATTCACGGGACAGCTGAGGGATGTGACATTTCTGGTTTATTAGTCACAGGATCCTGTGTTGTGGAATTGGTTTCATACTTCTTTTCATCTGAGTTTTAGAAAAATTGCCTTCCTTTCCATGGAAGTTGTACTTTTCTGAAAAAAAATTACTTCTGTAATTCACTATGTCTTGGGCATCATTTAAAATCTGTCCATCAAATGGCATCAATTGATATCGCTGAATCTATGTGATATCACACATCATCTTATAGGAAATTATTTTAAAATCTAGAAATTTTTTTTGTCTTATTACTGATGCAATATGTCTAAATCTGTTTTTTTTTCTAAATTATCAGGCCTTATATTCATGAACACATCCTTCATTTTTAAATTTGCTGCTTCATTTGGAAACACTTGGGGTTTCACCCTGAGTCCTATTCCTTATTACTCACAGCAGTTTGGTCGTTTTCCAAAGCCAGCAAGGTCCCCAGTGTGCCCAGAGTTTGAGAAACCAAAGGAAGTGGTTTGTTTGCCAAAGGAGATTGAGGCAGTGTTTGCTTGGATAACAGTTTAACATGTTGACTTCATTGCTTTTCAATTTTTTTCTACTCCTTTGAGCAATCGCACCAATTAGAAATAAGAATGACATCAACAATCTTGAAGTGCCTTTAAGTTGTGCTTGGAGGTTTGCTTTAGTGATAGAATAGTCATTTATCAAAATAATTTTCTTCTAAATTCAATTTGTAAAATGTCACTGAATTTTTAAATGAGATTTGATTAGATCTTGGGCCATATAAAATAGACCACACTATGATTTCAAAACAAAAACCCAAAGAAAAATGGGATTTGACACAGAGCAGAAATTCATGTTGAGATTCTTAACCTTGGGCTGGCAAATTTGTTATTCCATCTCCCTATATGAATATATTTGAATAAACATATACCTATGCAAATGTCTATTTATATAGATATGTAGATATAGATGTATACATGTGCATAGGTATCCACAAATAGTTAAGAGGCAACCTTCAAGAAATACATAATTTAGGTAAACCTTTAGTTCAGTGCTTTGGTAGGTACCAGAAAAGTCCATTTCTTGGTTTACTCCCATTGTGATTAATTAGTGTTCAAATTGTGGCTTACCTTTATATTGTGCCTCAAAGTTATAGTAGATGTTCCATTGAAATGAAAAGGTGAAGTTCTTCTACATGTGTTGTCTTACCCCCAATAGAGTTGGAAATCCTACAGATCAAAGATTGTCTTGCTTTTCTCTTTGTATTCCTAGTGTAACACAGTCATCTGAAAACTGTAAGTGCTTAATAAATATTCTGTCTTTCATTCATTCATTGGTGTTTACAAAAACTTTCGAAGCAGATAATGTACTATTTTAGTAAAATACTTATTTTATTTGTATAACTAAAATTATTAATATTTAGAGTTTAATTTTAATATTTACCTTAACTAAGGTAACTCAGCACACCTTGAATCTATTTTGTTTGTATGTATACATATTGTATTCCCAATAGGATATAATCTCCTAATAGTTAGGAATTTTTTCAATTTTGTCTGCAATTTCTAACATAGTGCCTGGAATGTACTAGGCACTTAATAAATTCTCTTTGATTAGTTGATTGAGTTTGAGGTGTTGAGACTTTCCCAGTGTCAGAAATCTTGTAAGTAGCAGAAGTGAGATTTTACCATCAGGTCCCATTTTCCAACATTATACTTAGTGTTGACCCTATTCTTTTATAATATCAGAGTATTCTTGGAAATAAAATGATTTGGTCATTATATGTACCTCGTACTACGGCCCCAACAACTTAGGTGGGAAGGTATGCAAAAGCAGATTCTTTAGAGGCAGAGAAGGCAACTCTGTGCTATGATGGGCCATGGCTAAGGAATATCACCCAAGTGTGACTAGCTGTTTGTGGAAAGACATTTTAGGCAGGCAGCGTGGAGATTGCTAGAAGAGGAGAATGAAAAATGTTGAACAAGTGGGAGGGTTACCTTTTATGGAGGTGTCTGAATCATTAGGGAGCTAACGAATGAGTTTTTGAGTTGTATTTCTAAACTATAATTAGATAAAGCAAAACACCAAACTGTGACTGATGTTCACAGAAGAGCAGATCAATTGATCATTGAGTCAGTTGTCTTTCTGTTGATATGTCCATCCCAATAACTCAACACTGGCTTGTTTAAGTTATCATTTATACCTTAATGACAAGTGCATTTTTTGATTAAGTATAGTTTGCTTTAGGGGACCTCCAATGACACTTCCAGTATGAAGAATCTTCTATGAGTATAGGTGTGCCTTAGAGATAATGCTATCTATGTCTGTACCTTGGCATAAAATGAAAGAATGGAAAACAAAATCAAAATTTGGTAATAAAAA
>CM053769.1:110919642-110965385 GCA_028658325.1 Potorous gilbertii
TCTGTCTCTGTGTGTGTGTGTGTGTGTGTGTGTGTGTAATCCCATCAACTATCCAGATACTGAGAAAAGGTTCAAGAGTTACAAATATTGTCTTTCCATGTAGGAATGTAAACAGTTCTACTTTCATAAGTCCCTTATGATTTCTCTGTCCTGTTTACCTTTTCATGCTTCTCTTGATTCTTGTGTTTGAAAGTCAAATTTTCTTTTCAGCTCTGTTCTTTTCATCAAGAATGCTTGAAAGTCCTCTATTTCATTGAAAGACTATTTTTTCCCTGAAGTATTATACACAGTTTTGCTGAGTAGGTGATTATTGGTTTTAATCATAGTTCTTTGACTTCTAGAATATTATATTTCACACCCTTTGATCCCTTAATATAGAAGATGCATAGGTTATCCTGATTGTATTTCCACAATACTCAAATTGTTTCTTTCTAACTGCTTGCAATATTTTCTCCTTGACCTGGTAACTCTGGAATTTGGCTACAATGTTCCTAGGTGTTTCTCTTTTTGTATTTCTTTCAGGAGGTCATTGGTGGATTCTTTCAATATTTGTTTTTTCCTCTGGTTCTAGAATATCAAGGCCGTTGTCCTTGATAATTTCATGAAAAATTATATCGAGGCTCTTTTTTTTTTATCATGGCTTTCAGGTAGTCCCATAATTTTTAAATTGTCTCTCCTGGGTCTATTTTTCAGGTCAGTTGTTTTTCCAATGAGACATTTCACATTATCTTCCATTTGTTCATTCTTTGGTTTTGTTTTGTAATTTCTTGGTTTCTCATAAAGTCATTAACTTCCATATGTTCCATTCTAATTTTTAAAGAACTATTTTCTTAAGTGAGCTTTTGACTCTCCTTTTTCATTAGGCTGATTCTGCTTTTTAAAGCATTCTTCTCATTGGATTTTTGCCAATTGAGTTAGCCTATTCTTAAAGGTGTTATTTTCTTCAGCATTTTTTGGGTCTCTTCTAGCAACCTGTTGACTCGCTTTTCATGATTTTCTTGCATCTCTCTCATTTCTCTTCCCAGTTTTTCCTCCATCTCTCTTAACTTGATTTTCAAAATCCTTTCGGAGCTCTTCCATGGCCCGAGACCATTAAATATTAAATTTGGATGTTTGAGACACAGAGGCTTTGACTTTTATGTCTTTTCCTGATGGTAAGCATTGTTCTTCCTTATCTGAGAGGATGGGAGAAGATATCTGTTCACCAAGAAAGTAACCTTCTATAGCCTTACTTTTTTTTACCTTTTTCAGGCATTTTCCCTACAAGTTACTTGACTTTTGGGTTCTTTCTCAAGAGTAGGGTACTCTCTGGGGACTTAAGATCTCGGTTCCTCAAGGTGACACAGTCAAGCCTGCACACTGGTCTGGGAGCAACATGAAAATTTTTGTGCTCAGAATCTGTGAGTGGTAGAATTTCCTCTCCACAACTACCTCACCTTCAATTCTGAGGCACTGGGAGCTGAGATTTAAATCAGCTACTCAGTTCCTCCAGGGGCTTTATGATGAGGCCTCCCACAATGGATGGGGGTTACTGCCTGCTGTGGGAGCTGCTGCAGCCCGGGTCTGGAGCTAGGGGGCAACCCTACTCTCTTCTCAGACAGTTGAAAAAGCCCTCTCACTGACCTTTGGCACCTGTAGGTTGAGGAATCTACTTTGCTACTGGGCATTCTGTCCCTGACACCTACTTCTTCTTACTCCCCTGCTCTTCTCCATGTAGTATGGCCAAGGCTTGGCTGTACTCTGCTCCATGTCCAGTGAGACAGACTTTTCCCATCGTCCCTCCAGGTCACCCTGGGCTGGAAATCTCCTCCACTTCATTGTTCTGTGACTTTCGCTGTTGTAGAATTTGTTGAGAGTCTTTCTTTACAGATATTTTATGGACTGTGGGGGAAGAGCTATAGTATATGTGTCTTTCTATTCGACCCTTGGTTCCATCACCCCCCCACTCCCCAACAGTATCTTTTAAGAAACTGTCAAGGAAAACTGCTCTGATATCCTGGACCCTGAGAACAAAATAGACATTGAAAGAATCTACTGATCACCTCAGGAAAGAGATTCAAAAATAAAAGATCACTGACCCTGATTAAAGCTAGAAGGTCATAAGATCACAGAATCTTATACTTAGAGCTAGAAGGTATGTTAGAGAATATCAGGTCCAGCTTCCTCTTTTATCAAATGAGGAAATTTAGACCCTGGAAGGGCATGTGTCTTCATCAAGATAAAACCAGGATTCAACCTATGCCTTCGGAGTTTAGATTTCAAACTGCTTCCTTTCTACAAGGTGACAGCAAGAATTCATAGAATCATATCTAAAATTGGAAGCAACCGCAGAAGTTATCTAATTTAACCTTACATTTTACAAATTGGTAAAATAAGGCCTTATGCTTTCATAAGATCACCTGAATCATAATTGACATATCTAGGTTTGAATGTGGGTCCTTTACCTCCACGTACTTCACTCTCTCCATTGTGTCATGCTGATTTCCAAAGGCTTGTTAATCAATTAGTTTATTAATATAAATGTGACCATTTTTGATGTTTCCACTTTGGGCATTAGCCTGCATTTGCCCTTTAGCCATCTCATCCAAGAAGACAATGTTAAATAGGGAAAGGCTTTTTCCACTAGGTCATATATTTTTTTCATGCAATGCCTTGCATTTTCCTCTAGGCTCTTGGTTGGAATTGAGTGCATATCAATTTGTTTCAGTCACTGCTGAATGGTACTCAGTGTGTTATATGGCAAGCTGTAAAGTTCAGTACTTAATAAGTAGGTGAGCTCCTTTCTCTAGCCTGTTTCTCATTGAATTTTAACGTGGAATATTCAAAGTGACTGCATAGTACTAATTCATGTTTATAATGGTCTGAGGCTAGATTAAACCTCCCCAGTGGGCAATACTGAGGAAGTGTGTGGGACAGTACTGCAATGAGGAGAATGATAGAGTTGTCTTGTATCCTTTATATTTACCATGTTTTAAGTGAGCACTCTGTTAAATCCACCTCAGTGATGGTTGGGGAAGTATATTACAAAGACTTGGATTAAAGGAAAAAATTTTTCTCTGCAAGAAGTTGCTAGAGACAATTGCATGGTCACTGCCCTGATTAGAATATGAAATTACTCATAGAGCAGCAGCTCAGACCATTCCAAAAGGATCAGAGCTTAAGAACTGACTTTGGTAATGGACTATCCAAGTGATAGTTATTTATAGCTGAAAGATAATCAAATATGAGTTTGCAAAGAAATGCAATTTCTTAATTCATTCCATCATAAACACACTGTAACAAAGATATTCAGAGTAACAAGGACCTTTCAGGAAGCCTTTGTCCCTGCATTTAACTTTAGAGGTAGAAGGAACTTTAGGGACAATAGAGGATAATCACCTTATTTTTCACACCAGTTAACACTCCCAGAAAAGTGAATTTACTTGTCCAAAGTCACACAGTTAGTAGCAGAGATGGAATTTGAACCCAAATATTTTGGCTAGAATTTCTGTCCAATTTTCACATTATAGGCACCTAGACCAGAGAGAGCAAGTGATAGTCTAAGATCACCCATAAAGTTAATGCAAAAGTAGGACTAGGAGGCATTTTGATAGCCACTCCCCTCCCTGGACACTCACAAAGGTACATGAATCTGGGGCTGATCAGGTAGGAACTGGAAAACTCTGAGAAAACAATATCCTTAGCTTGCTATTGATTTTGTCCATCCAAAAACATTTATTAAGTGCTTACTATGTGATTAGCACTGTACTAGGTTTTAGGGGTAGCAAAAGAAGGGAAAATGCACACAGAGCCTGCTCTCAAGGAGTTTATGGTCTATTGGGGCAGGGCATCATTCAAATGACAGCAGTAACATGATTGATATAGGACAAATGGGAGATCATCTCAGAAGGAAGGCACTAAGATTAAAAACTAGGAAGGGCTTTTTGCAGAGGGAATTTGTCTGAAACTTGAAGGATGTCACGAAGCCAGGAGGAAGACATGAGGAATGAGGAACATCCCATGAAAATGCATTAAGTAAAGAGTTAGAGAAACATATTGAAGGATGAGCAAAGCACAGGAAAAACACAGCTGGGCGGTGCAGTGGATAGGGCAGTGAGTCTGAAATCAGAAAGACTAGTTTTCCTGAGGTCCAGCACACTCTCAGATATTTTCTAGCTGTGTGACCCGAGGCATGTGACTTAAGTGTTTGCCCCAGGTGTAAAATGAGCAGGAGAAGGAAATGGAAAATCATTTCAGTATCTTTGCCAAGGGAACCCAAATGGATTCATGAAGAATCAGACATGACTGAAGCAACTTAGCAGCAGCAACAAGGCATAGGAAGTGCTTGTGTATCTCAACAATTAGCTGTTTCTGAATAATTTATAGGATCATTGATTTAGAGCTGGAGAGTATCTAGTCCAAATTCTTCATTTCACAAGTGAAGAAACTGAGGCCAAGATAGTTTAAACAATTTACCCAAGGTGGTAGAGGTAGTATATGGCAGACCTGTGACTCAAACTAAAGAAATATGATTGCCAATGCAGCACTTTTCAATTCCTCCCACAGCATCCTAGCACTCCATGTTCAGTAAGCCCAAAGGGATTCAGCCTAGGTTAAAAAGGTTGATGGATTAGTTGCTATGTCAAGGACCACCAGAGGTTCTAAAGGTAACAAAGACCTTAAATACTATATTGATTTTTTGATTTCCCAGCTTTTTTCTTCTTGTGTTGTAGTGTAATAAAATTTCAGTATGCCCACTGGATCCATAAAAACGCAACTGTTCGCACCTGGGGAGAAAAATGCCATTGTTTAACTTGAGTGTGATGGCAAGACTTGGTTTTGAACCGTGAATGATAGGAAGCCATTTTCCTGCCCCATAAGCTTGAAATACAACTTGCTATGCTCTCAAGGACAAGGGAGTATTTGCAGAAACTCCCCATTCGGTAATTTCAAGGTAATGTAATGACCTTTCCTTTCCTCCTCTGATCTCTACCAAAGGGCTCTTTAGAATCAGCAAACCAACATCAGGCATTTTAAGTAGAAACTTCCAAAGTTGCCGTTAAATGATATTTAACTCGGAGTTTAGAAGAAGTGGGGATGAATATGTAGTGTTTAAAGTCTCAAGAAAGATTGCCTCTGCAAAAATGGAGTTTTAGTCTGAACTTTTGTGCACTGCAGAAATCAGACTAGGCTGACCCTGTATAATAAGAATTGAACAGTTTCATTCTGACCCTCTTCCATTGAATGGTACCCATGTCATGGTCCCCAGTAATACCACCACAAGCACCCCATTTCTTCAATCATATGATCATAGACATAGAACTAAAAAGAACCTGTCATCTAAATCCAATCTGAAGCCCAGAGAGGTTCAGTGACTGGTTGAAGTTTACTCCAGTAATTAGTGCTAGGAGCAGAATTTCAACCCAAACATTCTGACTCCAAACTGTCCTGTTACAACTCACAAGGCACCAACTCAAAATATGTTAGCAATGACTATAAAGCAATGGTCACTAAAAATCAGAAGCTTTTGGCCCTTGCACATCTCAAGACAGAGATATCTGCCTGTGCTAGGATCACTACTGATGCCACATGTGGTAGAGAGATGAATCATTAAATAATATAGTCACTTACTGCAGCTCCTAGTATAAGCATACACTGCTTTTCTATTATCCAGGACATATAGTAATGCAATTTGTCCTGTTATATTACCTGTGATAGGACCCTTACCTGCATCATCAGTCCTTTTACTCCAAGGCTCTGTAGCTGAACCATAGGTTCTTAGATACAAAGACAGAAGAGGTAATCAAGACTGATCTCTCTCTCTCTCTCTTTCTCTTTCTGTCTCCCTCTCCATCTTTCTCTCTTTTCCATATGTATGTAAGTATGTATGTATATGTATGCATGCATATGTATATAAACATGTATGTATATATACACATATACATATATGTTAGATATGGATAGGTGTACAAATAAAATTCTGTTCAGTCATTTCCTATTCTTTGTGACCCCAGTTGGAGTTTTCTTGCAAAATCACTAGAATAGTTTGTCATTTCCTTCTCCAGCTCATTTTACAGATAAGGAAATTGAGAGCCTTGGATTGGAACTCCTGAAGATGAGTATTCCTGATTGCAGGCCGTGCACACTGCAGCACCACCTAGCGGTCAATCAATAGGTCTATAGATAGCATCTATATCCACATATCTATATCTATTTATATCTATATATCTATATATCTATATCTATACCTATATCTATATCTATCTATCTATCTATCTATCTATCTATCTATCTATCTATATATATATATATATATATATATATACATACATATGTATGTCGACAATGAAGTTATAAGAGATTTGGCCAAAGTAACAATTGGAAATTGGCAGCCAGACTTTTGAATTTACATCTCTTGCTCCTTATTCAAGGTCATAGAGCATCAAAGGTGGGAAATAAACTAATTTCATCCCTGAGCCAAGATACTGTTTGATTATGCTGAGCTATCTCTAAAGTGTAGAAGAAAGGGAAAGGGAGAAAGAGAGAGAGAGACAGAGAGAGAGAGAGAGACAGAGAGAGAGAGAGAAAGGAGAGAAAAGAGAATTGAACTTTGGGCTAATGATTAAAATACAATTTAGCAATCATACAGATGAAGTTCTACAATTTGATTTTATAAACCAACTTGACAAATGAATGATTTAGACCTCAAGGCTAAGCAAAGGATCTGGTAGTAGGGAACTACAAGCTTAATAGGAGAATGATGTTTTTGCCCCAAAAGCTAATGCAAGGTAGCAGAATGTCAAGCAAATGTTTGTTGAGCATCTAAGTATTGGGAATTGTGTTAGGTACTGGGGATACAAAGATAAATATGAAAGAGACCCTTCCCTCAAGGAAGTGATAGAACATCTTTCTATGTTTCTATGTAAGTATGTATCTATCTAATCTATCAATAGAAAGTAGATAGATAAATAGATATGTATAGATATAGACATATAGTTGTAGATAAATATATAGAATGGCATACAGAGCCAACTCACACTGCCCAGAGCCAATTATTAAATTTTCAGTGCTAGAATTTACATCAGAAATTGGCAAACACTAGAAATAGGGACTTGATTCATTTTTTTCATTGTTTTGATAATTGTCTGAACTCTAGACTTAAGATAGTGATAGAGAAAATGTTAATTATGTAGATTAAACTTAAAAGTATGTAGTGAGCACATGTCCTCCCCGAGAGCCACTTGTTAAATATTCACTATCATACCTCTGGATATAGATATCATGGATATATATGTAGATGCACACATATGTATACATCACGTCCCAGAAGTCTTAGTGTGCTTCAAGCTTATTAAAGATAATCATGCAATATGATATTTGGAATTCTAAATTTGTATATGCATATGGGCATAGTATATGTATATATACACATACTTACATATATGTAAGTATGTGTATATGTTTGTATATGTATACATATATGCATGCATACATGTATACATCCACACACTCTCACATATGATGTATAACAGAGTTAGAGAGATTATAGAGACAGAGATAGAAATAGACACTGGGTCATGTTGGGGTCATAGTTGGAGTTCTGGGGGTAATTTTAAATGATATATTTTAGGAAAGTTAAAGATCAGCTGAAATGAATTTCAAGCTGTATCACCAAGATGGCGAGGGGACCAGTGACCCTGCAATGTGGGAATAACTTGAGGAACTTTTCAAGGGAGAAGAAAAAGAAGAAGGAGGAGAAGGAGAGGAAGAGGAAGATAATGATCTTTGGCAAACAGGATAACTATCTTTGAGGAGTTGAAGGATTGTCACATTGTCACATGGAAGAAAGATTTGTTCTGCTTGGCCACAGAGGAGAGATAGGCACAATGTCAAGTAAGCATGGCCATGTGTTTCATGACCAAGGACAGAATGAGGTACAAAGGGTGGTAGTTAAAGAAAATAGATTCCTTCTATAGCTAAGAAAAAACATCTCATGATTATTAGAGCTATTACAAAATGGAATAAGTTGTCCCAGGAGATAGTTAGTTTCTCTTTCTCAGAGGTCTCTAAACCAAAACTGGAGATCTACCAGACAGGCTTCCTGTTGAGGGAGGGTTTAGACTAGATTACTTCTTGGGTCTTTTCCAACTCTGGGATTCTTTTGTTTGTTTCAGTAGGAGAGAGTAAAATATTGCTTTTGTTTGTTTTCTGTAAGTGGACCATAAGACAATAATCAGTTTCAAAGAAGGCAGAGAAAAGGCAGATAGGAAAAGACCATTCTAACCTCAGTACTCACAGAATATGACTGTATTTCACCCACAACTTGAAAAATTGAACAAATCTGAAGCAGTCTAGAGGATGGCAGCCATTGCCACAGCCTCAATTTGAGATGATGAGAAATTCAAACAGCACTGTAGAAAGGGGAAATGAAAGGGCTCTTAACATGTTTGCATATATTCCTCTCTAGTAAAGCCTAGGGGAAGACTGGATCACTCAGTTATCAGGTCTGTAAAATGATAGATGTGGAGCTCAAAGAAACTTAAGAGGCCATCAAGTCTAACCTCCTCATTTTACAGAGAAGGAAGCTGGGGAAAGAGAATTGGTGCCTTGCATAAAGTCACCTAGATAACATCAGAAGTGAGATTTGAATCCAAGTCTTTTGACTACAGAGAGAATCCTAATTCCAGCTCTTTCAGGCTTGCGTCTCTGAGTTATCACTAAACATATTTGTGTAAAATGTCAAGGTAAATCTCACCCCCACCCCAGAATTCCAGTATATAGACATGACCTTCACCATGAGTCTGACAATACTCTTCTCCCCTTACTTTTAACTATAGTAGCAGGCTTCTTGGTCCTTCTGTCACAAAATGGTATTTCCTCTAATAGGGGGTCATCCCCAGTCATCCTGATGTATATCTTGCCACTGGACACAGATGACTCTGGAGGAGAGAATAAGACTGGTGACTTTGCACAGTACTCATTACTTAAATTCAATTAATTGCAATTCATGACATCACCTTCTTAATGTCACGGTCCTCTTCCAGAATGAAGGACAAATAATAATCTATCAGCAGTAGTAGCTGCTCCAATGGGGACCCAACTGGCCAATTCCAGTTGGGCAACCTAACTCCTACCTTCCTTCCTTCCTTCTTTCCTTCCTTTTTTCCTTCCCTCCTTCTCTTTACATAGAGAATCATACCCTTACTTGTGGGTGCTCTGTCCAAATGAATAGAAATTTTTATTGCTGAAACCTTGCAAGATATATTGTGGTTTATGGGCTAGGATTTCTTTTTTAAAGATCATGCCTTAAACCCAAATCACTCTGGCTTTCATTGATTGGTCAACAATATGTCCCAACCCAAGCCTCACTTGGTCATTTTTGGGACTCTGATGGCTCAGAATGAGAATAAATAGCACTTGTTTGTGTTTTGGCCAGAAAATGTAATGACCTCCCAGATAGATCTTTTTTTACTAGATAAAGGAGGCCATTCTTATCTAGCCTTAATCACTGAATGGATGTTAGCTAAGTCAGTCTGAGACGTGGGAAAGACATTAGCCCAAAAAGGTCAAGGTCTCCCAGTGCATCTGGAGTCATCTCCAGTTGTCCTGCTCTATATCTTGCTACTTGACACAGATAGTTCTGAAGGAAAGAGCGAGGCTGATGACTTTGCACAACTCTCCTTCACTTAAATCCAGTTCACTTGCAAGTCATCACATCACCTTCCTGATGTCATAGTCCTCCTCGAGAATGAACAGTTTCCTCTGAGTCCACTTCCAAATGACAGACTAAATATTAAACTTCATTTTGCTTTGTGTATTAGACTGACCACTGTGATATGAACAGTTCATCCCTAAACCTCCCAAGAACGGGATTGGAAATGTCAGTAGCCAGGTCACTGTTTGATTAATGTCCTGTTTTATTCCTCTTTCTCCATCATTCTCGAAGCCCATCCATCTGTCTCTTCTACATCGTTGAACTTTTGAGAAGAATTATAACATGCTACAAATAGGGTAGAATTCAGAATAAAACTAGGTGCCTGACCAATGAGAAATATGCCTTGAGAGTCTTAGTCTGATAGTTGAAGAACGTGTAACACAGGGATCTAAGTGCAGCAAATTGGACCAGAATGTTTGAGTTTTGCTTTTAATTGATTGACCTGAGGAGGTCCCCATCAGGGATTGTTCATGTCAGTTTCTCCAACATTGTATATGGGAATAAAAGTTTGAGTGTTTTGCAGAAGAGGCATTTATGATAGATTGTTGTAAAGCGTTTGCATAAAGCCTTTATTGATAAAGCAATCAATATTCAGTTTTTTTTACATTCACACACATATAAACTGATTCTTCCTTTCCTTATTGTTCAGTTGTTTCAGTTGTATCCAACTCTTCACGAGGCAGCTAGCTGATGCAATAGATAGAGCACCAGTGCAAGAGTCAGGAGGACCTAAGTTCAAATCTCACCTCAGACTCTCACTAATTGTGTGACCTTGAGCAAGTCACTTAACCCCAATTGCTTCATCCTGGGTCATCTCCAGTCATCCTGATGAATATGTGGTCACTGGATTCAGATGGCTCTGGAGGAGAAATGAGGCTGGTGACCTGCACAGTCCTCCCTCACTCAAAACCAAGTCAAGTACAAGTCATGTCATCATTTCTCTGAAGGCATGGTGTTCTTTGACAGTGAAGGATGAACACATATACACACACACAAAACTCTTCATGATCCATTTTTGGGTTTTTGTGTCAAAGACACTGGCATGGTTTGCCATTTCCTTCTCCATCTCTTCTTACAAGTGAGTAAACTGAGACAAATAGGCTTAAGTAACTTGCCCAGAGTTACATAACTCACAGTGCCTGAAGCCAGATTTGGCCTCAGGAAGATGTCTCCCTATCTCTAGGCCTGGTACTCTGTCCATGCTATCTTCACTAGAAATAATTAATATAATATAATATAATGTAATGTAACATAACATAACAATTTAATATAACACAATAATGTAATGTAATATAGTATGTCTATATAAACATAAATGTATGTGTATATATATATAAATTATATACATAATAGAGTACATATTAATTTGAGATATAGATGTCTTCTGGACAGACCCTCTGATTAGAGGGCAGTGCCATGAACTCCCACACTTTCATTTCAGGAAGGGGCTCAACACAGTCTTTTCCCTACTTCTCATTAACTGAACTGCATTTGGATTTCTTTGGACTTCTCCTTCATGTCCCATGCCAGGTACCTTCTCCCCTCTTTTCAATTTTTCTCTTCAATTATAAGCTTGAGGATAGAAACTCTCTCTTTTTATTTCTGTATTACATAGCCTGTCATATTAGATGGAGAAAAACAGAGTTTAGGGAAGGTAGTTGATTTACTACCTAAGGTAACTAAGAACCTACTATTTTGAACTGGAAGAGACCTTCAAGGCCATCTTAAGGACAGCTGGATCTGGAGTCAGAAAGAATCATTTCCAAATATATAATTGATGATGCAAACATTTAAGTAAGACATCTAGTGCCAGCCCTGAAAGAGCTTAACTTCATTGAATGACTGTCACTTTTCCATGGAAGAGGGACTAGAATTGTTAAGAAAAAAAAACCAACAAGCAGGGAAGAAGGCTTAATGGTTAAAGATCACAAGTAATCTAAAGAATTCCTGACAGTTAGAACTGTGCTCTAGTGGAATGAATTTGCCATACTGGAGGGCTGGATGCCTTATCACTGAGAGTCTTCTACGACTGTATGAATCGTTGTTACAATCATTCAACAAGTTTAATGTTTTTGACTGTAGGCCGGAGTCCAGGGGTGGGGAACCTGTGACCTTGAGGACAAATGTGACCCTCTAGGTCCTTGGATGCAGTCCTTTGACTGAATCCAAACTTTACGGGACAAATCATTTTATTAAAGGATGTTCTGTGAAGTTTGAATTCAGTCAAAGGGCCGCACGTGAAGACCCAAAGGTCCACATGTGTCCCTGAGGTGGCAGGTTCCCCATCCCTGGGCTAGATACTCTGTTACAAAGACAAAAAAGCACCCCTGCCCTTAAGAAAATTATATTCTATTGGAAAATGTTGTAGAAAGAATTCATCCCTTCTTCAGGGATTATGAGACCAAAATCTGGAAGTGAAGTTAGATATTATCTAGTCTACTCTCCTAATTAGAACAATGAGGATGCTGAGATTTAAGGAAATCATGTGAAGAGATAATCTTTCAGGTACCAAGGAGATCTAAGATCATATGAAAGATCCAAAGAATAGAAAAAAATGAATTCCAGCTGCTCCACTTCCCCCTTCCACCTGGTGAGTAGAAAGCAGTTGGGCAGGGGTAGTTTTCAGAATGGTCAGCATCGGAGTGGAATAAGTGCCTTGATGAGGCATATGGGAAGTTGCACTGCACTGCTAGACATTTGCCCCCAGTAATACTAAACTAGCTGGCAGGTGAAGTTGGTCTCTAAAACAACCTCAACTCAATTATGACTTTTTAGAATATGGGAGAATGAAATTCCCATGGATTGAATGACATTTTGAAAGCATGCTTAATTCTAAGTAGTTTTCACTGTGCTCAAGTTGATATGTATATTACCACTTGAAGAGTCACTTTTATTTGTCTGACTCTGTTAATGATCTTGTGGCAAGTAAGTGACAAGTGCTCCCTGGAACATATTGTAGGTGGGCATCCGCCAAAGGGAAACTCAAGTTAAATGACATTGGGATATGAAACGCCACCTTGTTCTGTCAGGCTTTGTGACATTAAGTATGCCTTGACATATGCTAAGCTACAGAATTTCAGGAATGCTTGTTATTCCTGAGAGTATATTATGGTCAAATATATAGGTCAATATTTTCCAAAGGTGGTTTCAAGTCTGCAACATTTCCTGTGATTTTTTTAATCACTGTTGCTCCCTAAAAGCCTGCCACATGAAGAGTATGATTTTATAACTTTTATAATGACTTTATCATAGTGTTTAATGATGGGTACTCCCAAATATGCCACTCTTTCTATTTTAATAGCTCTATACAATAAAAGTTTTATCATATTGAACTTCAAAATTGAAAATAAACAAAGAAAAGAAATGAACAACCAAATGATTCTTTCCCTAAATTTAGTGCAAATTTTTTTTAGTTTGCCAGGAATTATTGTTTACTATAATAACTTAAAAAATAATAGAGATAAGGAATGGACCTGTGATTTAATTTATATGAAAGTTATCAGATAAAGAAACTGCCTCTGCAAATACAATGTATTCCTCCCAAAAAATCATAGTTCACTTGTAAGCTTTGATAGTTTAAAATTGACCTAATACTTCTGGAACACCCTGTACAATAGCTTGCATTGTTGGAATAGTTTGTCACTTAATTCAATTGAGCAGATGGTATTCAAACATCTATGGTACAGAGTATTTGAGTAGGCATTGAGGGAGATGCTTGTGGAACTTGTAAGTAAAGATGAATAAGAAAAGGGATGAATAATACTTATTGACACTTCTCTTTTAAGGAAATCTAAGTCTTCAGAGTAGTACCATAAAGATGGATGATTATGGGTGTCTGGGTTGGGAATAGGACTCACCAGAATGTCAGGAGTTTACCTGTCTTCCCTATCTTGCTTATCTTCAATTTCCTTTTCTAAGAGAATTTAACTCATTAAGGCAATATTATAAGTCTGGAATTATATATGTGCTCCTGGAGTGACAAAATTATCTATTGGAATGTTGGTTCAGTGGGACTTCCTTAATGAAAACCTTGTTTCTTTTGCTTCCAAGAAAAGTAGAAACCATCAAGTTGTCCTATGACTGTAGAAAATTCTACATGGCAAAGGGGGAAAGCAGTGTTCATATATTTTTAAAATATATACATTTCTGGTATTTAAATAATATCTATGTGTCAATTTGCTACCCACCTCATTATCACCTAGTCTTGTGTCTTTGGATCTATAATGTAGACCTTTCTCTTTTCTGTCATCTTGAACACAACTCCTATGAAATATCTTTAGGTAATTTTTCTTTGGGTGGTGGTAGGTGGGTGGTGGGTAACAAATTTCTTTTTCCTTCCCTAAGGAATAAAATTTCTCCATTCTCAAACAGCTCTTCTCTCATTTTTCTCTCTCCAGCCCTTATTCTCTTCTTAGTTTATTCAGTTGCATCTAATTTATTCACCTACGCTATTTGTTGGGTAAATGACTCAGCAGTCAGAGTTTTGAAAGAAATCAAACTTTTGTAATGAAATTAACTTTTGCTAAAGACAGTAAATGCATGAATAGAATGACTGCTAGATAGATATCTTCATATGATTTCATTCTGTGTTTTCCTGACTGCTAATTCAGTGAGGTGTTTGCATGGGAGGGAGACAGGTAGTTAGAACAACCATTATTTCCAATGACATTGACAAAGATCAGAGTCAAGAGTAAGTAGATTTCCATTTTCTGGCTTTGTCAATTGTTTTCCCCAAGTCACAGAAATGTATCCAAAAGTAGTTGTCAGATATCCAGAGTTAAATGAACTGCTGCTTCATACTTAAGAAGGTAGAGCCAATGAACATCCATCTGTTGACTCTGCTTACAGTTTTAACACTTGTCTAAAGAAAACGAAAACACTAAACTTAACAATTCTTTTCCTGCTCCCTCTGGTCCTCTTTAGTGGAAGTCCTGATCAGTGAGCTAGAGTTGGATATTCTGATGTGCTTTGTGTTTATGATTAGCTGAGATGGACCCTGTTGATTAGATCAGAAGATGCAGTAAAAAAAATCTTTTCAACAAATTGACTTATTTTTTCAAGAGCATATACTCCATGTAAAGCTGTATTATTGTTGTTGTCAGAATGTTTTTGTCTTGGCTAAATAGAACCAGGCTTCTGAGTAGGCAGAACACTTATTTGCCTCCCTCACTGGTTACTGTTGGAGAAATGCTGGACAGAGACTAATTCAAAACTAACTTCCCCACCACTTGTCAGAGAGCCTGAAATGACACTGTTCTAGATTGGGGGTGAGTGTACAGGGAGGAAGGAACATATTTTAGATCATATAAGAAATGTTGGGTTACAGAGGAGAGAACATGGGTTAAAATCCCACCTACCTGTATGACCCATAAGGTTTATAGGGCTTCAGGTACTTTCTTCATCTGTAAAAAAGAGAGGATTGAATTAGATAACTTCCAAAATCTTTTCTAGCTTTAAATCTATGTTCCTAACATCCTCTCCACCAGGGGCTCTTAACAGGGGTCTACACTTAAAAAAGATAATTGAATTTCAATGTGATTTGTTTTCCTTTGTAATATGTGTTTTATTTTATGAATTTAAAATATGATGAAAAGGAATCTTTGGGACTCACCAGAATGTTAAAGATGAAAAAATAAGCAATGGTTAAGAATGACAGATCTGTCCGTCTTGATGATCCTGAGAAAGCCAAAAAGTGGAGGATTTAACCATTTCAACTCTGGAACTCCTGACATGAGTTTCAGGTATCCTGATAGCTAAGGTGTCAGCCAGGTGGCAAAGTGGACCTGGAAACAGGAAAACTAATCTTCCTGATTTCAGATTTGGCCTCAGATACTTACTAACTGTGTGACTCTGGGCAAGTCACTTAACCATGTTTGTTTCAGTTTCTTCAACTGTAAAATGAGATGAGTTAAGAAATGGCACACCACTCCAGTATTCTTGCCAATAAAACCCTAAATGTTGTCACTGCAGACATTGAGTCAACACCAACAACAAAAGCTCCTCACTGGCCCACTTTACCTTGGAGCCCCCAGCCACATTTCACTCCACTATTTAGCCATCTTCTCAAAACATCCTTGAGTGTATCTCCACCTCTTTCCCTTTCTAGATCTGATGCCTCAATGACATCACTGCTTTCATCGCTCCCACAAAGAGAGCATCTTCTCAAAAGCAAATTAACTTTGTCCTACATTAGACTATATTGCTGCCGGGTCCTCATAAAAAGTAAGTTCTTTGAGGGCAGGAACTATCATTCCTTTTATATTTGAATATTCCATGTGAATTGCAATGCTTGGCACATAGGGTTAGAGCAGTAGGACTGACCTGGTGATTTCACTGATATATAAAATGATATGAGGAAGGTGCCCCTAGAAACTCAGCTTGGCAACCTTACCTAAAACATAATATAACAATATCACATAACATCACAACACAACACAGCACAATATAACATAACATAACATAAGATGAACATAACATCATTATACAGAGAATTACTCAAAGTCACACAACTGGTATATGTCAGAGTCAACATTTGACTTCAAGTCTTTACCAATACCAAGACTTGAGAAGTAATTTTTCATTAATCAATTAATTTAATTAATTTCTAGAATCACTTGCTAATAGGGAACAATATTTTTAGGGGACTAATCACTTAAACATTTATTAGCTTATGCCTTGTAGAGATTAATTAGGCAGTGACTTATGAAGAGTCATAGTGCTAGAATGGAGTCCTATGGAACAGTTATGGTGTCAAAACCTTGACATAGAAGTGTAAGAGACAGCGCTTACTAGAACATCAGTTTCATTCTACTAATCAGTGAGTCAGGACACCTGAATTTTAATCCGAGCTTTGCTGCTGACTTGCTGTGTGACCCAAGAAATTCCCTTTCCTTATATGGGACATATTCCTCTTATGGATGAAGACCAAACATTAGACCAGCAGCAATCACTGGGCTGAAACACATCTTTCAATTTGTTTAAATTCATGTCAGTAGTCTATTTTATTTAGGTTCATTTTTTCATCTGGGTTCATGACCTTGTTGGAAGGGGAAACTCCCCTTAAGAGAGTACTTCTCATCTTGATCTGTTCTTGTGCATGTTTTACAAAGGGTCCAAAAGAATCTGCCTGCTACATTAATACCTTCCTCTTTCCCTTATATTTATTTCATGGGCACCACTGCAACATTAAACTTTCCCTCTTTCATTGCTAGAACTTGCTGCATTATTGCCTATCCCTTCAATCTATCCATATCTTTGGAGAAGGGGCAGCTAAATGGTGCAGTGGATAGAACACCAGTACAGGAGTCAGGAAGACCGGAGTTCTCACCTCAGACACTTGACACTCACTAGCTCTGTTACCTTGGGCAAGTCACTTAACCCCAATTGCCTCATCCTGGGTCATCTCCAGTCATCCAGATGAATATCTGGTCCCTGGATTCAGATGGTTCTGGAGGAGAAGTGAGGCTGGTGACCTGCATAGCCTTCCCTCACTCAAAACAAAGTCAAGTATAAGTCATGTTATTTCTTCTCTGATGGCGTGGTGTTCTTTGGCAATGAAGAACACACACACATACACACACACACACACACACATCTTTGGAGAAGTCTTTCATGCCATTTTCCACACTGGGGTCACTAATGATAATCCATTTATGTCCACCTTGCTTCTTTTCCTTGACTTTTGGGTAGCCTGCAGTTTTGGGTTAGATCACATCTGGACTGTTGGATCTAGTCCTGGAAACCCTCTGTATATTCATGGGAGAAACCTTGTTTAAGGAACTTAGAGCCTGTGCTTTGTTCTGCTGCGTAATTGACAAGCAGTAGCCATAGTGGGGTTCTCTGTACCCACACTAGTCAGCTCCGGTTGATGGTGTGTGAGCTGCTGTATTGAATCATTATTTTCATCAAGGAAACTCTCCGTGTACATAAAGGTCATTCTCATAAAACATTTAATAGACATTAGGATGCATGTTTACGGTGTGATAATTTACTGAGTTTTATTGTTGTTGAACATGATCAATCTCCCAATAACCACGTGTGAAGACCCTACTATTGTACGTGGATGTCTCATTGTTTTTTAATCTTCCTTCTCATTTAAGAAATCTTAAAAGTTGATCCTTGATTGCCTTGAAAACTGTCATCTCCAGCACAGATTTCTACTGTGTGTATCTTGTGAGGTCCATCTGTCTTCCTGACAGCTATCTTGGGTATCATTTCTACTTCCTTAAATAGCATACTGCATATTAGACTCCAAATGTAGTATCCCCATTGTCTTAGAGGATGACACAAGATCACTGAAGGGTTGAGAGTGTGTCTGTTTTAACTACTGTTATCTAAATATTGACTCATTTTTACAGAGAAATGTTAAACCAATTGTGTATTCCTCTGGACGAAGGAAAAGCTTCCTGCTATGCATACATATATATATACACATACATAGACATGTGTGTACACACATATATTAATAACTCCAGGTTTCTGAAATTCTTTATATATGTCCTGGACCCTTTTCGCAGTCGTGTAAAACCAATGGACTGCTTCTCAGAATCACGTTTTTAAATGCATAAAATGAAATTCATATGATTGCAAAGGAAACCAATGAAATTGAATTTGATGAAATTCAATGAAATTGAAAAATGAAATTCAGTGAAATATATGGATCAATTTTTGAAAGTCCCCACACCAGAAATTATGAACTTCTGTATTAAAACAGAAGTGACAAACTCACTGACAGTAAAACTCACAAGCATGGCTCCAATTAGATTAAAATGTCCTTGGGAAATATTTAGCTCAATAATTAAAAATACAACACGATGTTAATTTGTGGCTTTCTAATTCTGAATTTGACAAGCAGGAATCCATTTATATTTGAATTTAACCCCATTGTCTTAAAGGTTTGTGATCAACCCAGGTGTGTTCTGAAATCACTGAACTGGAAAACCACGGAAGTCCTTTCCTTGTCCCTAAATTGTATAATTGCTACTTCAGAGTTTGGAGTGGCTAGCCTTTTGGATGGATGGATGTATTTTCTATCTGTTCAACTCTAATAAAAATTGGATGCTTTGGAACTAGTATCTGTTTAAACATCATTTGATGAAATGCATTGAAACAAATCATTCTTATCCATGTATGCTCAACATGGCAAACCATTTCAGTATCTTTGCCAAGTTTACCCAGTTGAGGTCATGAAGTCTCAGATATGACTGAACAACAAACAAACTTCAGCAACACTATTTTAAACATGTCTCACTTCTTATACCACCATCTTGAACTCATCTATTTTAGCAAAGAGTTCATCTCCAATAGTGTAAACCTTTTATGGAAAGACCTGTAAAAAGCTTCTTTTGGAAAGTTTTCAAATTGACTCCTGTCTTAACCACAACTGCTTTCAATATGTGAAGCCCTCCCATTTGCAATCAGGAAGCTTTCCATTCTGCCAGGTATTACATACAATAATAAGAGATGGCGAAATTTGCTGGATTGTTGTGGGCTCCCATAAATTAATGTTAGGAAAGCAATTTGAGATCCGTTAATCCTCTCCTAAAAGCTAAATGTGAAATCTGAGTATATAGTATATGAGTATATGTAGGGGATGGGCCAATTGGAAAGTATTTTGTTCCAAGATTAATGGAAATAATAACAAAACACATCTTTGAGCTAAAGATTTTTGGCGTTATTATTCCTGGATCTGATCTTTTTTTGTTTTAAAGGAAACCTACACAACTAATAGCTATCTTGGTTTTAGAAAGTCCAACCATTCATGCTTGGACATCCTTTTCACAATGAGAGATATGTAGACCTGGAGAGTGAAGGATCGCCAGTTCTTCCAGCATCAGCCTCACTGCTCTCCTAATGAAGACCCAGAGATTCCTTCTCACACCATTAGCCATCCATCCAGTGACTTCCCCGTGGGTGAAAGTGATAGGATACGTGTAAATAAGTTTAATCATTTTGCCAGCCTTAGCAATTCTGCCCACTTTTTCAAAACTTGATGGTAGTGACTAGGCAATTCTGAATGCCTCCTTTTGAAGTTTTAAGTGCTTCCAAGGGTTGTGTGTATCTTTTTTGCTGGTTGTGTATCTTTTCTCTAGATCAAGCAGAGACACTAAAAATCAGTCTTGACCCGAAAGCTATGTTCAAAGCTACAGAAGTTCAATAGTTGTGATGACAATGTGATTTTCCTCCCACTTCTGAGGCTTAAACTAAACCGAAATTCCCTATTTTACTTTTACTTGCTTCTGCTTTGGCAAATAGAATTATGAACAGAGAATCTTGGTCTAGGTACATTAAAAGGTTTTGCTAGTTGTTATTAGTCATTTCTGTCATGTCTGACTCTTCAAGACTCTGTTTGGGGTTTCCTTGGCAAAAGTATTGGAATGGTTTGCCATTTCCTTCTCCAGATCATTTTATAGATGAGGAACTGAAGGAAATAGGGGTAAGTGACTTGCCTAGCATCACCCAGCTGATAAGTGTCTGAGACCAGATTTGAACTTGGGAAAATGAATCTTCCTGAATCCAGGACCATCATTCTATCCACTGAACAAGGGAGCTGCCCCTACATTAAAAGGAGACAGCATAAATGGAAGGATGAATTCTACTGTCAGGGAATTAGTCATATGATCAAGACTTGTGTCTCATTTTCAAAACATAGGATAGCATGTCAGGGTACAGTGGAAGAATATTGAGTGTTGAGTCAGAAAACCTAGACTCAAATCCTGACTCGATGGTCTATTTCCTTTTTGATGTCACTTAACCATACCATATGTCACTTTCCTTCTTTGTAAAATGAAGGAGTTGGACAATGTAACATTAAAGGTGTGTTTCACATTTCTCTCTCTCTGTTTGTCTGTCTCTCTCTCTGTCTGTCTGTCTCTCTCTCTGTCTGTCTGTCTCTCTCTCTGTCTGTCCCTCTCTCTGTCTCTCTCTCTGTTTCTTTCTCTCTCTGTCTCTGTCTCTCATGCTCTCTCACTCTCTTGTCATTGTAAAGTTAGGAGAGAGGAACAATGATGGTTGTTTCTGGGAAGCATGATGGAGGTCAGTGCAGATTTACAATGAAATAGAATCATCATTATCTACTGAGTTTGGAAAATTAGAGAAGCCTGAGTTTACCTATACCTAGAGAGTAACCTAGAATAAAGTACTTACTCAGGAAACAGCAGGCTTGTGTGATGTATGCTAGTCACCTATTATTTTTCCTATTGGTCGTTTCTACTTGAATCCAACACAGCTTAAACCAAACTGAATTTACAACCTCAGTGGAATCCCATTTCCTAAAGAGCACATAGAGCTAGAGTTAGAAGGATCTTCCAAGGCTATTGAGTTAATCCTACTCATTCTATAGATCAGAAAATTGAGGCTGAGGAGGAGTGCTACACTGGAATCAAGAAGACCTGAATTCAAATCTGGCTCAAGACACTCACTACCTGTGTGACCACGGGCTTAACCTCTGTCAGCCTCAGCTTCATAATTCATAAATGAAAATAATAAAAGCATGTGCCTCCCTCAGTTATTATGAAGTTAAAATGAAATATTATTTATAAAGCACTTTACAGACTTTAAGGATATATAAATATTATCTATTATACAAAGCTGTCCAGATATTGGGAGGCAGAGATATAGGATTTGAATCTAAGTTTGCTGACTCTAGAGTTTGTAATACACTGTTCATTTCCTTTACCACTCCAGATTCTAAGTCTCCTAAGGGCAGAAACATTTTATTTTTGTCATTTTCAACAACGTCTAACATAGTATCTTCTATGATACTTACAGAATGTATGCAACATAAACCCTTGTCATTTTGGACTACTAGCATCAGTTTCTAGTGAGTTTTCAACCATACACTAGTTTTTTGAAAATTGTAAATGTAGGTGATAGTGAATGGAAAAAGAAATCCTCCATCAGTGCCAAGTATGTTTCCACTAAAAAAAAAAGTATGGAAAGAACAAGGTAGATGATCAACAAAAAAGTACAATGAATTTGTCTCCCAGGCTTTCATGGACCTGAGAGCTTAGACCTGTCATTGTCTTAGGACTAAAGGTATTATCCATAGCTACTTTGTCATTCTTCCAAGTCCTTTATAGTTCTAAACTTCAATAGCATATGACTTTACAATCCCTGGAGTTCCTATCTCCCATGACAAGTGACTGTGCCTACCCCTCCAAACACAAAAGGGAGCTCCAAGGCATTAGTCCTATGTCTGGTATTTTATAGTTGTAAAAAGACACATCTTCTACTAACCCCTTCCTCCATTGCCTTGATCACAGTGTGGACATGACCCTATGGTCCCCTAGAAGAGAACTAAGCCTGGTAGGTCCAACTAAATTGTCAATGTTTCTGTTAGGGCCATAATGATGGAATGTGTCTGATAAGGTCTCATTGCAAAAGTTGGCCATTAGGTGATGGCCAACCATATCAACTCTTCACAAAGAGACTGTGACCTCACTCACTAAAAGGAACACTCTTGCTGCTGAAATAAGGAGAGTCTGGAAATATGGAGGCATATATAACAAGTGTGAACTTGAAAGAGGAGAGAGGTCCAAGTTGGAAATTGGTATGATGATGGCATTGTTGCTGATATGTTGAGACCAATCAATCATTTAAGACTCTATATCTACTCAAGGTCATTTATCTGGGTATTATAAGATGTTTGTCTGGTTAAGAAGGGAGAGAGAGAGAGACAGAGACAGAGAGACAGAGAGAGAGACAGAGACACAGAGAGACAGAGACACAAAGAGACAGGCAGAGACAGAGACAGAGATGGGGAGACAGAGACAGAGAGGGACAAAGAGACAAAAAGATAGACAAAGAGTCAGAAAAAGACACACAGAGAGATACAAAGTGACAGAGACAGAGAGAGAAAGAGAATGAGAAATCAAAGATAGTTACTTTTAAATCTCCCATTACTCCCACTCTATCCAGGTCAAGTATAATACTCTGTCTTGCTAAAGTATATACACTTCTCAGCCTTCTCTGAATATTGGTAATGAATTCATACATTCTGAACATTGTTTAAAAGAGTTGCCTTTTATAAAGTGCAAGCCAGTTCTGCATTAAGGAGTGCCTGCCCTTTTAACAAGAGTAAGTCACCTTTCTCTCATTTGGTCACATAGTTCATCATTCTTTATTTTCCCAAGTCCATTGTTCTGTCTGAAAAGAAATGGCAAAAAGGAAGTTACTTCAGCCCCATTCCATATAGACGGTTGGTAATTGTCTGATGACAATTATAGCGTGGCCAAATATAATTAAGCAGGCAGGCTTCTAACTACTGATAACCTTGATGGTGAAGGTAGTGATGATGATGGCAGCCTACTCAATGCTACATTGAGTGTAAAAGCTATAGATTGTACCAAGAATAGAAGGAAGGAGTTGCTTAGAGTCGCCATTATGTACATCCATTAGTGGATGGGTCTTGGTATTTTATTTTCAGAACAGCGAATTTTCAGTTCTTGATGAATGAAAATGAGGGAGGACAAGTACGAAAGGCTGATGTGGTAATCCTCATTATTTATAGTTTTGCAATATTGCTATTGTTCCGCCGACAGTAGATAGAATTACATCTAAGTCTGTAATTTTCCATATCTTTGGTAAGCTTTGGCTCCTCAGTGGCTGTTGGCATGGTAACGTGACAAGAGTTGTGATGTCAAAACCATATGATGCTATGATTGATCTAAAATTATTTGGGAAACTTTCCCATTTCAAATTTCCATGGAGAGAAAATTCACATGACAGCTACATTTAGAGAGGTAAAAATAAGGAAAAAAAGAACACCAGATAGATATTCCTTCCAAACTGTAATAAAAATTAATTCTTCTTTCTCTTGTCCACATAATAAAAAGGAGTATGCCACCACATTGATATACCTTTGACATTCATTCATTCATTCATTCATTCCATCATTCATTCAATTAGCATTTAAATCCTTCCAGTAGACAAAAGATAATCCCTGCCTCAAGGAACTTGCAATCTAATAGGGGAGACATCAGAAGGTTGGCTTTTAGTTGGGACTTAACGGAAGCCAGGTAGATCAGTAGTTAGAGCAAAGGAGGAAGGACATTTCAGACAAGAGAGGTAGCCAGAAAGAATTCTCCAGAGTTTGTTTGTGGAACAGAAAAGAGATCAATATCACAGGATTTTAAAAATACATATCGGGGAGTCAGGTGTAAGAATACTGGAATATTACAGGGAACTAGGGTTTGAATGGCAAGAACAGAGCTATCAAGGATGATGCAGCCTAAAGAAAAGAATCATGGGATGTGTCAATTAGGAAATCATTAATCACCTTTGAGAAAAGAGTTTTATTGGACACTAAGCCAGATTACAAGGGACTGTGTGGGTAGTAAGGAAGGAAAGAAAGTGAGAGCAGGCAACTCTTTCTAGGAGTTTGGCAGAAAAGGAAAAAAAGGCTTTAAAACAGGCTGATGACTTATGGACTGGCTCTGCTCTGCTCTGTCCTCTGGCATACCAGAGTAAAAGCTTTTTAAGGACAGAGCAGAGCAGAGCAAATGTGGGGGGGTTGGGAGAGCAAAGTTCTCAATAAATGGAAATTGAAGATGAGAGAACAAAATAATGGTGAATGGGTCAAGCTTCTGGGGGAAATGGGCTAGACTGTGGTCAAGGATGCAAATTGAGAAAGACACTTCTCCAGAGTCTAGATCAAGGCAGAGAATGGGTGGAGATATAGGTGGGTCTTAAGGGATGGAAGAGAGGGCTTGAGTGTGATAATGATGATGGTGTAATCCTAGTCATCTATTGAAACAAAAAGGAATGAACAAAGAAGGAAAAGAATTAAAACAGTTCCTGTGAGGAAGACATCAGAAAGAGTCAACAAAGACAAAATAAAGGATTGCCATGTGGCAGAAAGGATGGAGTTGAGATACATTAATCTGAATTTGTGGTGAATCCAATTGACTTGGTTGCACAACCTTCTGCAAAAATGTTTAGCATCTCATGGCTAGGAGCAGGTAGAGCCTCCCTGAGTCCAGTTTGCATCATAGCTAGTTGGACCATAGTCCTAGAACAGGAAAGGACCTCTAGATCACTGAGTACAGTTCCTTTATTTTACAGATGAGGAACCTGAGACTAGCAGATGTCAGTTGGCTTAGCCCGCCGAGCTGAGATCCAAGATTTCAAATTCAGTGTTCTTTCTCTTGTAGCATTCTGCCACTGGAAAGTATTAGACAAATATGTCCAGGAGGAAAGGGACTGTCCTTCTTTGTATTTGTATCACTGTTACTTAGCACAATGCCTGGCACATAGTAGGTAGTACATACATATACACAGATGCAAATATACACATGTGTATGTATATGTGATACATATTACATTTATAATTTTGCATATTATATATAGGGGGGTGTGTGTGTATGTCTGAATCCAGATTTGAACTGAGATCTTCCTAACTGTGAGTTCAGCATTCTTACTAGTCATGTGATCCTGGGTAGGTCCCTTAATCTCTGTCTGCCTCAGTTTCCTCATCTATAGAATGAGGATACACATAGCACTACCTCCCAGGGTTTTTATGAGCATCTAATGAGACAATGATTATAAAGTACTTAGCACAGTACCTGGCACATAGTTATGTGCCATATAAATACCATTGTTACTGTTTTCCACTCTGCCGCCTATATGCCTGACAAATCCCATTGACTTGGCTTAACTTGTTGACTTAGTAAAATAATTTAAGTTGGGAACAAGAAGGAAGAGCAGGGAGAGGATGCGGGGGAAAAGGAACAAGATTTAAAGGAAATGAAGGAAATTGTTTAGTAACAAGGGAAAGTAAGGGTTGACTGGATACTCACTGTTACTTAGTACCAAAATTACTCAATCTCCATGGGTCAATGAAGACCAATGACATGGCAGTCATGAGAGTCATGTGAAGAGGTACATCACTCCTACTGGTCAGCTTTTAGCAGTAAGATAAACCCTTCACTTGTCTGTCTCTCTCCATCACAAGACAGGAGAAGGGCTGCCACTGATGCTGAATGGGTGCCTGGCAGTTGTGACTCAGAACACAGATATTCTCTTGTAGGAAGAGCCATGGACTTGCTCCTGAACCTGCTCCACTGATATCTAGGCATCTTTGAGAGATCTGGAGAAGGGGAGGACTTATGGATAAATGTAGGCCAGAGTGGAATTAGATGAGAAACTGCAGATAGACTGTGATCTGGACCACTAAAGGGACTCTGCATGCTGCTGAGATCACAGATCCACTCTGGTCACCATCCCATTCATTTCATTGAATTTAGAAAAGACTGGATAAGACTAGGAAATACATATGGTGCAGATAGACTTTAAAAAGCAAAAAAAGAAAGAACAGAAAAGAAAATAAATAATAACCATGATAAAATAAATACCTTATTGGTTTATTATATTACTTTTCCAAGCTCTTTTGATTCTAACAAATGATACTCTCTCCCCTGAAAACCGATTGGAACTGAGTTGAATTCAACCCCAGCATTTGTAGTCAGAATAATAGAAAGCCCTTTCCTTATTGATTTGGGGAACTTTGTTTTGTTTTTTTTTTGTTTTTTGTAATTCATGCCTCCTTGGGTTGTAATATCTGAATTATAACTGTACCATTAGGAATGACTGTTCAGAATAGTAGCAAGGCCTTGCATTTAAACATACACTCTCCCAAGCTGAGGAGTTTGGGGCTGGCAGCCAGGAGACTAATTCTAGTTCCAGCTCTGTTGCTAACTCAGTTTCCTCATCTTTAAAATGATACAGTGAGAACAGATAGGCTGTAAGACTCTGCTTGTCCACAGTTCTACCATGGCATTATCACAAGCAGTGTTTCAGCATTGTTTCTAAAATAGTAGGGATAGCACTGGGCATAGGAGAAGAAGAAGGAAAGGAAAGTACGTTTATAAAGTGCCTACTATGTGAGATAAACTGTGCTAAGTGAGTTATAAATATTCTCCCATTTGATCTTCACAACTCCCTGATTGGGGCTAGTATCTCCATTTCACAGATGAGAAAACTGAGGTAAAAAGAGGTTAAATAACTTGTCTAGTATCCCGTGGCTAATAATAAGTATCTGAGATTGGAGGTCAGTTCAATTTTTACCAAGTCCAGGCACAGCAACCTATTATGCCACATAGAGGCTTAGATTGAGATAAGAACTGGACCTGGGGACCTATCTTTTATCTTTGTTGGGGGCTTCAGGAGATTTCCCCCCTCTCCCAATGTAAGCCAGCATCTTTTCTATAATTTATTGTCTCAGAAATTCACCTGGGGTACTGATAGGTAAGGTGATTAGCCCAAGGTGAGACAGACAATACTTGTCAGGGACAGGACAGCAAAGTTTGCATTTAATCAGCAGGAGGAGGAAGAAAAATAGGCAAGATATTTCCCCAATTCCTATAAACTTATATATATGTGCATAAACATGTAAGAAAGGAGAGACAGTGATAGTCAGAGAGACAGAGAGGGAGACTTAGGAGAGACAGAGAAAATGAGAAAGGGGATGTTGGGAGAAGGAGAGACAGAGACAGAGATCTCTGAAGATGTAAAGGTGTTGCTTAAATCCTAGGATGTGGATCTTTAAGGCATTTTAGTTATCACAGTATTATGAATTTAAAACTGGAAGAGACTGTAGAGGACACTGAAGCCAAAATTCTCATTTTACAGATAAAGAAACTGAGGGCAAAAGAAAGTGACTTGTTGCTTGTCACATACCCGGTAAGTGTCTGAGGCAGAATTTGAACTCACACTTTCTTGCCTTTAAATCTAAGACGCCATTCACTAAACTATGCATGTCAGGAAACTGAGGCCTAAGAGATTCATGCCCCAGGTCCCACAAATAACAACTGAGCCTAATGAATTTCCATCCCTATTCATTTAGCTCCATTTCAGAGAATCAGTCAATCAGAGAATCCCTGCAGAGAAATAGAAAAGGAACAGTTTTAATCTTTCTTATCTAGCATTCATGTTTTAAACACCAGAATATTATATTTATTCTTTATTCTTGATGAATAGAATAGTATGTCTGTCAAAGATAAATATAATACTTTGCACATAGTAGGTATTTAATAAGTGTTCATTGATTGATTGACTGAAGGCCTTCAATCTCTGGAGAATGATAGCACAGGGAGGCAAGGTTTTCTAAGGTTTCACCAAAATGGGCAAACCAACTGCCCAGGGCAGCCAGATGTCTTGCCTGATATCCCATGTGACTTTCCTCTCCAAGACAGGCAGCTTTTCCCCTGACTTTGAATTTTTTTATGTTATTTTCTAGATAGTTGACTATTTTATAAGTTTATAAAAACATTTTTGTTTCATTGGCAAAATGACATTTAAAAAACCTGGTGTGATGCTAGTAATGCTGCAGAAATGCCCCATGTTTCTGTGATCACACCTTACAAGGGGGAAAGCATGGGCTTCTCCTAAGGGAGATCTGGGAGGGCGTTCTTTTAACATAGAATCCCTTATTTAATTATCAGCAGGATTTCTAGGGGTCTAGATTCTTATTAGGTTATTTTTAGTTCACTAATTTTCAACTAGAAGAAATTGATTATCCTTCTCAGACAGACCCAGGCCCAGAAAGCTCTCATTCTTTAGTCAGAGAGGAAATTCCCATTCTTCCCCTACTAAGTTCCTTCTGTCACACCGTATTTGTCCTGCCCCCTGCCCTGTGACCACCACCAAGCTGGGTACCATGAATTTGGAAGAGGAGTGCAGGCAGGACTGGTCCACAGATAATTCTGTACCCAAAATTCACTTGTTACCTGACAATTTGAAACAGGTGAGCTGATTTTCCCAAGAAATATGCATTTCTTAGGTGTAGCTTGGCACGATGGAAGGAGCATGGGGTATGGAGTTATAGGCCTGGGCTGGAGAACCAAAGGCAACTTACCCAATGTTGCTAAGCCTTGCCATTCCTCATCTGTAAAATGGGAGTATTACTCTATGTAGTCCTTACCTCACAAAGTTGCTTTAAATAAAGAATAGGAAGCAGATAGGTAGGGAGGAAGAAAATCCTTTTAATCTACACATTAACCTAATCTGATAGTGCATATAACATTCCATATCCAAGCTCCGCCTCTGAAAAAAAAGAAAGTGAGAAAAAAGAGATACATTTTCATTGGCTCTTCGTCAGGACAAACTTTGCCAAGTCTAAATTTTTATAGCGGTCTGCTCACTTTTGGATGTTACATACTCCTTGGATGTCTCTGAGCTCCAATTTCCTAATCTGTAAATTAACAATGATATTGGTCATAATAGTAGTGAAAGCTAGCATTTTGTCGTCGCTGTCCACTTGTTTTCAGTTGTATTTGACTCTTTGTGACCCATCTGGAGTTTTCTTTGCAAAGATACTGGATGGTTTTGCCATTTTCTTCTCTAGATCATTTTACAGGTGAGGAAACTGAGGCAAACAAGGTCAAGTGACTTGTCCAGGGTCAAAAAGCTAGTGACTGAGCCTGAAGTTGAATTCAGGGAGGTGAGTCTTCCCGACTCAAGGTCTGTCATTCTATTCACTTTGCCACCCAACTGCCCTTCCATTTATACAGTGCTTTATAGTTCGCAATGCTATTTACATATGACATACAAATAATAAAATAATATAGTTGATATTCATATAGTACATTTAAGGTTTCCAAAGCATTTTGCATATATTTTCTCATGGGATACTTACAACAATAGTGTAAGGTACTATTTTTCATATCCTGGGTCACACTAGACGTAAGTGTCTAAGACATGAGTCAAAGTCAAATCAGGAATTCTATCCACTCTGCCACCTGGAAGTCTCTATCTTAACTATAAGAACTATGAATATGAAGTTGGAGAACCTGGGTTCAAGTTTCATTTCTACCTGTTACTACCCATGATATTTGCGAGTCATTTGCCATTTTGGTTCCCATTTTCTCATGAGTTAAATGACTAGACTGACTTCATGACCTTGAAACTCCCTTCTAGGTCTAAACCTCTGAGTCTATGAGTGAGAGTTAGGTGGTGTACATCTATTTGCAAAGATGACCTTCCCAACTCTGTTCCTCTAAGGCTTAGTGTAGTTATGGCCATGGACAGATATCATGTAGCCCAAGCCTCTTTTGGGAGTGGCATCTATCTACCAACCCACGATTGCTGAGAAAATGGAAGCTGACAGGAAGATATATTTCAGGACTATATTTCTTAGCATTCTAATTCTATGACTGTGCTTCATTATGCAACATAAAGAGCTGATTTATAATATGATGAATTGCAATGAGAGGCAATGTGATGGAGTAGATAAAAAGCTGTTCCCAAAGCCAGGAAGACCTGAGTTCAAATTTCATTTTTGATACTTCTTCTATGTGCAACCCCTGGGCAAAAATATTAACTTCTTAATCCTCCAGAGCAGTGGTGACAGATTCAAATAGAAAGAGATCCCTGAAGGCCACATATTGACTTAGGAAATCACAAAATAACATCATCTATATTGTACTGTATTTTTATTTATTTTACTCAACATTTCCCAATTTCATCATGGTTCAGGCCTCACTGGGGAATTTTGTGGGCCCTTATCCATGCAGGCTTGCAGGTTGACCTCTCTTCTCAAGGCACTTCTCTAAGATTGGAAATGCTAAAGCAGTGGCCAACCTACTTTGGTTGAACTAGTACTTCAGTGAAACCATAGGGCCAGTTCCCATTCCTTGATTACAAGGTTTAGCACACAAATGTAAATAGCCTTAAATGTTTTATAAGAGATTTGCCAAGTGAAATGCAGCATTCAGAATAAAGACCTCCCTCTTCTCTCTTCTCCCCCTTTTGGCTTTAAATCTCTGAAGTTATTTCATCCACATTCCAGAGAGCCACAGTATAACTTAGTATAGATGCACAGTTGTTTATTTATTTATTTTTAACATTTCCTGCCTTAGAATAAATAAGCAATTAAGAATTAAATTCGAAATAAATAAGGGATGGTTAATCATCATTTCTTAGATTTGCTTTTGTAAATAAGGAAGCCACTGAGCACTCTCAGCTGTAAGAAAATTCACTTTCCATTTTATTCCTTTTATTTATATTTTTTCCAAGTCAACAATAAATCAATCTTTTTTTCCTGCTATCAGCCACGTGAGGTCGATTCTTCTCACTATCTTCTGAAGGGGTTCGCTTGTTTCCATGAGATTGTGCAAGGTATTAGAATCTGGGGTTGGTATGGCTCATTTATCAGCCAAGTATGGAGAGATTCTGAAAGCTGTTTCGTCATTTTCCGCTGTCAAAATGATGTATTTGCTTATATCCTGGACCCTTTGAAAGAGCTAGACTAGCACTTATTTCTCCAGGACAAAGCCCTAGGTGGGAGCATGGGGACTAGGAAGGACACAAAACTAAATAAACAAGAAAGACGCAGACTTTAGAATAACAAAGGGAGGTCTTTCAAACTGCATGTTTTTTGGATGGATGCAAATGGGAAAAAGGAGATCTACCTCTCTATTGGAAACATTGGTCTAAAATTCAGTGCTGTGGACCTGAGTTTGAATGCTGTCTATCGTTCTTGCTACCTTTGTGATTTTCAGCGGAGGTTCCTATTCCTCGTCTCTAAAAGGAAGTCTTCCTCTGAGGTCTTTTCCATCTCTTAAGTTATATTATTTCTTCAGTATCATTCAGAATCCTTTCTTCAGTCTGGGGCATCACATTTTAGGGCAGCATTGAGAAGCTGCACTGCATCTGGAGAAAAGCAGAGGACAGTAAGGAGACCAGAGATTATGAGATACAGACATTGTTGATGGACCTGAATATGGGCACCCAGGGAACAGACATCAAAGACAAGTATGATATCAGTCTTCAACTGTCCGAAATGCCATCGTGGCAATTGACATTGATCACACACGTTCATATCCCTAGGAAATTTCACCTTTACCTCATTCAATCATTCATTATCATTACCAACTGAATCATTGTTGTCCCATTTTCCAGATGAGGGCACTGAGATTCAAGGACATTAAGGCTAAATAGCTGACTTGGGATTGGATTCATGATCTCTCCGGGCTCCAAATTCCACACTCATGCTAAAGAATCTTTATTTTAACATGTGTTTCGGGAGTGCAGAGCTAGGAAATGGGCGTAAGTTACAGAGAGACAGATTGAATTTTGAAGTCTTAAATTAAACCAAAATAAACAAAAACAAAAATATCTTAGCAATGCTAGCTGTTCAAAAGTCCAATGGGAGGCTAGATAATTCCTCTTCACTGCATGTGTCTGAGGAAATACTGAGTGAGCACTTGGCAGGTATGCTGTAGGGAGAGTACACAGACTAACTGGACTTTGAAATTCTGTGATTCTGAAAAATGCCCTTAAATGCCAAAATAAAGAAAGAGAGAAAGAAAACTATATTGTATTCTTACACAATCCCAGAAATAGGGTTTAAAAGAGGATTCATAACAATCTAGTCAGTGTCTGTTGTTGCTTAGTGGTGTCTGATTCTTTGTGACTCCATTGAGGGTTTTTCTTGGCAGAGTCTGGAATGGTTTGCCATGTCTTTCTCTGGCTCATTTTACAGATGTGGAAACTGAGACAAATAAGGTCATGTGACTTGTCCAGGTCACACAGCTAGGAAGTGTCTGAGGTCTAGATTTGAACTGAGGAACATTAGTCATCTTGACTCCATTACTCCCCAGTTGTGCCTTCCAAATCTAGTTAAACCTATACCATATTTTGATGTGTGCACTGCTATGTTTGGAAGAATCGAGATTAAGGAAAAAATAAAACTCTTAGAATGACATTCTTCCTCCTTTTACTGACATTTTTGCTTCCATTTTAGGACATATCTTGATAGCTACCCTTTAACCTACTTCTTTCCCTGAAGATTGGAGCATGATCCAGGGAGAGAGAGTGCTCAGCTTGTATACATGAGTTTAAATCTTGTCTTTGACAGTCAACAGTTACGTGATCATAGTTAAGTCACTGAATATTTCTTCATCTCAGCTTTTTCATCAGTTAAATGGGGATACCATACTTGTAGTATCTTCTCCATATGGCTTTTAGGAGGTTCAAATAATATGCGTCAAAAGTATTTTGAGAAATTGAAAATGCCAGGTAAATATCCATTCCTGTTATCCCCTCTCCTTTCTTTCTCTCCATTACCAAAGGAAAAACTACTTCCCTCTCTTTTTCTTCCATTTATATGATTTAAAAAATGAACCCAATGATGACTTGTAAAAATAGTATGTTATTATCTCCATTTGACAAATGATAATACTTTTGAACTGAGAATTTAAGTGACTAATCTATACTTTAATAATAATAGCTAACATTTCTGTAGCTTAAAGCACTCTACGTGCATTAACTAATCTGATCTGAATAGCAAGAATAACTAACATTTATATAGTGCTTTATGGCTTGCAATGCACTTTGCATATGTTATCTCATTTTATACTCAAAATAAATCCTATGGGAAGCTCTATTCTTATCCCTATTCTACAAATGAAGAAGCTAAGTCTGATAGTATTGAAGGGACATGCCCAGGGTCACACAGTTTATCAGTGTCAGAAGCAGTATTTGAATTCAGATCTTGCTGGTTCTATACCACTCCAACCACTACTCTACCTGAGACTCATGAGATACATTTTATTTCTATCCCCTTTTAACAGATAAGGGACCTAAAGCCTAGAAAGGAAAATTATATTGCCCATGGCAGTGCAGTTAGGGGGCTCAGTGGATAGAGTACCAGTTCTGGAGGTAGAGAGACTTCTCTTCCTGAGTTCAAATGTGGCCACAGGCATTTACTAGTAATGTGACTCTGGGCAAATCACTTCACCCTGTTTTACCTCAGTTTCCTTATCTGTCAAATGATCTGGGGAAGGAAATAGCAAACCACTTTAGTGCCTTTGCCAAGAAAATTCCAAATGGGGTCATGAAGAGTGAAACATGCTCAACAACAAATACATCTAACAAGTATTTAGCAAAACAAGGTTGGAACTTAGCTCCTCTTCATTTAAATCTATGGAAGCTGAAGACTAAAATGTTAGTTGGTTTCTCAGATGGCTATCATATGCAGGTCTCATGATGCCAAGTCTAATGTTGATTTATATTTTTCATTTCAAATCATGAAAAATGAGTCTTTGAAAGAACAACTTGTTTGCAAATTGAGGATGTAACTAGTTACATATACTTTTTCTTTTTTAATATTCCCTCAAAACCTCACAACCCTTACTTTCCATGGAAAAATTCATTCTGAGACACTTACTCTGAGAATGTCACCCATCCCAAAATTAGGGGTGACCCTGGGTGAGTTTGCCTAAGGCTGACTCCCTTTGAGAGTGGAATCTTACTCGATTGGGCCGTTGTTCTCCACTGGTCCCATGAGATTGCCTTTCTATGTTAGTCTCAAGAAGTTATTTGCTCTACTGGGGAATAGTGCAGATGGCATGCCAGTGGGTCTGTCAGAGAAGACACAATTTAAGAAATTTCGCACATTAATCAGGCAAATTAGCCATGCGATCTTCGGCAAATAAGTTTTCTTTGGTGGGCTCAGAGAGGACTGGATTAGGTGTTCTCTGAAGCCCCTTTCCAGACCTAACCATTGTGGTTCTCTGAACATCCAAGATGGAAAAGGTCTAAGTAATCACTGAGTCAGACTCACTCATTTTACAAATATGAACATTGAGGGTCCAGAGTGGTTGAGTAATTGACCCCAGGTCACACACACAGTGGCACAGGCACAGACTATAAGTCTACTCGGAAGGTTTTTGTCCAGCTGGATATACAAGAAGGAACAAGATAACCTTACAAATATATGTATATGTGTATGTGTATTTTTACACATGCACATATATACATATATAAATACATATAAATGTATACACATGTGTATATATGTACATATGTAGGTATATACACACATACATATATGTCTGTGTGGGCACCATTAAATACAGAGGAGCCTTATTTGCTCATTCAATTACTTTCAATTCAATAACATTTTATTGTATCTGAAATATACAAGGGGCAGTTGGATGGTGCAGTAGATAGAGCGCCAGGCCTGGAGGCAGGAAGATTCATCCTCCTGAGTTCAAATCTAGCTTCAGACGCTTACTAGCTATGTAACTCTGAGCAAGTCACTTAACCCTCTTTGCCTCAGTTATCTCTTCTTCAAATGAACTGGAAAAGAAAATGGTGAATCACTCCAGGATCTTTCCCAAGAACACCCCAAATGGAGTCACAAAGAGTTGCATGTGGCTGAAAATGACAACAACAAAATATACAAGGCACTGAGTGAGGAATCAGTGGTTCCAGCAATATTGAAAACAGTCCCTGGTCATAAAGAGATTACATTCTAGTAAAAAATAATTATGAAAAATTATTCCAAGATGGAGACTGGTAATAAGTCATGAAAAAGTCAAGTAATCAGCAAGGGCCTCCCGTGGAACATAGCTTCTTCTAACATGAGCTGGTCTTTGATGGAAGCTAGGGATTCTCCAGGATAGGGGTAAGGAGAGACAGATTGGGGGAGGGGGTGTGGGAGGGAGGAGATGCGGGCTACTTTAGTAAAGGCTAAGTATAAAGTATGTGGGGTGGGGGGAAAAGATCATGCAAAGGGAACAGTAGGCTGGCCTGCTTGACAAGAAGACTGTCCAAGAAAGGAAGAGCTATGAAATCAGATTAGAGAAGTGGATGGGAGCCAGTGTGAGGAAGGTTTGAAATGCCTGGCCAAGAAGATAATATTTTATTCTACAGTGAGTAAAAAATCATTAAAGATTTTCCACAGTCTTAAATCTAGGTTGTCGAGACTGCTATTTGGAGATTTCTCTTCAAGGAGGATTATGAGACTACAGATTTAGTTCTGGAAGGGATATCAAATATCCCTAAGGTCCTCCTTTGCTAATTGAGGAAACTGAGGCCCAGGAAGGTGAATTGACTTGGCCATAATCCCATAGACAAGATTCCAACCTAGGTCCACAGACTTGAAATCTAGCCTGTTTTTCACTTCCAGGCACTGTGAAGGTCTGCAAACAAGCCCACCCTTTCTGTGATCAGAACCCCAAAATTTATTTATAAGAGAAAGGAATTTGAAAGAAAAATCAGTCATCCAATAAGGCGAAATCAATCCAGTTTCCAAGTTGTCACTTCACTTTTGGAAGAGAAAGGCTTGATTGAGCTCATTCATCATGCTGGTCCCTGTTTTTTTTCCTTAATCAAACCTTGATTTTGTGCATTTCCCTACGTAATGAATCCTTTTCATCTCTAAGGCCTTGTCAAATTTAGAAGTTACCTTCCCGCTGATCTCTACTTAATTTGAGAGGTGCCCTAGAAAGCACACCAGAGTTCTAGAAAATGTGTCAAGGGAGAGAATGTCTTATTACTTCTCAGAAGCAAAAGCACTGTATTGATATTGGGGTGGCTGTGTGTGCCTGTGAGTGGAAAAACACTATTGTAATATTGAAACAGGAGCAGAACTAAGATACACAGGATGTAAGAGCTAAAGACCTACTTAAGATATCTAACTGTTTCTCTGTGATACTCTGGTCCTCAGTCTAGCATCAAGGGCTATTGATCAGAGAATGCCTTTAGGCATCTTTAGAGAATATTATAGGCTGCCATTCTTTCATTTGCTGGGGGGACTGAATGGGGAAGTTAGTTTCATTACATAGTTCAGAAAAGGAAGAGAAGAAAGAATATGTTTTGGGAGAAAATACCTGAAATAATTGTTTTCGTTCAGTCATTTTCAGTCATGTCCAACTCTTCATGACCTCTTTTGGGGTTTTCTTACAAAGATAATGGAATCCTTGACCATTTCCTTCTGTAGATCATTTTACGGATAAAGAAACGGAGACAAAAAAGTGAAGTGACTTGCCCAGGGTCACACAGTCAGTAAGTGTCTGAGACTGGATTTGAAGTCATAAAGATAAGTTCTTGATTCCTGATTCTAGACAGTCACTGAGCCATTTAGCTCATGGTTTAGTCATGTCCAACTCTTCATGACTCCTTTTGGGCTATCCTTGGCAAAAATACTGAAGTGGTTTGTCATTTCCTTCTCCAGCTCATTTTACAGATGAAAAACTGAGACAAAGAGGGTTAAGTGACTTTCCCCAATCACAAAGCTAGTAAGTGTCTGAGGCCAGACTGTATTCAGCAAGCTGAGTTTTCTTGATTTCCGGACCACCACACAATCCACTGTGTCACCTAGCTGCCTCAGAAGCACACATACATACACACACACACATTAAGATTGAGTGTATGTGTGTGTGTGTGTGTGTGTATGTATGTGTATCATGTAAATAAAAGAGTTGACTGCTATGGTGGGAAGGTGCATTTCTTTTGTCATAAACAAACATATTCTGTCTGCCCTTTGTAAAGCACTGGGTCAGATGCAATAGCTTTGTCTTCAGCTTGAACCGCTGCTAAAATGGCAGACTAGAGAGGTACCAACATAATCTACCACTCTATTACTACTACTACTCTTTGCCCATAGTCACACAGATAGTTCCTCAGAGGTGATATGCACATGAATACACACACACACACACACACACACACATGCACACACACACGCATGAAAAAGGAAACCCAAACAACAATGACCCCCTTTTTCTTCTTCCCCAAAATCTTGGGGGAAAGATCTGATTAATAATCATTCACATTTCTAAAAATACATTAGATTTCATAGTCAGAAGCTTGTTGCTTATACATAAAAAAAACTTATGAGGTAAGTAATACAATGATTTTATCCTCAATTAACAAGGAAGGAACCTAAGGCCTGAAGAAGTTAAATGACTGCCTAAGGACTTTATTCCCTTTTCTGAAGTTATAAAATTATTGGATTTCAGATGTGTAAGGGCCACTAGAGATAATCTAATCTAGCCCCACGAGTGATGTAGCTAAGGGAACAGAGAAAGTGAGAGGCACAGCTAATTAACTTTAAGAGGGAATCAAATTGTGTTTTGATTGGATTAGTGAGTGATAGGAATAATAACAGTTTGCATAAAGCTTTAAGGTTTGCAAAGTACTTTCCTTAATGATCCCATTTGATACACAAACCTGTGAGGGAGGTGCTATTCTCCCCATTGCATGGATAAGGAAACCGAGGATGAGAGTAGTTAAGTGATTCACCCAGGACCAAATGTAGCCTGCAGAAGGAAATGGCCAACCATTCCCAGTATCTTTGCCAAGAAAACCCCGAGCTTGTTCATGAAGAGTCTGGTGAGACTGGAACAATTGACCGATAACAACAAAATTGATGCAGAACCAGGAAGCCTCAGCAACAAGGCTGGAACTTCGATTTTCCTGACTCCACATCCACATCTCGCCATAATGCCAGCTAGTTGCTTGCTCCAACTAAAGGGACAGTGTTTTGCCTCTGTCTTCATCTTAACTCGTCTCTGCCAGAGGCTTGATCTCCGCCACAGTGACCTACAGTACAATCTTCCCTGCAGGCTCTTTCTCTCCCTTCGCTCATCCTGAGTCCTCTAGCAACTACGAAGTCTGCAGAGATGAGCCCAGGCTGTGACTTGGAGCTGCATTCATCATTGTACCGATGCCGCTCTCTAAGCGAACTCATCTGTTGTATGTATTAGCTTCTACAGTGACAGAGCACTCTGGCAGCGGAGAAGCCAGGACCGTGGCACCATCAGTCTTGGAAGCTATTGACAGCGAACATAGAACCATCTGGGCATCTCTTAAAAATGACATGAGGCTCTGTAAATAGAGAGTGGATGATTCCGTTAGATGCCCATTATCATCAGTGCTGGACCAGGGTAATGAATGTGAAAGCTAAAGTTCCCAGATCATATCCTATTTGCCCACAGCCCGGAGAAAGAATAACAACGATTCTGTACATCCCAGAGTCATCCATCAGCCAACACCAACACCTGTATCGGAGCCCATTAAAGCATGTCGTCTTTGATTGTGGTTCCATGTGTCAGAAAAACTTATGTTGAAAAGAACTGCTTGATGTAAAAAAGCATAGGATTCTTTTTTTGACCCTTTGGGTGATAAAAAATATTTGCAAAGTATTGCAGTTGGATGCAGAATGGATATTACAAGTAGAAATAGTTTTATTCAACCCTTTGTAAGAACCGATAGATTTGTAAAAATGATGTCCATACAGTAAGATGACTCTTACCTTCCAAGAGGTTACTGATTAAGGATAGAGGATGATATCATGGTGCAATGAAAAGACCTCTGAATTTGGAATTAGAGACCCTGGGTTCGAATGTTGCCTCTGCCATTTAATCAGTGTATAACCTGGAACCAGTCACTTTACAACCCTGAGTCTCAGTTTCCTTATTGGAAATTGACTAAATGACCATTGGCAAATCCCTTAACTCCTTTGGATTGTTCCCTCATCTGTAAGATCAAGTGTTTGCCCCAAATGGCCTTTGAAGTCTTTTCCAGCTGTACACCTATGCTCTTCCTTTCCTGGCAAACAAAGGTTTCCTCCAAAGTTTTCATGCACTTCTAGGCATTCTGTACTACATCATCATCACCATCATTATCATCACCATCAATGATCAATAAGAAAACGTACATACAGTGGTCAACCTATTATAGTGCCTCAGTGTCAAGATCTTGGTCCGACTCTCACCTCTTACCCATCCTCGTTGTGTGACTCTAGGGAAGTCACTTGTCACTTTAGTGTCCCAGAAAACCCTCTAGGATAGCTAGATGGCAGAGTGGATAGAGTGCTCAGACTGTAGTCACGAAGAACTGAGTTCAAATCTGGCCTCAGATGCATACTAGTTCTGCAACTCGGGGCAAGTCACTTTAATTTCTCTCTGCCTTAGTTCCCATATCTGTAGAACAGGGATCATAGGACCTACCTGGCAGGATTGTTGTGCGTGGCACATGGTCGGTGCTGCGTAAATGCTTTCTTTCTCTTTCCCTGTCCCCTCACTTCCCTGTCAAGGAACAGATGAAATGATATGTTACAGATAAAATGATAATCTATGTTAATAGAGAAAATTCTTCACTGGGAGCTCCCTATACCACCAATTCCAGACAAAATAAAAATACATACATACACATACAATACTTTAAGGTTTACTTAGCACCTTACATACATTATATCATTTGATCCCCACACCTTTAAATTGATTACATCTCCATTTTACAGATGAGGAAATTGAGGCTAAGAGGACATGATTTACCAAAGGTCACAAAAATAATAAGAATCTGATGTGGGACTCAGCTCAGGTGTCCCTAACTACAAGGCCACTTCTCGACTAACATTTATTAATTTTTTAAAATCGGTCAGCTAACATTGATTAAGCACCTACTGTGTAGCAGGAACTGTACTGACTATGGAATTACTTCCTATTGAGAAGAGGGAAGAGTGAGAGATATTCAGGCGTTCATGGTACGTGCAGTAACACTACCTCATAACTGAGATTAGATTTAGGTGATTGCTTGAGCAGTGTGGTTCATTTTGTACCTTTTGTCCCCTCACCAATGTGGAGAAGGTTTTTGAGAGTGGGGAGTATGTATTGGATAAGGATGAGGGGACAAAGGGTAGCAGGGATGAAGGAAAAATATTTCCTAAGATCATATGTGCCTTTTTTGGCTCCCAGATCCTAGCATTTTATTGGTTTTCAGCTTTAGTTGCCTCCAGACCCTAGTTACACAGTTGCTTGGCTAGAATTGCACCATTTTTTTAAACTAAGATTGTCATTTTGGGGACCCAAGTTTGGGGCTTGACATTTATTCCTTTTCATTTTCTTCTCAAGAAATGCATTCTACCATCTTGACTGTGAGGATCCTTTTGGATGCCAATTTTTTGCCATCACTCACTCTTCCCCCATCCCCTAGCTGTGAGTGAGTCCCTTTTGAAAAATAAACATGTATATATATATATATATATATATATATATATATATACACTCACATATTTTTGTGTGTATATGAGCACACACACATATACACATGCACATATACATATAGGCACATATAAATATAATATGCACACATGCGCACATACACACGTAGCATAATATTGTGAATGTATTAGTCCTATATAAATATATTGTATGTATACATACATGCATGTATATATAAATGCATATATAACATGCATGCACATGTGCATATTGTGTGCATTTATTTTATTTCTCCCAATAGGATGTGAAAGGATGAGGATTAATTTTTTTTTGCTTTTTTTATCTGAAGTGTACCTAGTACCATGCTTGATTGCTTGGCACACGGCAAGCACTAAATAAATCCATGTGGATTTTTGGAGACAATTTGTTAGCTGTCCCTTATAGACTTGTGGTGTCTGAAAATTTGCTAAGTATGGATGTATGAATACAATGAATGAATGGATATCATGGATGAATGAAGTACTTTATTTTAAATACATTATGTCATTGACAAAAGTTAAATTAATTAACCAAAATATTAAATACAACAGGGCAAAGACAGGGCTATGTGGGACTGTACTAGAACTTGCTTTTATGTTCATCTCATTCCAATAACCAGCATATCATGTAGATATTGTTCACTTGTTTTCAGTCATGAAATCTTTTGGTGACCCTATTTGGCATTTTCTTGGTAAATATACTGAAACGGTTTGCCATTTCCTTCTCCAGCTCACTTTACAGATGAGGAAACTGAGGCAAACAGGGATAAGTGACTTGCCCAGAGTCACACAACAAGTAAGTGTCTGAGGCCAGATTTGAATTCTAAACCCAGCACTCCATCCACTATGCCATTTATTTATAGGGTGTGATAGTTTAATCTATTCTGAACCAATTAATAATATCATCATCTAGCCCACAACTCGTCTGTCTATAAGGCTATCTTTGAAATTCAAGTGTACTCTCTCTATGACCTTACCCACATTTACCAATCTTTGGTGTTCTGTTTCATGCTCACCCACATTTACCAGTCTTTGGTGTTCTGTTTCATGCATGAATAATAATATTCTCCTGGTACCTAGAAATCTTTAGTCAAAGACTGAAAGATAATCTGTCATGGGTGCTGTGGCTAAAGTTATTGATAGGGCAAGCTTTATTTTCGTTTTCAACTCTTAAGATTTTATCACTGCCACAAAGCACACAGTGGTTCTCCCGAACTCTATCATCCTCCTGATTGTTTCTCTCTAAATTTTTCTAACGATGACTAAAGCAGATGTCAAAGGTGGCATTTACAATGCTGTAGCTTCGAACATTAATTCCTTATGCCTCATTTCTCACTTCCACACTGGTCCACTTGGTCTTCTGATGAATTTAACAATTTAAAAAATATTAATTCGGTAACTTCAAATGGCATGTTTTCCATCTATGTGGGCACACTCACTGCCTTACAAGTGATAATGAATCCTATGCGATCTAACTAGCAAGTTTTACATGGCATTCAAAGTGAAGTTGGAGTGTTATATTTTATTTTTAAATCCTATGTTCAATTTCAAAGAGGCTGATCCAAATAAGCAGATGATGGCCCCCATTTCCAATCACACATCTTTTGGAACAGACAGTTCCTGTCCATTTCTAAGGGAAGGCAAAGAATGGGTAGAAATGGAAGCCTCTGATTTTATGGCCTAGAGTAGGCAGGGGTCCACTTAATGGGAATGGTAGTTACATTCAGTGTCTGTCTCAAGAGTATTTTCCCATCATTAATTTCCTCCATAATTCCTAGATGGGGCAGAAAGTCTAAATAAGCTTAAAGTTAAACATTGATTCAGTCCTGAAATGAACAACAGTAAGGAAAGATATGAATCAGGAATCTTTATGCAGCGAAAAAGAATAGTTTCTCAGTTTCAATTTGACCCTTAACCTTTTAATAAATGTGGGTGTTTGGTGTGAAATATAAAGTGTATGAAATTTGAACTTGCTTAAAATAACAAACAATCATTTTGAGCCAGCATGAGTTTCTGGAGTGTACACGTTGGAGATTGATCTTATAGGTGTGTGACTTTGAGTTGAATCTGGCTGTGTGATGGTTTGAAATTTTGGTAGCTATGTGGTATTTCGAGGGGGTTGAACTTTGAATTCTGAAAACTAGAGTTCAAATTTTTGCTTCCGAAACTTATTTGTGTGTTACTCTAAGCAAATGATTGAACTTCAGGAAAACCTGTTTAAACTTAGTGGGGACTCTGTATGATCAGTAATTTCTGGGCCTCAGTTTTTCATTAATATTCTCAGAATATTAATGTCATGATCGTATAAGGTAATGTAAACAAAGATATTGGCAAACTTTAAAGGACTGTGGAAATGTTTACTGTTGTTATTGTTTTAAGAATTAATTGGCAAACTTTAAAGGACTGTGGAAATGTTTGCGGTTGTTAGTATTTTAAGAATTAATAACACACTAAATTTCTTGACAGGGTTGTTTGAGTGATAGATCCAAAGATATGAGTGTGCAGAGTATCCTTGATTTTGAGCCCAGAATTTGACAAAGCATCACATGAGATACCAGGGAGCACAGTAAGGAGAAGAGGCTTGAATTATAATACTGTTAAATGGGTTAGGAAGTAGTTGACTGACCAGATGGAAGGGGTGTTGATCAATGAATCAATGTCAACCTGGAGGGACATCTCCAATGGTGTGCCATATGGCTCTGTCCTTGGCCTGATGCCATTTAACATATCAGTGACTTAGTTGAAGGATTGAGGGAATTCTTATCAAAGCTATGAGTGACCTAAAGCTGTTGGGTGACAGAAGCAGAATCCTAGATGGATTAGATTAGTGAACTATAGCTAATGAAATGAAATCCAGTTGACGTCAATGTAATAAAATTACTAATTATAATACATGTAGATTCTTTGAAAAGTATCAATGTAAAGGATGAAAGAAACCAGGATAGAAAAACATCACAGGAAAAAAGAATACCTGATGGTCTTAGTGGACTACAAGCTCAGTATGGTTCAACAATGATGTAAAAACTCAAATATCAAAAACCTGATGTGTCTAGAGGAAAGAGGCAATAGTTCCTTCTATTTCACACTGTATCTGGGACAGCTTTTGCACTATGTTTGACCCATAAAATGTACTCTACAAATTATTACTGATTGATTGACTGATTGATTTGGAGTATTGTATTGAACCAGGCATGGATAAGAGCCAACAAGGAAGCATGGTTAAGGGAAGAGGAAACTTCTGGTCTGAATTGGCATCAGTTGAACAATACTTAAGATGAAGAGAGTACATCCTCTTTTTTATGTCCAAATGAATAAACTCAAATCATCAGCCAATGGATTTTCATGAACATATCCTATGCATCTTGGCACCGTTTGGAATATACAATATGTACAGGGCAGATGTGTGGCCCTTAAGAGATATGTATGAGATCCCTTCTAACTTTCAATCTCTGATCCTACAATGCAGGGAATGGTAAGAGTGTAATTCCTGGACTCATTGCTTATGCTCCCCTGCATTCTCTGCCTGGTATTTATGGCTGCCATTGTTGCTGTCTGGAAGACCTGTGAATGTTCCCTTTGCCACAAGAAATCTCTTGATTATTCCAGAGTGGCATCCTGAGAGCAGTTGGGGACATAAGAGTTAAGACATCTTTAGGACAACATTTTCTCTTCCCAAATCAAATACCAAATTAAATTTTAGAAGTGGAAGGAAACTTGACCTCATGCTTTTCTTTAAATGGTAAAACATGCATTTGTAAATGAGATTCTTAGATGCCTCGTAGTCAGTCACCTAACTGTAACTGGAAAGAGCCTTTCATGGGGCTTTTATTGTAAGAAGATGAATGTGTCCCATGATATAAAACAAAAGGAATACCATGACATGAAAGCAAATGGGAAGAGAAAATAGATAGTGATTACATTTCAGGATGATGAACTTTTTGCACAAAGGTTCACAAGACAGAAGAGCTGCAGTTTCAATCTAAAATGATTCTCAGTTTTATCCAATGAGGATTTTCATCTTCATGCATTGCCGTCATTTCTCTCATAGTGCTCCTTGTGAGGTGGGCAGAAATTGAGTTCATTTAATTCAACTATCATTTATTAAGTGCATTCTGCTAGCCCAGTATTGGGCACTGTGAAACCTAAAAAGCTGAATGAGGGATGGTACCAGCCTTCTTGGACTTGGACCTTATAGACTTAAAGGGATAGCAGAGTTAAAAAATATAATACAAAAGATAGTGCATAAAGTGTAGACAGATCTAGACTATAGATATACAGACCCCAGAGACTGAATCTGTCATTTCAAAGGTCTAGAGAACTTCCAGGAGAGAAAACTCCTACCAATGCTGATAAACACCCCCTTTGCAGCTATAGTCTCAGACACTGACTGTGTTTGTCCTTCGTTCTCAAAGAGGACCATGACATCAGGATGATGATGTCATTTGCAGTTGACTTTGATTTGTGTGAGGGAGGGCTGTGCAAGGTCACCAACCTCACGTTCTTCTCCTGAGCCATCTGGATCCAGTGGGCGGATATTCATCAGGATGGTTGGAGATGGCCCAGGATGCAATGGGAGAATCTGGCCCTTTCAGGCTAAGGTCCTATAGCATTCTCCCTTTGAGTGAGATACACCCACTCACTGAACAGGTTTTCTTGCTCAAAGATCAAGCCTGAAATCCAATTCACTCTGGAGCTCCTAGACTGGACAAGTGCCCACGCACCTAGAACATAGTGCATTTAAATCCTAAATAGTAATTGTTTCTTTTTTACCCGGGAATCTTGAGGGTCTTCTCCTCCTAGTTTGGTTTTTGTTTTGATTAAAGGGGCCATCCCTTGAGCCGCTACTTAAAGAAGCCTAGTCATTGAATGGGTGTATCTCACTCAAAGTGAGAATGCTATAGAACCTTAGCCTAAAAGGGCTAGGGTGTCACATTGCATCCTGGACCACCTCCAGCCATCCTGATAATATCAGGCCACTGGCTCCAGATGACTCATGATAAGAAATTGAGGTTGGTGACCTTGCCCGGCCCTCCCTCACGCTAACCAAAGTCAATTGCAAGTCATGTCATCATCATGTTGTCATGGTCTTCCTTGAGAATGAAGGACAAACACAACAACCTCAGATGCTGAGAGTTTAAATGTTTTCCAAAGTTAAATAGCTTACAGATGTCAAAGACTGGACCTAAACCCAGGTCTTCTTACTTCTCACCATAGCTTTCTCTGCACAAAACCATGCTGACTTTCACATTCATGTACACCAGAGATGCAAACTATGTTTCT
>CM053769.1:110965485-110980006 GCA_028658325.1 Potorous gilbertii
CCCTTGGTAAAAAAAAAATATATATATATATATATATATATATATATGTATACATACATATATGTGTGTGTGTTTGTGCATATACACACACATATATACATACACACACAAATCTATACCTATGCCTATATCTGTATCACCAACTCTTTCTCCATTTTGATATGTATCTATACCTTTAAAACGTTCACAGATCCCACATTGAGAACATGTTACGTACCCACATCTATGTTTTGCCGACTTCCCTTCGTAAATATTGGGGGCAGATGATGCTATAAACTTTGCTATCTCTATTCTAGAAACAATGAAACAGTATCTGAAAGGTTGCATATTGTTACTATAATTCTTGCCATGTTATTCTTATATACATCTAGAAATCTATAGATATATGACAACTATATTTCAATGTAATTTATTTCCTTTGTAATTTAATCAATTACTTTCATGCATCCCAAAATATTATTTTGGAAAAAGAGTCCATAGGCTTTATCAGAATGCCAAAAGAGAATGTCACACACACAAATAAATACCTTTGCTCTAAGACCATGTTGTTGCCAAGGAGGTGCTGACCTATGTTGGCAGGAAACAGTTTGCCCAGGAACTCCCACTACAATGAAATCCTAAGCCTAGTTCCTGAACCTTCTGCTGTTATTTCTGACCTTATTGATCATATGATTTCAGTTGGAAGAAGATCCTGGAAGACACCTAGTCCAATTGCATTTTTCAGATAAACTAACTGAGGCCAATCAAAGCTAAATGCCAGACTCAAGGTCACACAGTTAGCTCCAGAACTGGAAAAGTGACTTCATGAAAACCCTGCCTGTGATTTTCTTGGAGACTCTTTGTGAATAATATTCCAAAGGCTTACAAAAGCATGCAATGACTCTTAAAACGTGTCCTTATGCAGCTAAATTTGTTCTTGGACTTGCCATTAGAGCAGCAGGTTTTTTGTTTGGGGTGGTGATGGTTCCTTCCCCAGAGAGATGTAATTAATCTGCTTTTCTCCCAGACCTCTCAGGGAGAGAGAATTGGCTCCCCAGCCTAGCCCCTGCATTAAGTAATATATTCAAGGAGGTTGTCTTTGTAAGAAAAGTTGCATATCTAAGTCTCATGAATCAATATGAGAAAATAAAATTCTAATTCAACCTGGCATAATATATTTCAAATGCCTTTCGGAAAGAATTCCACCCTGGGTAGTGTTATGACGCTCTCCAAATGCTTTAACCATATAGCTCAGGGAAAGGGCTTAATTACAGGAATATCGTTGCATGCAGCTGCAGATCACAGCTTTGTTAGCAACTAATGGCTTGGTGCTATTCCAGAACAGAGGCTGAAGCTGATATTTCATAGTTTGCACAATTATTTTGAACCAAAGGAAGATAAAGAATAGATCAGATTGTTATGCCGTGAATAAAAACATGACACTGACCACGTTGCTGATCCCTGGGAAGACCTTGGAAAATGGATAGAGCATTTTAGCCATCAATTGCATTTATTATGCTAAGGTCATTAGAATAATGCCCCCTTCCTAGTAAGATGAAAACTGAGAGTCCATATAGGAAAAGAGAACTCAATAAAAAACAACACAGAAAGAAAGCTTCTGTCTATATTTGTTAAATATTATATAGAGAATCACACATGCTTTTAAATCCAAATGGACACAATGAAAAGCTTGTTTATTGGGCCAAAGGAATGAGATTTCCAAGGGAATAATTTATAATGAATTACTGGCTTATGTTAAGAATTTATTTTTTTGGTTTCTTGGTTATACTTGGCTTTCATATGGAAACATTCTGTCTTTTGAGGATTACTTGTAATAGAAAATGAACATTTATAAGTTAATATGAATACTTGTATTCAGGCAGTACTTTGGAATTTACCAAAGGCTATGTAAAGTTGGTAATGGAAATACAGTTATCTTTATTCTAGAAATAATGAAACAGCATCAGAAAGGTAACCTTTTGCATGTGCAAACTAGGGGCACACAAAATAACACATGGCACTTATGTTACAGTTACTATTAATAGTAATAGCTAGCATTTATATCTTACTATGTGCTAAGTACTTTACAATTGCTATCTCATTTATCCTCAAAACAGCTGTGGGAGGTAGGCGCTATGATTATATCCATTTTACAGATGAAGAAATGGACAATCAAAGGTTAAGTGACTTGTCCAGGGTCAGTAAGTTTCTAAGGTCAGATTTATTTATCTTCCTGACTCTAAATTCAGAACTCTATCCACTGAGCCACTTAGCTGTCTTAAATAACTAGTAAGTATCAGAGCTGGTGCTCAAACCCTTATTCCAGGAATTTCCTTGTTCCACTGTGCTTCCCTACATTTTAAATATCTTTGTCTAATCTAAATTTCATTTAGCCTAGGTTCCCTTGTGACCATCACTTTTTAGTTCTGGATATAGTTCAGCCACAGCTTCACTAAAACATTATCTTTTAATTTCATGCTAATAATCATTGTATTATTTTCATTCATTTATACTGTACAGAGGTTTTTTTTTTCTGCAAGAATCATAAGGTTGACTCCACCCTCTATAGCTCACTCCTCAATCTACCACTTTACTCATTCCCATATTTATTTTATCATCCCAAGCTCTAGAGCTTACCTTAAAGCCCCATGTGGCCCTCTAGGTCATCAAGTACTGCCCCGTTGCCTGATTGGGCCACACTTGAGGACTCAGAGGCCACACATGCGGCCTCAAGACTACAAGTTCCCCACCCCTGTTCTAGAGTAATCCAGGAATGTATTTTTAATATTTTCTCATTAATTATTTAAAATTGTAACCTCTTTCTCATAAATTAATCGGTTCTAACTTCTATCTCAGTTCATAAACTATTATTTTTAATAAAGTGGAAAAATTCCAATTTGTACATTTGCATATATAATATATACACACATAGATGGATGCACACACACACATATATATATATATATATGTGTGTATGTGTGTAGATATAGGGATATTAGATAATTTACTGTCCTATTATTAAATAAATATTACAATTATTGATCATACAATTTATTGACAAATGAATTCACTAATTAGACATATATAGTTATCTACAACATCATGTCTATGAGGAAGATCACAGCCAGAGCAAATTTATATTCTCACTAAAATAGCATAGGAAGTTTCTTCAAAATTCATTTCATTCAACACACTAATTAAAATATATTTATAATCTTCATATTTCTCTTAAAAATAAAAATTAATTTTAGAATCACAGGAAATTTTAGTTTGGTCTTTCTTCAGTCCCTTCTATTCAGTCAACACAGGTAACTCCAGTTTCTCAATAATTGCATTGTAAACTGCAGTTCCTCTTGATTCTTCTTAATTTTTTCCTGATGTTTCTGCAGGAAAGAAAAACAGTTTATAGTTCTACAAAGAAAGTTTTTCCTCTCTTCATATTTCTTTATCTTTTCCAGAGATTCCTTCTAATTCTCATAGATGATTATCCACCCACATCTCTTCTCTCTGACTTCATGGAGAGAAGTACCCAAAAGCTATACACAATGATCACTTCAAACTGTCTTTTCCTCAATATTCCATTTGGTTCTTAAAGATAAAATAACAGTTGTGATACTCAATAAAGCTTTATATAAGAAGGTGCACTTCTTATGCACCTGCTTCTGTACTAAGCCCTGAATAGGGAAGGACTGGAGGAAAACATGCAAAAAGGGAAAAGACTGTATCTGATCTCAAGAAGCTTACAATCAAATGGTGTAGATAACATGCAAATAGCTTTACATCAAGGAGCTTTATAGAGGATGAATTAGAGATAATCAATAGAGGGAAAGCACTACAATTGAGAGTGATTGGGAAAAGCTTTCTATATGAGATGGGATTTTATCTGGTACTTAAAGCTGGAAAGTCAAGAGGTGAAGATGAGTCAGAAAGGTTTCAGGAATGAGTAAAAGTAACTGAAATAGTTATTAAACCAGAGACTACACGTACATGCACTTTTTGTCTCCCCTATTATGTTAAGCTCTTTGACAAGAGAGATTATTTCATTCTTACCATCTACATACTCAGCAGTTATTGTGAGGTCCAAATAAGATAACATGTAGAGAGGGCTTTATGAGCTATATAAATGGGAGCACCATGTTGAGTATTAAAGATGCTATGAAGTTAGTAGGACAAATATCATTATCCTCAATTTTATTTTATTTAAAAATAAAATTCCTGAGGCTGGACTAGGTCAAGGGGACTTGTGCGATATCACATAAATTGAACAGGGCAGAGACGGGCTATAGACTCAAGAATTCTTCCTCTAAGACTGCACTGATCTTCCCACTATAGCACTTTGCTTTTTCAACATGAAATCAAGCCAAGTTTCTGACAGTTACTTCATTTAAATTAGTTAATGCAAATACATGAAGAAAGTGTTGAGTATTTTAAAAAAACAAACAAAAAATGGACTCTACCATCTTTAAGCAAGCAATATTGAAAACTCAATTAAGTTTTCATTCTTAAGTCTATTGATGCTCCCTCTCTGAAATATATCTTTTTTTTAAAATTTAAATCCTTAGAGACAATTAATTTGGTAATTACATTGGGGAGAATTGCTGTGCAAATCTCACACAAGCTACTTCTGGCTGTAGGTTAAAACTTCTCCCCCATCAATCAGTTTCAGTACTTCTCCACTCCTGAAAGATCATAATTCTGGGTGACAGGGAGTTAGCACTACTGCTGAGTGGGCAGGAGAGGATCTTTATTCTAGGCAGTGGTCTTGTTATGTATTCATGATAAAGTATCTTCCTACTCCATAGAGAAGTGTCAGAAGGACATGTTTTCTTCTCAACAAAGGGGAGTGTCTGTGTGTAGTAAGTTCACAATATACTCTAAAACTGGGTGAACTAGAAGTCTCAGGAATGCCCTAAGCAACAGAAGGAAAAAGGTCATAGAATCATTGAACTTAAATGCTAGATTGGACCTCACTGGACAGCTGGTCCAATTCATACCTGAAAAAAATTCATAGCTGCAACATACTCCAAAAAACATGTTCATCCATGCTCTCCTTGAAGACATCCAATGAGTAAGAGTTTACCACCTCTCAAGTAGCCTCCACTACTTTGTTGTTAAGGAGTTTTTCCTTATATCAAGGCTAAATGTGCCTCTTGACAATATCTGTCCCAGGAGTTTCTGTTCTCTGGGACCAAGTACAACCCATTTAATCCCATAGTAATCCTACAAGTTCCTGAGGACAGCTAGCATGTCCCTGATTCTAAGTCCATATCATGTGTTCTAAACATGCCCAGTGACTTCAGTTGATCTTCAGATGACACGGACTCAAATCTTTCCTCATCCTGGTTGTCCACCTCTGCATGCTGTCCAGTTTATCAAGTTCATTGTAAATTGTAGCTCCCAGACTTGGATCCAATAGGCCAAATGAGGTCCCATCAGGACAAATTACAGTAATATGATGCCCTCCATATTCCAGGAAGTTATGTGTCTCTTAATGAGAGCAAAGATCACTTTGTTATTTTTTTGACCGCCTTATAATAATGTTGACTCATGTCAAACTGGTGGTCTCTCAATTCTTCCAGGTCATTTTTCTGTCCAAAAGTTAAATGTATTTTTCAACATTAAATTTCATCATATTATTTTCTGCCCAATGCTCTGCTTTGTCAAGACCTGTTTGGATCCTAACTCTTTGGGTGAAAGATGAAGTCAGGGAACAGAAAGAATGAAATTATAGTGGTAGCTTCAGTTGTTAGTTCCTGTGCTTGAACCAGATGATGTTAAATTCTTATTCTAAGTATCATTCGCATTTATGTCATTAATTTAGGTATGCTACTACTTCCTAAGGCTTAGTAACTTAATTGCTTATTTGTCTGACTAAAAGGGTAAAGGGCTACGTAATTCTTAGGTTGAAAACCCTTGAGGCCTTCCAGATGAATTCGTCTTAACAAGTGAGTTAAAAGTTCTCTCACCATGAATGTCTCCTACAATCTAGAGCTCAAAGAGAGGAAACATATGTTGAATTTCTTTTCATGGCTTTTATTTGACCTCTTTGAGATCTGCCTGGTTTATTTCTGGTCTAGGTCATGAACAGATGGGCTATTGTAGACATCAAGGTTGTTATAGTTACTATTACATCCATGAATTCTGCTTTCACAACATGAAACATTAACCTGTGTGTTGTGGAAATTCTCAGCTATTACTCTAAACTCCTTGAGGTCAGAGAATGTTGTTAGCCACTTAGTACAGGGACTAGTATGCAGCAGATACTTAATATTTATTTATTGATTGATTATACATTAATCAATGTGAGGGAGGTAGAGTGTCTCTTCTCTCTGTGGGCTCCCCAAAAGGCTTTTGTATTCTTTCTCTTTGTAATTAAAATGTCTGTGCTGTTTATCATCTGGAAAGAGCCAAGAATTATTAGTTGATTCTAAGGGTAGGGTTGTCAAGTCTGATTTAATGAAATCCAGAAAAGAGGCAGGTATCAGGAAAGGATTCAGGAAGCTTTTCTGAGTGTGCATGTTTTGCCTATAGAAAATGTCACAATTATATTGTTTGGTTTCTTTTATTTTGTAAATGACTTTAAATTCAATCTCTGTGACCATGACAAATATTGATGTACCATGTCAAATAAAAAATATCTTCTGCTGCTAGAACTAAAAATCCAATGATTTTTAGCATGCTGTCCTAGGATAGTAATGTAATTTGTCTTCATGTGGGTACCAAAGCCCAGTTTTGAAGATGAACAGAAACAGTCCATTAATGCTTCAAATTAAAAAGATAATTTAAGAGAACCACATTTATTTTCTTTTGGATTTAACAACTAAGAATGGCAAAGTTCAAATTAGTGATTTCTTTTTTCAAGATACATCACAATGAAAGAAATCCCTGTATTTTTCCAGTGGATATTAGAAATATTGAAACAAAGTTATAGATATTGAAATACATGAGGTAAAACTTTGATTAATCATAATGTGTTAGGAACAAAGAGTTCTGGTTAATTGAATTTTCATTTCCAATTATGGGTAGACAGAAAATCATTTTTTCTGGTTGCAGTCCTTCTTTAACAGTCTTTGTAATCTGTCTGAATTTTCTTTCCTGCCTTGGCTGCCAACATTCAGATTGGCGATTACTGGGCAGTAGGGATGCTATTACCAACAATTGGAAAGGTCTACCTCTCTGCACCCTTACCCAGTCTGACTCTCCATGGCATAGTTCCCACTGTGTACTCCAGAGGCAATTGCTTCTCTGGTTTCCCATCAAATGTTAGTCACTCCCTGTCTTTGAACTACAGTTTCCTCAACTGTAAAATGAGAAGGTTGATTTAGGTGATCCATATGGCCCGTTTCACCTCAGATTTTCTCTATCAAGTTTTTTTTTTAAACCAAATGTTACTATGTTCAACTCTGCTCTAGGACCTGCAAAAAGTATCTCTTCATTAAGAAATGTAAAACACACATGAAAAAGGAAGGAAAATCCTTTCTCTCATTTCTCCCCTTTTAATCTTATACCTTTCCCCAAGTCCCTCCTCTTCTTAGTCATTATAAATGTCTTTATGTATTAGTGTAATTCAACTTCTGTCCTGGGCTCCCTCCTCCTCCTCTTCTTTTTCTCCTCCTCCTCCTCCTTTGTCTTTGTGTCCAACTTTTTTGTCTTCTCCTCCTCTTCCTCTCCATCTCTCTCTGTCTGTCTGTCTCTGTCTCTCTCCGTCTCTCTCTCTGTCTCTCTATCTCTCTCTCTTCCTCAGATCCACTCAGCTCACTTGTGTACAAGTATTACCTTTAAGGACATGACTCACATTTCTGCATATGTGACCCCAGTTTCTTCATGGACAGTTCTGCATTTGTAGCTTCTTGCTGGACATCACCTGGGTATCCATAGGTACCTCAAATTTAATATGTCCATCAAAACTCTCACTAAACCTTCAAATCAAACACTCCTTCTCACCTTCTTGCTTTAGTATGGAATAATGCAATTCTTCCAGTCATTGAGGGTCATAATTTGAAGTCACTCTTTACGCTTAATTGTAACTTACTCATATTCAATACTTGCCAAGTCTTTCTTGGAGTAGAAGAACGTATACTGTTGTTAGAATAAGAAAATGTGGGTACAGATGCCATCTCTGACACTATATCTGTGAGAATTTAGATTCCCTGTGCCTCAGTTTCCTCATATGAAAAATAGGGAGTTGTATTAGATGAACCATTGGGTACTTTACATCTCTAATTCTATGATGCCATATTTCTGGTTAGTGAAAGTCATCATGATATGGCCCTTAGCTCTATGCCCTCCACCACAAACCCCACCAATCTGGCATTTTAGGTCTTTTTCGAGAGCACTGTGCTCTAAATTGAAGAGAGCTTTCAATATTTGGTACAATACATATTCTTCTTCCAGACATCTTCAAGCTTTCTACATAAACATACCTATGGTCCCTAGTGTGATTACAAGTTCTGAGAATAGTAATCAAATCAGTATAATTTCTGGAAAGGGCCTGGCAATCAATTGGCTTATATTGATTATATTGCCACTTGTCCCTGTGATTCATTCCTATGATTTCCCTGACCAAGGCATCTCTAACTGGTCATAATTCATGTTGCCTTCTATGCTAGAATGTGAGTTTCTGGAAGGCCAAGACTGTTTTACTTCTTGACTTTTATCTCCGGGACTTCGATAGTTCTGGTACGGAATAAATGCTAAATCAATATTCATTCATTCATTTATCCATTCAAACATACATGAGAAAACCTACTAAAAATAGTTCTCAATGCAAATGACAGCACATATAAAATGTGGTGAAATGGAAAAGACATTGGCTTTGGAGTCAAGGCCTATGTTCCAAATTGGACACCATATAACCTGGGATTCACGTGCCCTTCCTCTGCCTCAGTTTTTTTTTCTTTTTAGATCTGGATTTGGAGTTAAAGGACCTGGGTTAAAATCCACTCTTTTCCTCCACTCCCCACCATACTCATATATGAGACCTTGGATAAGCTACATGAGTCTCTATTTAATTTGTAAAATTAGGTGGTTGGACTAGATAGACTTTTAGGTCCTCTCTAGCTCTAAATGTATTATCTATGATCTGTAATTATAATATAGAGAAGAGAGAGCTCCAAAAACAAAAACTTTTATTTTACATTCCCCCCAAGGATTTGGGGTCCTTAAAACACAGTTGCAGAGGATGGTGGCATGTGGGATGGGGGTGGATTTATTCTCAACATTTTCATCTCCCCCTTAGAGATTATGTGAATGAATCAATAAATGAATGAATGAAAAATCATTTATTGGGTACTTACTATGTGCCAGGAACACTCTTGGGTATACAAATTCAAATAAGCTATTCAGTACATGGCTGAAAAAGGGAATGTCTTGATAAGAAAAACCACAGTGCTGGTGGGTGCTATCATAGTCCAATTATTTGACATGCACTTTTGTGACATGGTATAGAAGCAGCCATGGCCCTGGCTTGCGCTACAGCTCTCCCAGCTAGTGTCAGAATGCTGAGAGGTAACAAATATTTCATCTATCATTCTATTGCACTAAAATGTTTTGATATCTGTTTGAATAGCATTGCTTTAATGCTGATAAATCCATAGTGGTCACGCTAGCAAGGGCAGTATATCAATCATTTCTAGAAGGGAAATCCGTTAATCAGTGCCTTGGGATTACTAACCTGGTTCATTTATTCCTTAAATTCATGTACTGAGAAATAAAGCAAGCTTGCTCTTTTGCAGAATTTGACCTTCTTTTGGAGTCATTCAAGTTTCCTTAGCAGAGTCATCTAGATCTTCCATACTAATGGAGAAAGCAGAAGTACTGGTATTCCATAAAGAGAAATATTCCTATTGCTTCTAGTTGTAGCATTATTACTGCTGCTTCTATGGTTGCTTCTGCTGCTAGATTAATATTAATAACAATACAATAATAATAAACTACACATCCCTAGTAAGATTTTAATTTCTACTGTAAACAGAATGAGCAGGTGGGGGGCAGCACAGATAGAGCACCAGTCGTGGAAGCATCGAGACATAAATTCATATGTAGCCTACAACACATTAACTGCATGACCCTGGGCAAGTCACTTAACCCCATTTGCCTCAATTTCCTGATCTGAAAAATGATGTGGAGAAAGAAATGGCAAACCACTCAAGAAAACCCAAAATAGCATCACAAGCAGTTGGATACAACTGGAGTGACTGAACAAAAAATTATAGACAGGAGTGGATTAAACTTTAAGCTAACCGTACCAGAGAGTATATTGGTATAGGCTAGGTTTGAGCTAATGTTCTACTATGTATTCACTTTGTGACACTTCAATATTTTCAACTTAATTGATGTTGGTTGAATTATACTCAGTCAATAAACATTTCTTAACCATCTACTAAGTGCTAGGCATTGTGCTAAGTGATTAGAGTTCAGAAGGAAAGAATGAGAAACTTTGAGGGGAAGGTATCATTTGCACTGGATCTTAAGTAACAGATAACCTTTGACAGGCAGAGTGGGTCATGAAGGTAGAATCTGTGGAATGTTCTGGATGACAGAATAAGAAACTTCCAAGTATATCTGTTGTAACTTTTTTTTTCTGTTGATATGTCAATTCTGATCATTCAATTTACCTCGGATTTTCACAAGATCTTTCTATCTGTCAGTCTTTTTAATCTACTCTTTCTTTTAATTTACAATGTCAAACCAGAAGGGCAGCAGAGGGCTACAAGTAATTATACCATACTTTCCATTATACCATACATTATACCTTTCCCCAATCTTAGGTAGCACCAAGGACAGCTCCATGACTCTGTGGATAGAGTTCTGGGCCTGGAATTAGGAGTCTTCCTGAGTTCAAATCCAGCCTCAGACACTTATATAATTGTGTGATTCTGGACAAGTCACTTAACACTGTTTGCCTTAGTTTCCTCATCTATAAAATGAACTAGAAAAGGAAATATAAAACTACTCCAATATTCTTGTCAGGAATACCCCAAATGGGGTCACAACAAGTTGGACTCAACTGAAAATAGACTTATAAATAACAGAAGGAGTGGAATATTTGGACAGAGTCAACTTGCTGGGAAATCTCCATTGAAGCTCTCAGGGATGTGTATTTGATCCCATTTATTTAACATATTTCAATCTCTGATTTGAATAAAAGCGTGTTTATCAACCTGGAGATGGAAGTACGCTGAGACAAGTATTGGAAGAAATAGTAAAACTCCCAAAAGATATGGACAGGATAGAAAACTGGGTGACAAAAGCTAAGATGAAAATTAGTAGTGATTAATGTAAGTAAAGTCATACCTGAGTTTTAAGAAATCCATCTTACAAATGCTACAAATATAAGACTTTTTTGTCAGTGATTTGTCTAAAGAAGACCTAGATAATGGAAGTTTCAATGAGTCAAGTTCAGAATGAGTCACTCATATGGTATAGCAGTGAAAAACTTAATGGGACCTTGGACCACATTCAGAGAGGCAGAGCTTCTGGAAATGGGAAGGTAATATTCCTATTGAATGGACACTTTATTCTGTGATTTGTGAGGTATTGTATTCAATTCTGGCTATTAGAGTTTAAGAAAGTCACTAGGGCACTGAACAGGATCTAGAGGATGGCAATCAAGCTAATCAAGAGCCTTGAAGCCAGGCCATATGAGGAAAGACTATGCGGTATTTGGCTTGAAGAGGAGAAAAATGAGGTAGGAAAAGGAAGATGATGCTAATATTTTTCAGGTATTTAAAAGGTTGTGACATTGAAGAGTAACTAGACTCACTTGACCCTACAGGGAAGAAATAGATGCAGTGGATAGAACTGTCAGAAGGCTTGAACTTGGATGCAGCAGAAAAAAAAACTTTCCAATAATGAGAGTTCTGTAGAAGTTAATGGAGTGCCTAGGAGGTAGTAGATTCCTCCTCATATATCCCCTTCAAACAATGGCTAGATCCAACTGAGTCTGGTCAAGTACTTATTAAGCATACAACACTATGCTAAGTGCTGGGGATACAAAGAAGGCAAAACAGAGAAAACTGACCAATTACTGAATCTTGCATATTTTCATTAAACTAGGTGTCTGCTGAGATCTCCACTTTCTCTGAGATGGTATCACTCTGCAATTTATCCCTCTTCATATACGTATGAATCTACCAAACTAGACTCTTCAATTCCAATAACCTTGTAACCTAACCCCACCAACACCCATTGTTTTCTTTGCCACATTTATGTCAATGCCCCAGTGGTTCCTGAAGCTTGGTATTTCCCTCTCTAGCTCTTCCTCACTCTGAGAAATGCCTCCTTATCCCTGAGAGTTCTTTATTGTACCTTGTATTGCTCATGCATTTAAATTTTATTATTTTTAATATTGTAATGATCTGGGTTTTTTATCATATTCTCCTATTGGATTGTAAACTCCATGAGAATATAGAACATGTTTTCTCTGAACTTTATATCTCCCTCAACATTTAGCATTCCTACAAGTCGTAGGAACTGAACACATATTCACTGACGTGAATCAGACTTCAAAACTGCTTTAATTTGGTGCCAATCCCTTCTCCCTCTTAATTTCCCCAGATGCCACAGTCATCTTTCTCAAAAAGTCCTTTCAATGGGGTCTTTTCCCAGTTCAGTAATATGTAACAGCCCATCATTGCCCATCAGAGCCAGTTCAAGGCCCTGAAGCCCTCATTAAGTGACTTCCCTTGATCTCCAATACCACACATCATAATTATTCGTCAATCATTTAATTTTGGTTATCTTTCCCAAAAGACACTACATTAATTCCCACCTTTATTAGCTCACATAGGTTGTTGGTGATGATTTCCTCCTCATAATCTTAGATTAATCCCTCTCAACTCTCTTGTAGCTATAAATTAAGCATCATTTCTTCCAGTTGGAGACTCTTCTGAGGAGAAAAGATTTTACTTTGTTGCATTATATATTTTGGGATGAACAAGTACAAAGTCATTTCAGAAAGGAGATTTTTTTTCAAATTGCAAAGAATCTATTCTGAATGATGGAAAACATAATTCAAGAAAATTGTATTAATTTAACTTTTTATTCTTGTATTGAAGAAATTGTCCTGAGTCTGTCTGTCTATCTATCTATCTATCCATCCATCTACCTATCTATGTATCTATCTATCATCTATCTATAACTATTCTTATAGAGCTAGAGACAGAGGAACACAGAAAGAGTCAGGACCTATTATCCATTGGGATAGGGAACTCCTAGGAGAGGAAACTTCTGCCAATGCAAGTTGACACCTTCTCTGAAACTTAGAGTCTTAGTTTACCCAGAATACCAAGATATTAAGTGACTTGTTCTGGATGACTCAGCCAGCATGATTGAGAGATCTGATTTGAACCTAGCTTTTCCTAGCTCAGAAGTCAGCTCTTGATACACTAGGCCATCACTGCCATGTGTGTGTGTATGTGTGTGTGTGTGTGTGTGTGTTCCTTGCTAAATATGTTCCATATAGTAACCTATGAATTAGGTGGCACAAGTCATTCTTACCATCCCCATTTTATTGATGATGGGAGTTTTATTGAATTACAAAGTCTTCAAGGACCTCAGAGGTCCTCTACTTGTGCATACATCTGAATGAACAAGAACCTTCTCTGCATCATCCATGACAACTGGTTTTCCAGTGTTGACCTGAAGACTATTGAGGGGGATTGGGCAACCTCATCCATACTTCCATTCTATGACTGATTATCAGTTTAGATTTGTAGGAACTCTATCTTTGTGTCAAGCTTTAATTTGCCTTTCCTTTACCACCACTTCCTTCCTTCTGCTTCTGCCTCTCATGGTCAAGAAGTTCAATTGTTCTTCCAAGTAGAAAATCTTTCAGATATTTGAAGGGAGCAATGATGTCTCTCCTTGAGTCTTCTCTTCTAATATGTCCTCTTGCATGAGCACCATACTTGTAACTAATTAAGTGGCTCTCCACTAACTTTCCCATGGACACATAAATAGTAATAGCGGTCAGGATTGGAACCTAAATAAACTTCAAAACTAACTCAACTGCCCCCATAACCTCTGTAGGCAGCAGACTGACCATTGAACAGTCAACCAACACTTGTTAGTTAATACTGAATTCCTAATAAAATCGAATCATGCTTACAGTAGCAGAAAGGTTTTCTTTCACTGCTTTTGTACGATTATTCCCCTTGCTACATTAAATTCATTAGAAGTATTAACAGATATTAACAGATATGGCCTACATTGAATTGCCTGCCTTCCCAAAGGGAATGGGTGGGGAGGGAGGGATGGGGAGAAACTGGAACTTAAAGTTTTAGGATCAACTGTTGAGTATTGTTCTTGCTACTAGGAAATAAGAAATACAGGTAATGGGGAACAGAAAGTTATCTGGCCCTACAGGACAAAAGAGAAGATGGGGTAAAGGAAGGGAGGGATGATAGAAGAGAGGGCAGATTGGTGATATGGGTAATTAGAATGTCCAGTGTATCGGGGAGTGGGGAGGGGACAAATGGGGAGAAAATTTTGGAACCCAAAATCTTGTGAAAATGAATGTAAAAAGTTAAATAAATTTAAT